>CM063459.1:27605000-28205000 GCA_032191425.1 Lymantria dispar
GGACCATAACGTTTCCAACAAACTTACTTTATAAAAAATTCAATGTTCTCAATGTACGTCAATTATTTCTTTTTCAAACAATCATTTTACAACATAAAAACACCCCTTACAGAAAAATTACCAAATGTCGTAAAGATAAAATTTGTACTGTGCCTACACCTAGGAAAACTTTCACTAAAAGATTCTTTTATTACTTGGGGCCCTAATTGTATAATAAACTAAATGCAACATGTCCCATATATAAATTATCTCGATTTGCTTGCAAAAAGACTGTAAGATCTTTTTTTCTAAACAAAACTTCTATTGAAAGCGAAAGTTTTTTGGAACATTGGACATAGATTTCTGTCGCTTCGACCTAATAAGATATTTTTATTAGCTTTATTTATTTATATATTTACGTATTTTAAAAAGAGCCTATATTTATAAATCAAATACTAATTCATTCGTTCCGTATAAAGCTTATCACTTGTAAACTTATTTTTATTACACACTCGTTCATTTTAAACAGATATAGATATACCCCCCTTTCACATCGGATTGAACAACCTACTAAACCACATTATGAATACATTGTTTATCATTACTTTTTAATTTACAACTACCCATACATTTAAAAGATCACAAAATATTTACACCTTATTCAAAACAACTATTAATAATATCTACATTTGTTACAAGGGAAGAAGACTGTTATCCCTTACTACAGGTTACTACCTAACCTATCAAGGGTATCAGAACTTCAACCAATAATTGTTTTATATAAGTTTAGTTGTAACTCCTAGTTTATAAATCACTTTGTTATAAACAATTTCTTTAAATAAATAAATAAATAAATAAATAATAATAAATAAATAATAATAAATAATAAGTAACGTACTGTTTAAAGTATCGAGTACTTTTATTTACTTTTTCTTTAGGTATCGAGTACTTTTCTTTCGATACCGATACTTTTGTATTGGATATTTTAGTCAATAAGTACTTTTTGGTAGGTATCGTATCGAATAAATTATCCATTTTAAAATTGACTTTACGACTCATATTTATGGTAACGTCATTTAGTACAAACGAAATGAACCTTCTAAAACGTAGCTTGAAATAATTTGAGATTTATAAATCAGAAATAGCGACATCTATCGAGCAAACGACCAACTCTAAGCTACAATATATTTTATAAAGAACTCTCTAATCCTGTAATGATAATAAGACAAGCTGTTTAAAGTAAGTCAAAATCCAATTCTTAAGGAGTTGGTGACATACAAACAAATAAATACACGGCTGAAACTAATAAAAGCCTATAAAAATGAAATGCTTTCATCCGTTCACAGACATTCTTTCCGCACGAAGAGTGTGATTTAGGAAACAGAAATGGCGGGATTTATCGAGCTAACGACCAACTCAGCTTCTAAAACGTAGCTTGAAATAATTTGCGATTTATAAATCAGAAATAGCGACATCTATCGAGCAAACGACCAACTCTATGCTTCAATATATTTAATAAAGAAATTTTTAATCCTGTAATGATAATAAGACAAGCTATCTAAATAATTTTAACGTCATTGGTCCTCCTTAAATTTTCAACTTTTAAATTAAATTTGACTGTTTAAAGCGAGTCAAAATGCAATTCCTATGAAGTTGATAATATACAAAGAAATAAATATATATACACCTGAAACTAATAAAAGCCTATATAAAAACGGTTCTCCAGTTTTCGTAGCTGAAAGTAAACTAAATACCATACCTACTGGTATATTTATATTACTAAGTTAAAGAATTTTACATTAATTTATAAAACAAGTATATATGCATGAAAGAACATTAGATTACGACAGGAACTAATACGATAAAACTAAGGCATGAAGTATTAATTAAATATCGCGATTTTTTTCCAAAAAATCATGATTTTTATTCAATAAATATTTATTTTCATTAATATACATTATAAGTAACAATTTACTTTGAGTTCACTAGATGGCGTTGTACAAAATTTTAAATCGCACCATGGTTTCGTTACAAAAATGTAGGTATATGCATCCAAATATTTATTTATTATTTAATTATTAAGAGACCGCGAAGCGTGGCGTTAAACGCCACGCGACGATCACGGCCACCACAAAAATCCTATTGTCATTGAAAGAAAACCATATACACTTTTGACTTCAGCTGTAGGAACCTAATCATCTCAACAAAACATATAGATTATCAAAAATCTATGCCAATAAATAAAATTGGAGTGTCTGTTTGTAATGTCAAAATAATAGGCTTTTTTCATGCTCACATGGTTATTTGCATTATACATATGCCTAAAATACACTTTATATTTTTTTGTCTGTCTGTCTGTTTGTTCCGGATAATCTTCAAAACGGCTGGACCAATTTCAAAAATCCTTCACCAATGGAAAGCTATAATATCAGAGAGTAAACTAGGCTATATTTTTATCCCAGTATTTCCACGCGAACGGGAACTACGCAGGAAAGACAACTAAAACTGAAGCGAAGCGATAGCGGGTTGCTAGTATATAATATATCTTTAACTTACTAAAGCAACCAAGCCTGAAACCTACGTCCAGCAAGAGTGAAATTTTCTCCGATGCGCCTACTGTTTCTAAAATAACAAATAAAGCCAGCCAACTCTTGTGGCGAAAATACAGCATAAGAACTTTTTGTCGTCCACTTGGTCAAGTATAGATACGTTCACCCAGAGAGAAGGAAGACCAGAGTATACCAGGTGTCTATCAAGCTTCATGTGATTGTGGTAAGAGCTACGTGAAAGAAACTTGACGCAACCACTAGAGTAACCGAGCATTAGGAGTATTAAGAGTATCGATAAGACTAAATCAGCCATAAATTCAAATTCAAATTCAAATTATTTTATTATGCATAAACCCTGAGAGGGCACTTACTTATTGTCAGGTTTACAATTTCCAAAAAAAATATACTACCACCGGATCGGAACGCGACCGCTACTGAGAAGATCCGGCAAGAAACTCAGCGGGCTTGTCATTATTTTTAATTTTTTTTTTCTTCTTACTAGTTATACAATTGTGTACATGTTTTGTAAGAACAAGCTCCAGTGTGATGCCCTTCGAACCGCAAGACACTTAATATAATTTAAACGATTATGGCTGGACCAGATCCCACAAGCGGCACCCGATCACGAGTTAACTACTAGAGCAGCCATCACTCCCCTCAACCACTATGGAGGGAAGGGAGAGACCCGCTCCACGCAGCTACCGCAAGTAGATCCTTATGTGAGCATGACCAACACCACAATATGTTACAAACGCTGAAAATACAAAAATTCGTTAGGCAAAACACGCTATACTTTACAATAAAAGTTAAAAGTACATTTACAAACAGTATATTTAAAATAACAAGGAAATTGCTGAATGAGGAGCTGCTCACAACCAATCTGTATTATCATCTACATAATCCGAGATTTTATAATAAGCTTTTTTACAAAGTCTATTCTTGATGGCTTTTTTAAACTTTTTCATAGGCAGGTCTCGGATATCTTTAGGTAATCTATTGTAAAAGTGTATACATTGCCCCATGAATGATTTGTTAACTTTTTGGAGACGAGTAGTGTGTACAACTAATCTGTCCTTATTACGAGTAAACATTTCATGAATGTCACAATATCTCTTAAAGTTAGCGATATTTTTTTTGACATATAATATATTTTCGTATATATATTGTGATACAGCTAGAATATATATAGATACAGTTAGAATATTTATTTCTTTGAATTTCTCCCGAAGTGAGATTCTTGGGCCTAGATTATAAATTGCACGGACAGCCCTTTTTTGGAGAACAAAGATTCTATTAAAGTCCGCGGAGTATCCCCACAGTAATATACCGTAAGACATAAGACTATGGAAATAAGCGAAATAAACCATTCTAGCTGTTTCAGTATCTGTTAACATTTTTATTTTTTTTACTGCATAAGCCGCTGAGCTAAGCCTACTCGACAACTTTTCAATATGAGGTCCCCACTGAAGTTTAGCATCTATGGTGATACCTAAAAAGACTGTTGACTCCACAAGGTCTAGAGCCACACCATTCATTTGGACATTGGTTTCCACTTGCCTCACATTAGGAGTAGTAAATTTGATACATTTGGTTTTTTTCTCATTGAGAACCAAATTATTAGTGTTAAACCAATGAACAACGTTAGACAGTGCATTGTTCACATCGTCATAATTCAACATTTGTCTTTTAATTTTAAATAACAAAGAAGTGTCATCTGCGAACAACACAATGTCCAGATTGTCCCCTATATGGTAGGGTAGGTCATTAATATATACAAGAAACAGAAATGGCCCTAGAATGGACCCTTGTGGAACGCCCATTTTTATAATAGAACCAGATGATCGTGCACCATTAACATCAACCCTCTGGATTCTGTTGCTTAAATAAGAAGTTACAAGTTCAAGAGCGTTATTCCTGATCCCATAGTGGTATAGTTTTCTGATGAGTGTTTCATGTTGTACACAATCAAATGCCTTGGATAAATCACAGAAAACACCTAAGGCCTCATGTGATTCCTCCCAGGCTGCAAAAAATATTTTTCAATAACTCTACGCCCGCATCAGTAGTAGAGCAATTCTTAGTAAAGCCAAATTGATTTTTGTGAAAAATACCATGTCTCTTAAAATGAATCAACATCTGATTAAGCATAATTTTTTCGAATACTTTACTGAGTGTTGGTAGTATGGAAATAGGACGAAAATTATTAATATCTGACATACTACCAGATTTAAATAAAGGAATTACTCTACTAATTTTCATGAGATCAGGAAACACACCCTGAGCAACACAACCATTAAATACAAATGCCAGGTGGGGAGCAATAACAGGTATTATAAAATCAATAGTCTTTACTGATAAACCCCATAAATCTGCTGTTTTCTTAATATTAAGATTTTTAAAAGACTTTAAAATATCATCCACACCTACATCTGAAAATTCAAAGGAAGTGTCACATTTTACAATGCTTTGTTTAAGGAGCGATTCAGCCAAAATAGGGCACGACGCTAAGGATTTTGTTGTTAATACAGGCACATTTGTAAAATAGTTTTCAAATTCATGTGCCACTTCTTTATTTACTGTCACATTTTTATCACCAATCTTTAAATTAAAGTCCTTCTTCCGCACAGTGTTCCTACCGGTTTCACTATTAATCACTGTCCAAGTCATTTTAATTATATCACTAGATCCTTTAATTTTCCTCCTTAAATAAATGGATTTAGCACTAGAACAGGCACGTTTGAAAATTTTTGAATAATTTTTAACATACTCTAAAAATACTGGGTTATGGTTATAAGATTTTTCACTGTAAAGATCATATAACCTTCTTCTACTCTTGTAGATACCACAAGTAGCCCATTCACTAAAACCAGCAGGCACTCCAAATGTTAATGTTTTTGGTTTAAAAATTTTACTAAATTCGGTATTAATTGTGTGAAATAAAGATGTATATAGCTCATTAGGACTGTCATGAATAGGCAACAGCGGTACCTTCATACTCAGTTCATCTTTAAACTGCTCTAAGCGGCTAGCAGTCATGGGAACAAAGCTAATACTTTCTCGTTGAACCCTACTAGTTCTAGGAAATACAACAAATTGACCACAATGATCCGATTCTAGAGCACTCAGAATAGAGTGAGCAATGGGTTTAACAGTTGTAAATACATTATCAATACAAGTTGCACTCCCAGACGTTATCCTAGTAGGCTCCAAGAAGACATTATATAAATCATATGATTTCATAAGAGTTATAAATTTTTGTGTGATGTTGTTGTGGTCTAATAAATTAATATTAAAATCGCCACAGATAATAACTGTTTTATTAGAGGTAGAGATTTTGAACATAGCAGAGCACGCTAGTCTTTTAAACACGAAACACTACATTTGGTTCAACGTAACTTCCGTATTAATCAAATATATCTCGCAAAATATGTGAAGCTATAGAAATCAACTAAAGTCCGTTCACTGCTGGACGTATGCCTGCCTCATGTTTCGCCACAAAGTGCGGTCCTCTGCCACCTGTATCCAACGATGCGTAACAAATTTCATCAGGTCGTTGAACCATCTAAATACGTCCTACACAGCGTCGTCCGATACGTGGTCGCCACTCAAGAAAGTTTCATCACTAGAGGTTGACGGGTGTCCTGTGTGCTGCTACTTCAGCATGCTAATTCTTCGTGCTATGTAGGTTACACCTGCATAGATGTTATGTGCATTTTATATTCCTTAGTCAGCTTTAACCACAATATCAGGTTGACCGAGCTTCGCTCGGAATATTTTCGTAGAATTTATTTAGGGATATAACAATAAAAAATAAATAATGAAAATATATAAAAAATTACAAAAAGAGAATAATAATAACACCGAGACTCGATCCGACGCTGTTTGACACACAAAAACTAAAATTTAAATCGGTCAACGTCTCACCTGAGCTACCGTAACTCTTGACGTTGACAACGAAATTTGAATTCATATTCTTTTAAAATCTAATGTCATTGTAATGTTTTGCTAAAAACACCGACAAAAGAATATTTTCTATAAACAAAACCTAGCTAGATCGATTTTTTGGACCCGAATCCTCTAGTATGCCAAGTTTCATCAAAATCGTTGGTGCCGTTTCCGAGATCCTGAATATATATATATAGGTATATATATATATATATATATATATATTATATACAAGAATTGCTAGTTTAAAGATATAAGATCTACGGGCAGGATAGGGAGGGTGGATTGTATTCTTACTCTTTCACCATACTTGAAATAATTATCTTTAAATAAGATTCAATGCCAATTTTTGGTTAGTGTATTATAGTAGAACAATATTTGGCATATGTATAAACTAGTAATAAATGTTCCAAGATTGCTTATGAACATCATTTAAGGATTAGGTCAAATTACGAACTACAGAGAATTGATGTTATAATATTCATTACACATCAAACACAGATACAATAAAACGGACCAGAGATAATAAAACATTTATTATCTCAATGATAAGTGACCAAAAACAAGCCTATCTGTTCATTACTCTGTGTGCAAATTAAACTCGAACGCTTAATCATCTGAAAGCAAAAATGGCGACAAAAACTTCACAACGCATTAACTCGGTAATTGTACAAAATTTTAGAAGTCCGACGGCCCTTTTGCAATTCCTTATGGAAAATTAAGGCTTTTCAGGTGAAAATTGCATGGCGGCCCTGGCCGGGTAGTGACTTAAATTTAATCGCAAGTTACGTCAAAACTGAGCGATTTAGAGGATACGACACGCTATGCAAAATAATTTAAAAAAAGACACCTTTTTATTATAGAAAGAAAACGCAAAGAAATGGTTGAATGATGTAACGAGTGATATAAAAGTTAATTATCATAAAATATATAATATATTTGAATAAAAGATCGTAACAAAACAACCCCAACTCTTTTAAATTCAAATTCAAATTCTTTATTATGTATAAACCCCGCGGGGACACTTAAATATGGTGATTTTTTTAATATTTTACCTTAAATTACTACCGGATCGGAACGCGACCGCACTGAGAAGATCTGACAAGAAACTCAATGGAATTGTCTCCTTTTTTATTCATTTCATCATCATCATCTCAGCCCATATATGTCCCACTGTTGGGCTCGGGCCTCCTCCATAATGGAAGGGTACTTGACCTACTATACCACGCTGGTCAGACGTGTTGGTATAGGGTTTTATTTCGAGTTTTACTTCTCTCGCATAGATGATATATGCCTTTTATATCCCTTAGTCGTCTCGTACGATCACCCACGGGTAAGATAGGGGGTGGTGAATTGTATTCTTACTCCGTCACCACACGGAATATTATTCATTTACTATTTTTTTATTTTAAATAAAATAATATACAACAACACGTCTATTAATAGCTCCAGTGTGATGCCTTTCGAACCATCATACAAAAATACTCTAAATTAAAAACCTGCACATCATCCATATTAATTTTGATGGCGTCATGAATGTCAGCGAATTACATAACAGATCACCATGTCATGTCATGATGATAAGAAGTAAGAACTGGAAAAGAGTGTAGACAGCAGCACTCCTTTGAAAACCTTATTATAACCGTCAACCAAAGTAGCCAACCAAGGTGAATTGTACTCTTACACCATTATCACACAGAAATAAGGGGTTTAGGGGCTAAATGACAGCAACTGTACACAAAGCAAACATTTTAGAATGTTTATCTGTCTGTCTGCTTATATCTTCTGGCTAATTGCCCAAATGACTGGTACAATTTTAACAGATCTTTTACTGGAAGAGAGAGACAAATGTTACAAGGAGTAAACGCACGAGGCATGGTGACAAATAAATTAGAACTCAGGAAGATATGAACTAACTACGTTTTATTTTTACATGAAAAAAAATACTCATAATGAAGTACAGTTCATTATTTACACCTTCAATTTATTATTATTTTTGTAAATTATGTATTATGCCAAGGAAATTACAAAAATATTAACTTTGCGGAATTGAAATTTTTGGAACTGAAAAAACATATATATTTCATGCCGCATAAGTCACAACAAAATGGCCAACCATTTTATAATAAAATAAATGCTATTATTAGCTTTTTAAACAATAATTACATGATATTTGCGAGATAACTTTAAGTATAATAACGTGTTATAATCTTACCTGAATAAAAAAGGGGTTTCGCCGTAATAACAACAACGATTTACGAGATATAAGGCCCAATACCCCGATTAATATGGCGTACATATAGCCAATATATAACTGAGATACGCAGGGTAAATAGCTGAAGGCCTATTACAGTTTTTACGGTAATATTCCTTATATAGAAAGTTCTAAATTAATATTTTCAATAGTATAGTTATATAATAAATTTGACTATCTGTATGTTTGGGTAGGACATATCGTTCGACTAACTGACAGCCGCTGGGGAAGAATGCTTCTCAAATGGCTACCATATATCGAATGACACAATGTAGGTTAACTAGGTGGACGGACGACCAGGTGAAAGTTGCTGGGCATCGTTGGATATAGACGGCATAGAACCACACTTTGTGGCAAAACATGAGGCTGCATCAGTAGGCTATAGGCTAAATGATGATGATGATGAATGATGAAAATATATTTGTCTATCTATATGTTTGTTATATCATCATACAAAATCTACATACAAAACCTACTATTCGTAATTGAATACGGTTTTCACCAATGTATTGATAGAAATCAACTTAAAATATTCAAGATATATTTCAAAAATAAATATCTACGTAACCAACGCAAGTAAACTAGTATGAAATAAAATTATTAATTGTTTTGTTTTAAATTGGATAGATACCGTGTTGGTTAAGATACCGATCTACTATGCCAGTGTCATAGTTTCGATTTCTACGGAGGCCAATTCTTTATGGCGGGTGACTGGGCCGAAGAATAGTTCGTTACCCATACAAAGACTGACTGCGTGAGGGCACCGTCCCGGCAGCACTATTTTTGGTTGCCTCTGGGGCGGCAACTAGGACTGGTACTCGAAAAAGTAACCCAAGGATTCGGTACCAGTGACTGGTCCAATGGCGACGGGGAGGCAACACGGTGGGTTAGGGACTCGCGCGCCGTCCTTTTGTCGCGTTGAAAGGAACGAACTGCATGCACCCAGGCTCTAAAGGTCCACCAATAAAGGGCGACTCTTTATGCAATCCGCAAATTATTGATGTTCGTACATTACCTACATGTTTGCAAAGTCCCCCCAAATACAAATTTACTTAAGGGCCTTACTTTTGTTTTATTCCTCTTATTCGACATTTTAATTCATTTCGGCCAACATATGTCCCACTGCTGGGCTCGAGCCTCCCTCAAAATAGGAAGGAAAACTTCCTATACCACACTAGTCAATGTTGGTATAGGGTTTTATGGTATTTCAAGTTACCCATTTCTGCATAGATGCTATTTGTATAATATGCCTTAGTCGTCTTTTACGACACCTACGGGCAAAAAAGGGGCTGGTGAATTATATTTTTAATCCGTCACCACACGGAAATTGTTTAATAAATCAAACACAAAAAAGGTTACTTAAATTTTATTTCGATTAAGAATTGTACTGTCAAATTTTAGTTCTATTTTTTTCAATATAAAAACTTCTTTGCGATATTAAAAATGCTTATGAGATATTCATGGCCACAATTATTGGTAATCTATTTCATTGGGTTCGTAAATAACTGTAATAAGTTTTTGTAAGTAGTGCTCTTTTATAGATTTTTTATTTATCCTTAAATATGATATAGCGCGACTACAGATTGATGTATTTATTGAGGATAATGTATACTAAAGTTACAAGGAGTAATGTGTTATAGGAAGAACTTGTATTCCTATACAAGTTCTTTCTTATAATTGAAAAATATATAAACAAATTCTGGTTCGTTCCTAGTGTAGAAAATTTAATTCCATACGTTCTTTTCTCTTCACGCGAGGGCGACGCCCCGAAAGCTGTTGAGGAGGGATGATACTTGAAAAGATATCCCGTCGAGCTGGATGCGGACGATACCAGTGTTTGACCTAATATCGCCACGGAAGGAATATGGCCAGTTATGGCTTCGCGCGCCGCCCTCTCCTCGACCTGGACGCTCAAACCATAGCCTACCAAAAAAAAAAAAACTTAGCTCCTGTAAAAATAATGGTGTGTATGATATATAAACAATATAATAGGAATTTAACTATATTAAATAAATTGTAATAAATAGAAAAGAAAAAACAAGACAAAAGTAAAAACTAAAACCCAACTACGATAAAAAATGAGTTATCAGATAAATACGGATAAAGTCACGCGCAAATGCTAATAATATATATCTATATATATATATATATATATATATATATATATGAAATGCACAAGTAATGTCCTTTCCAATGATATAAATCACAGCATATTTATTTTTTAATACAGTACTTTAAGACCTCTAGAGGGCGCCGTATTAGATTCAGTGACACATCATATAGCCTGTAACCAGCGGACGATTAAGATGCTTCTAATGATACCTCATATGTCTGGTTCTAATATGTGGTTGAGGAGCTATGAGGGAACAGATGAACATACATACATAGCCTGTCAAAATCATAACCCTCCGTAGTCGGGTAATACGAATAATCGTATCGTACTTAATAAAAGACACATTTTAAGAAAATGAAAGTCACAAAATAATATCTTTCCAAGAAGTAAATCTTAAATTAATTTTATCTTAGTTACGAGGAGCATTGCTCTATTAACGGTTGACTTTGTAACGGGCTTTATAATTAATTGTACTTGTGCAACTTTTATGCTTCAGAGGTCACGTAAATTCAATGGCCTTGTACCTGATTTACCTGCTCATTGTATGGGATTACAACTCACTGAAATATTTCTGTGTGATGACGAAGTGGAAATACACTCCAATTTTTTATCTCTCAAGAGCATTTTCTATCTCTCAGGAACAGTATTTTCTTTCTTGGATGATATTTTTTTATAATTTAGGACTAATCGTACCAGTGTTATCCCTGTACGTCAGGACCCACAATGATCTTCGTATAAGACACCGAGATTTGATCCTCAGGAAGTCCCGAAAAACGGATTTGATTGTCTTGGGACCCGCAACGAATTTAATTAGAAAAGAAACAGGAGGAGGTGGCAAGATTCCACTTCTCTCCTATGCAAAGCGGGAGACATGAAGCAAAGTTGGCTAATAAGCCAGTAAATAAGAGGATGTACAATTAGGTGAAGCACAGAAGTACAGCACCACGGATTTAACAGAGTTTAATAGACCTATGTTTAAACTTTAGGATTGTTTGCAATAGTAGATATGGCAAAAACGCCTGAACATACGGAAATGTTCTCGAGTTGCTTTTTTTTTGTTTAGCTTACAGTCTTTTCTGTATACCTGTTTAAAAGCCGGGCTGAACACAGACGACCAGGAACTCACTATCAGTGGTCGGCCCAATAACGAAAGAGTGGGAATACGTGGGTTATAGGGTCGCACGCCGCCCTTGTATTGCCTTGGATGAAATGGACAGCTTATGCGCTGACTATAGCCTAAAAAATAAAAGATACCTAATAAAATGTATGCGGAATTTTAAAAGGCTAGACCGAATCGTCGATACGTAAAAGTAAACAAACAGAAAATTCACGACATTTTCGCATTATTATAAATTAAAATATGTTAATTAGTTCAACGTTAAGGAGGTATTCTGGTCTGGAAGCCTAAATTTTAGGCATTTTTCAAACTAAGATAAAAAATATAAAAAATATTGTTACTATAGTATCTGGAATCGCCGATTAATCTAAAGTGATTACATTAGTATTAGTATTTATTCCACGGTGGTATAGTAGTTATTCCACGGAACTCTTTTCTTAAACTTTAAACGCGTTTTTCTCAAAACTACTTTTTTCGAGGTGGTTGTCATTAACCCCGGGCCGGTAATAAAAAAAATATATTTTAGGTATTTAAATAAAAAACGTAAAGGTCAGAAAAAGGGGAAATTTCTTTTTTATTTCTAGACTATTTTGTGATTTTTTTCTTTAGCAGTGGTCAAGATCATAGCGACATCTTCACTAATGAAGAATTTTCTAAATTTGTTTTTTTTTTAGATCACTACAAGGGTTGAAATCATGAATACCAGGGAGCGCTGTTTTTTTTGCAGCCCCCACTCCACCAGCCTGAAATTAAACGATTTTTGATATTTGTTTTTTTTTTATATTCTTAAAATATCAATAACCATCAAATTAAAAATCTATAGTAAAAATGCTTATCATTTTTTTATCCTAGTTTGAAAAATGCCTAAAATTTAGGCTCCTAGACCAGAATACCCCCTTAAAAATCGTGACTGTATACTAAACACAGAGACAGAATAGATGCATATAGTTTTGGGTATCGCTACAGGCAACCAAGATATTAATATCTAATGGAATTTGTAGAGCAATAACATTTCCAAGAACGAAAGGAAATTAAATTGTATGTTGTTATTTTCCGTGTGATGATGGTGTGTGTGCTATAATATAATTCACCACTTCCTCTCTTGCCTGTGGCTGTCGTATAAAACGATTAAGGGACAAGATATGCAGAGTACATCTATGCAACAGAAAGAAAATCGATATTAAACCCTATACCATCAAGTTTGACCAGCGTGGTATAATAAATATATTTCCCTGTCATTGTGGAAGAGGCTCAAGCCCAATCATCATCTCATCATCATCTCAGCCCATATACGTCCCACTGTTGGGCTCGGGCCTCCTCCATAATGGAAGGGTAATTGACCTACTATACCACGCTGGTCAGACGTGTTGGTATAGGGTTTTATTTCGAGTTTTCCTTCTCTCTAGCCTCCCTCTCAAGCCCAATAATGGGTCTTAATATTAGCCGAATTCATGTTATTTATGAACTATGTGTTTATTCATAGATTTGTTTGCATTCCTTATGATGTGACTTACCTTTATTTTTCCCACAAGTGCTATAGAAGGCTTCTGAGGGTTGATTCGTGTTTCCTATACGTTTATATTATCATGATTGTCCCAATTACTTAGACTCAATATATACTTGAATACATTAGATGAAGTTTGAAAGTTGCGCCAGTGACGAAAAAGTTAAGGAGTGAACGGCTGACATGGTATGGACGTGATGGTATGGATGTGATGATGCGGGATAAAAGTAATGTTGTGAGAAAAGTTTTGGGTATGAATGAAGGCCTTAGAGGTAAAGGAAGACCGAGGAAAGATCGATGGACTGCGTGAGGCATGACATGGATAACCTTTTTTTTATGGGTAGGGCTATGGTAAGCGCACACGCGGTCCATTCCGTCCGGGGCGACGAAAGAACGACACGTGGGCCCATAAGCCACCCACGTCGCCTGTGTTGTTGGGCCGGCCACTGGAGCAGGGTGACTTGTCGTCCTTTCGGGTACCCTCACCTCTCGACATCCCTGTTCCGGGACGACGGTCGCCGTCGCGCGGACAGCCTCTCTGCGGGTGACGGGTTAAAATGCCCGGTCCGGTCACCCGCGGCCTCGGCTAAGGCTGGCATCAGGCGCAATGACATGGATGGCCTGAAAGTGACTGCAGAGAAGACGCCTGATAAGACCGTATGGAAGAAGATGACACACACACACAGACACACATACAAACACACAACAACGACGACTGTCGTCCCAGAGGGGGGACGTCAGTCGTCGGAGACGGTACTCCTCAGGGGTATGCCGTCGAGCTGACCACTGACGACCAAGTCACTCTGCACCGGTGTTCGGCCCAACGACGAAGGCGACGTGCCACGGGTGGGTTACGGGGCCGCGAGCCGCCTCTCTGTTGCCCCGGACGAAGCCAGGCGGCGGGAGCGCTGACCGTCGTCAACCCAAAAAAAAAATGGGTTTACAAATATGACTGATTATTTTATGAATTAACTTATCAGAGACCAGAAGTTAGATAATTAAATTTACACAAATTTTCGTGCATAATTAATTATGTTTTAAAAGTGTCCTTTCTTTGCTCTACCAGCCTCAAATTTCCATATTTTGTCTAAAATCTCAGAGAAATTGTTGAGAGTATAAATGCATATGTACACACACCGCACACAGGTTTGCTCATCATGTATTCAAATAGGTAAATAAAATAAAGAGGATGTTTAAAATGAGCTCCATAGTTCTACTGTTATGAAAGCTTGTAAAAGATCTTTACTTTATAAACTACTAGCAGCGCCCTGCGGTTTTACCCGCATAATTTCCCTCTTCCGTGGGAATATTGGGATAAATTATAGCCTATGTGTTATTCTAATATGTACTATATTATTGTGAAATTTCATTAAAATCCATTCAGTAGTTTTTGCGTGAAAGAGCAACAAACATACATACTTTCGCGTTTATAATATACTAGCAACCCGCCCTCGCTTAGCTTCGGTTTCAGTCCCTTTACCCGCAGGGTAGTTCACGTTCCTGTGGGAATACCGGGATAAAATATAGCCTATGTCACTCCCTGATATTATAGCTTTCCATGGGTGAAAGAATTTTTGAAATCGGTTTGGTGGTTTAAGCGTGAAAGCGTTACAAACAAACAAACAAACAAACATCCTTACTTTCGCATTTATAATGTTAGTATGAATTTAGAGACCCGCCCTTGGTTCGCTTCAGTTTCAGTCTTTTTCCCTCTCTGTTCCCGTGGAAATACTGGGATAAAATATACCCTATATTACACCCTGATATTTTAGCCTTCCATTAGTGAAAGAATTATTAAAATCGGTTCGATGGTTTAAGCGTGAAAGTGTAACAAACAAACTTACTTTCGCATTTATAATATTAGTAAGGACTAGCAAATTACCGTATTTCCTGTTCCGTGTGGTGACGGAGTAAGAATACAATTCACCACCTATCCTATCTTCCTTGTGTATGTCGTATTAGTGGACTAAGGGATAAAATATGTATGTAAGACAATTTATGCAGGATAATATAATAAACGAAATATGTTTCTGTGTAAACAAAGAGGGAAAATTTTCTTTATTTCTAATATCACTTTAACTCTTAGAATAATAATGTATAAAAGGATAGCGTCGGTACTTCGAGCGATCAAAAACATGAAGCCAAAAATACTAATGCGCGCGGGTGATTACACACGTACACACGCACACCACTATACAAATTATGAAATTAAATTTGGTTTTTATTAACATAAATCGTCGAAATACTTTTAAAAGCAATTTTAAAAACCTTTTTATGGTTTGCAAATGTGTTGTGACACCATTTGAACGCACAAGCCGTCATAATTACCTATTTATTTTTTAAGAGTTGCGTACGTACGTGCAGACAGTGATCTCGTACACTACGGCACGATCAGGCGTAAGCTCCATCAGGCTCCAATTTAAATGCTTAATTTTTTGTGTGCGGACTTACCTTCTATACGTTATTATTCTAAGCTATAACTATTATACATTAAGAAACTATTAAACAATAATACAATAATCTTACCTGTAAACAAAGAAACGATAATATAAGTTTACTATTAACACTTCTCAATTTACACAAGTAATTCCTTCTATAATCTTATACCTATATCTTTAAACGAGCAATTCTTGTATATATATATATATTCAGGATCTCGGAAACGGCTCCAACTATTTTGATGAAATTTACCGACCACCGATACATCCGGATAGAGGTCTCCCGGACTCTCCTGCAGCCCAGCAGGGGTCACACGGCGGACGGAGCTCCCGCGTTTCCGCGGTGGGCTGTGAGCCGATTGGATCGGGACCTGTTGGCGGAGGCAGCCATCGTTCAGTCGTGGCTGTCCTCACCGCCCCAGGCGGACGGGGTGGATGTCGAGGCTGGTCGTATCCGCTGTGCGTTAACGCAGATCTGCGATGCGGCCATGCCCCGTGTGCGGCGTCTGGCCCCGAAGAGTGCGGTCCCCTGGTGGTCCCGAGAGTTGGCGGACCTTCGGGCCGCGTGCATACGTGCCCGAAGGTCTTACACCCGCAGCCAAGCGCGTCACCGCGACGCTGAGCGGGAGGGCCAGCTGTAGCCGAGGCTTACCGCAGTGCGCGGTCTGCCTTCAGGCTGGCTGTCCGTACCGCCAAGGACGTCAGTTGGCGGGCGATGCTGGACAGTCTCGAGCGTGACCCCTGGGGTCGCCCCTACCTCGCGGTGCTGAATAAGCTCCGCGGGCGGGGCCCCCCCCTCACCGAGACTCTCCAGCCCAGCCTCCTCACCAGAGTTGTCGAGGGCCTCTTTCCACGGCGGGCGGAGCACACGCCCCCGGTCATGGCTTCGCCGAACAGCGACCGGGAGGCCAACGATGAGAGTGTTCCGCCCATCACGGAGCCGGATATGGGGGTGGCGGTGGCGCGTATGCGAGCCAAATCCACCGCCCCCGGGCCCGACGGTATACCCAACGGGTAACCAGAGGGTATTGGCTGCCCGCATCGAGCAGCACCTCGTCGGGGTTGGGCCCGATCTGTCGGACGCCCAGTTTGGTTTTCGGCGAGGGCGTTCGACGATCGCGGCCCTACTGCGCCTGAAAGCCGTGGTAGCAGAGGCCGTCACCGGCGGAGGAGTCCTGTTGGCGGTGTCCCTGGACATCGCCAACGCCTTCAACAGCCTGTCATTCAGCTGCATCAGGGAGGGGCTGAGGTGTCACGGGGTGCCCGTGTACCTCAGGCGGCTGGTGGCAGACTACTTGGAGGGGCGCAGCGTCCTCTGCGTTGACCGAGTAAGGGACGTTGTGCGAACGCCCATGACGTGCGGTGTCCCACAGGGGTCGGTTCTGGGTCGGTTCTGGGTCCGACCCTGTGGAACATCGGCTACGACTGGGCGTTGAGAGGAAGCCTCCCACCCGGGCTGGGCGTAATTTGCTACGCCGACGATACACTCGTCACAGCCCGGGGTGGGACGCTAGATGAGGCGGCACGCCTGGCAACTCTCGGCACCGAGGAGATTGTCAGGCGAATCGAAGCGCTGGGGTTGAGGGTAGCCCTGGAAAAGACGGAGGCCCTTTTGTTCCATGGCCTCCGTACCGCCGGGCCACCCGCCGGCGCTTCGATCACCGTAGTCGGTCACCATCAGCATCCAGACCCACATGAAGTACTTGGGCCTGGTGCTCGACGGGCATTTCTGGTTCCGGGAGCATCTCCATCGACTTGTTCCCCGGCTTGTCGGCGCGGCGTCCGCCCTTTCGCGGCTGATGCCGAATGTGGGCGGACCCAGCGCTACGTGCCGACAGTTGTACGTGGGGGTGATCCGGTCGATGGCCCTGTACGGCGCACCGGTGTGGGCGGGGTCCCTGACCGTCCGTCTTAGGGCCCTCCTGTGGTGACCACAGAGGGTCATGGCGATCAGGGCCATACGGGGTTACCGCACTGTGGCGACGGAGGCAGCGTGCCTCCTGGTCGGCACTCCCCCGTGGGACCTGGAGGCGGAGATGCTCGCCGACATTTATCGGCGGGTGTCGGAGACGCGCGCCCGCGGCGGCATGGTCTCCATCAAAGAGATCACCGCCTGGCAGGTCGACGCCCGCCGAGAAGTTATTGGTCGTTGGGCAGTCCGGCTGTAGAGTCCTCGGTACGGTATCAGGACCGTCGAGGCTCTCCGACCAGTGCTGATGGAGTGGTTGGATCGGACGCACGGGGTGCTTTCCTTCCGAATGGTGCAGGTGCTGACGGGGCACGGTTGCTTCGGGAAGTACCTGCACAAGATTGTGAGGAGGGAGAGCACACCGTCCTGCCACCACTGCAGTTGCGACGAGGACACGGCGCAGAACACGCTCGAGGAGTGTGCTGCATGGGAGGGGGATCGCCGTGAACTCGTCGCAATTATCGGTGCCGACCTGGCGCTGCCGACCATCGCCAGAGAGATGCACGTCAGCGTCAGGAACTGGGACGCGGTCGCCGCCTTCTGTGAGGCCGTAATCTCACGGAAGGAGGCGGCGGATCGTGTGCGAGTAGAGCTCCTATTCGGCGACACGTTCCGCCGCCGGCGACTCGGGCGGCGCAGGCGCGAGTATCTGCGCCTAATGCCGCCCTAGCCGAGGCCGCGGGTGATCGGACCGGGGAATTGTCCGTCACCCGCAGAGAGGCTGACCGCGCGACGGCGACCGACGTCCCAGGACGTCGAGAGGTGAGGTTACCCGAAAGGGTATTCCGTTGGGCCGACCACTGACGACAAGTCACATCTGCTCCGGTGGTCGGCCCAACAACGAGTTGACGTGGGTACGGGTGGGTTATGGGCCCGCGCGCCGTCCTTTCATCGCCCCAGACGCACTGGACTGCGCGTGCGCCTACCATAGCCCACCCATAAAAAAAAAAAGAAAAAAAAAAACATTACTTTTAAAAGTATTTCGACGATTTATGTTAATAAAAACAAAATTTGATTTCATAATTTGTATAGTGGTTTGCGTGTGTACGTTAGTAATCGTCTGCGCGCCATTAGTATTTTTAGATTCAAATTTTGAAAGTTCCAAGTACTGACACTATCCTTCTATACGTTATTATTCTAAGATTTGGAAGTAATTAAAATAAAAGCGCGCAGAACATGGTCAGCGCGGCAAATTCAAAACTAAAGATTTATACCTACTTTTATTACATGTTTATAACATTTATGCAAGATAAGGAATACTTTAAATGAAACCCTATACCAACACGTTGAACCAGCGTGGGCAATATCCATCCTATCTTGAAGGAGTCTCAAGGCCAGCAGTGGGATGTATATAAGATGATATGATCTGATTTGATGATGATTTTTTTTTGGAGCGGGCTACAGTCAGTGCACCCGCCGCCCAGCTCCGTCCGGGGCGATAGAGGGGCAGCGCGCAGCCCCGTAACCCACCCTATGGCACGTCACCTTCGTCGTTGGACCGATCACCGGTGCCGAGTTCTTTGACTTCAGTGGTCGGCCGACAGAATACCCCGAGCGAGTATCCTCTGCCATCGACGTCCCCTTCCCGGGACGCTGATCGGCATCGCCAATCCCCAGTCCGGTCACCCGCTGATATGGTGAAGATGACTGATGTTTAAATAGCTTAAGGTGTTACCTAAAATATGTTATGTATAAGTCAAATTTAGTCTAGTTACGAACAATATAAGAAATATAAAATCCTATATAATTCATATTATATCTAATCTCTTTGAAATAGATTCTATAAAAAGTTCCACGAATTAAAAGATTATTCTTGTTATAAAAAAAATGTTTATAAAGATGAATAATTCTTCCAAGTATATCTTTTATGTTTAACAAATTGATTTGACTTCACAATTTGTTGTTCTCAAGCAGCTTGGTTGATCCCTAATTAGTTTTATTATTGTAGAAAATTTATTTAAGAGGAAAAATATTATACTAATTTGTTGAAGACAAGCGGATTAAGTTATTAATTGTTAAAGCGCCATAAATAATCTTAACAAAAATTTTCATTACAATCTCTTGTAAACAAGTTTATAATTTGGATTTTAGTAATCCTCAAATCTTGTTCGCAATCTCTTGATTTGTATATAGCTAGTAGTATCGTGGAATTGTTCCATGTGGTGACGGAGTAAGAATACAATTCACCATCCCCTCTCCTACCTCTGAGTGTCGTAAAAGACGACTAAGGGATTCAATACTTCTGGTCTTCTGAAAACTTTTTTTAATGCAAATGATGGCAAACGAGCAAACAGCATACTTGATGGTAAGTGTTGCCGCCGGTCATGGACCTTTGCATGGCCGCTGCCTACCGTAAATAAAGTGAAGGGAGTAACGGAGGAATAATACAATTCATCAATCATCCTCCTTTTTGTCCATGTATATCGTAAAAGACGACTAAGCCATTATAATGTGCCTGATGCCGCCCTAACAGAGGCTGCGGGTGACCGGACCGGGGATTTAGTCAGGCAACCGCGGAGAGGTTAGCCTCGCGATGGCGATCGGCGTCCCCAGGGGACGTCGATGAGAGACATCGACCCGACGGTATACCTCGGGGTATTCCGTCGGGTCGACCATTGAAGTCAAGGAAATCTACATCGGTGGTCGGCCCAACGACGAAGACGACTTGCTATATGGGTGGGTTACGGGACCGCGCGCCGCTCCTCTGTCGCCCTGGACGGACACCCTAAAAAAATGCTTTATAATATGCATACAACATCTATTAAAGAGAAAGAAAACTCAAAATAAAACCATATACTAACAAGTTTGACCAACGCGTTACAGTAGATAATTTCGATCTCGTTGTGGAGGAGGCTCAAAACCGACAGTGGGGCGTATATGAGCTTAAATGATCATAATAATGATGTCCAAAAATAAATAGCGATAGGCTAATCCTTACTAATATTAGAAATGCAAAGGTAAGCTTGTTTGTTTGTTACGCTTTCACGCTTAAACCACCGAACCGATTTCAAAATTTCTTTCACCAATGGAAAGCTATAATATCAGTGAGAAACATAGGCTATATTTTATCCCGGTATTCCTACGGGAACGGGAACTACGTGGGTAAGGCGACGGAAATCTTGCTAGTCTATACCAATAAATAAAATTGGAGTGTCTGTTTGTAATGTGAAAATAATAGGCTTTTTTCATGCTCACACGGTTATTTGCACGACACCCATGCCTAAAATAGCGATTAAAAAATTTTTGTCTGTCTGTCTGTCGGTCTGTCTGTTTGTTCCGGGTAATCTTCAAAACGTCTGGACCAATTTCAAAAATTCTTTCACCAATGGTAAGCTATAATATCAGGGCGTAAACTAGGCTATATTTTATCCCGGTATTCCCACGGGAACGGGCACTACGCGGGTAAAACGACTATAACCGAAGCGAAGCGAGTGCGGGTTGCTAGTAGTGAATAAAGACGAAAATCAAGTACTTGGATGACCAAAAAAACGCGTCTAAGTCTTTCGTGTATACATGGCCAATGTATACATATATATGAGTAGGTATGTATAGTAATACAATCGAGGTATTGGGCTCCAAACACATAAACATTAGTGCCTATATGTTGCTGTTATTGTGGAGAAAACCCTTTATATTCAGGTCGATTTTACAGCACGTTATTATGATAATGCTCTTGAAAAACCAATTTCATATTACTTTGTATTGTATTTTGTATACGTATTTGATAATTGGATTTATAATTTTATTTTGTACTAGCGACTCGCTGGCCGCTTTATCTTTTGAATCTGTAATATATCCTGATATTATCTTTATATATAAATTTCTTGTCCGTGTGGTGACGGAGTAAGAATACAATTCACCACCCCCTATCTTACCCGTGGGTGATCGTACGAGACGACTAAGGGATATAAAACGCATATAACATCTATGCGAGAGAAGGAAAACTCGAAATAAAACCCTATACCAACACGTCTGACCAGCGTGGTATAGTAGGTCAATTACCCTTCCATTATGAAGGAGGCCCGAGCCCAACAGTGGGACGTATGTGGGCTGAGATGATGATGATGATGATGATGATAAATTTCTTGTATACGTGTGTATGTCACTGAACTCCTCCTAAACGGCTGGATGGTGATGAAATTTTTTGTGCACGTTCAAGGGGATTCGAGAATTTTTTATATTCACAATTGGACTCGGAAGGTGGCGCTGCGATAGATATCTAGGAGAATTCCTTATATTATTTTTTTTTTTAGATTTAAATAGAACAACGTCTGTTGGGTCCGCTAGTATATATATAATATTCAACCTCGGATTCGAGTGTTGGACCAGGCAAAAATTCATAGGGTTTTTCTGAGAGGTAAAATAGCCTGAGATACTCCTTATATAGACAGGTACCTGGTAATAAAATATAATCAAAATTGGCCTAGCCGCTTTGAAGATCACCCGGAATAAACAGGCACACTCACAAATAAGTAGACAGACAGACAGTCAGAAAAGAAACCTGGTTTACATCGTGCAAATAACCGTATGAGCATGAAAATAGGCTAACTATTGTGACATTACATACAGATATTCAATTTTATTTATTTGTAAATATTACTAGCAATCCGCTCTCGCTTCGCTTCGGTTTCAGTCATCCGCTTAGTTCCCGTTCACATGGAAATGCCGGGATAAAATATAGCCTATGTTACTCCCTGATATTATAGCTTTTCTTGGGTGAAAGAATTTTTGAAATCGGTTCGGCGGTTTAAGCCTGAAAGTGTAACAAACAAACAAACTTACTTTCACATTTATAATATTGTAGTAAAGATTAGTATAGACTAGCAACCCGCCCTCGCTTCGCTTCGGTTATAGGTTATAGTCGTTTTACCCGCGTAGTTCCTGTTCCCGTGGGAATACCGGGATAAAATATAGCCTAGTTTACGCCCTGATATTATTGCTTTCCATTGGTGAAAGAATTTTTGAAATCCGTCCAGCCGTTTTGAAGATTACCCGGAACAAACAGACAGGCAGACAAAAATTTTTTAATTGCTATTTGAGGCATAGGTGTCGCGCAAATAACCGTGTGAGCATGAAAAAAGCCTATTATTTTGACATTACATACAGACACTCCAATTTTATTTACTGGTATAGATGATATAGTGATTAATATATTAATTTATAGTGCTAAGTGTAGTAGCTTCGATTCCCATGACGGAGCATATTTTAGGCGAACCACAAATTGTTGTCCGTATGGTGACGGAGCAAGAATACAATACATCTACCGCTGTGTTGTCCGTAAGATATACATAAAACAACTGTGCCAGATAAGGAAAGCTCGAAATAAAACCCTGTACCAACTCGCCTTGCCAGCTTGGTAAATAGGTCAATTTCCCTCTCATTGTGGAGGAGGATTTAGCCCAACAGTGGGACGTATATGAGTGGCGATGATCATGATAATGACAAATATTTGTGCTGTTTCTGTGTGTTATTTGCGTCCATTGTATGTTTGTAAAGTCCCTCGCAATACAAGGATAATTTCCTTAGTGCAGGGAGTTATTTTTAAAAAGAAAATTTAATAAGAAATTGGAAAAAGGATTTGTGTTAAGTTTGCCTTCTTACATCAATGTTATCTATATATCCTTTAGTCGTATTTTACGACATTCACAGTCGATAAAGGCGTTCGCGAATTATATTCTTACTCAGTCGCCAAACAGATGAGCTTTATAAAAAGTCTGTCATATCAAATGCTATAAAAGAAAAAGTAAACAAAAACAATATTGTTTCCTCGCAACACTCTCCAACTTCATTTACACGAAAGCTTAACACATCCTTTTATGAAGTTCTTCAAAAACATCTCCTTTCTTTCGTGATAGTATGAAAGAAAACGGATAAACAGCTATCCTTTGTAATGTAAATTCAGTACTTCAGATGAAATTTCACAGCTTCAACGAGACGCCTGGAACACTGAAAAAGACGCGCCCGTATTTGGAATTTTTAGCAGCCTCTTTAAACAGTTCAGGGAGCCTACCATTAACTTTCACAAAACAATATTTCAAAAACGTTTTCATAGCAACCTTAAATTATATTCTACGTTATTGAGATTTAGTGTTTGATATTGTAGGAAGAAATAGAAACTAATTTGAGAATTAAAAATAATTTTCATCATCATCATTTTGGCTCATATACGTCCCAGTGCTGGGTTAAAGCCTCCTCCGTAATAGGCAAACGTGCGACAATGCGAAAGATAAAACTTTTAGATAGATTTTTAACTCCTGACGCAAAAAGAGAGAGATGTTATATGTTTGACATCGATGTCTGTGTGTGTGTATGTGTGTGTGCGTGCCTGTTTATCTGTTTCGTCGTAGCTTTCAAACGAATGGACCAAATTCGATGCGTTTTTTTTGTCATTCGAAAGCCAGTTTCCTTGCGGTGGTTCTTACCTATGTTTGGTTTCAAATCAAATCAAATCATTTATTCTGTATAGGCCCCTGAAGGGCACTTACATATTGTCAAATTACAGTTTTGAATACAATACAATAATCTACCACCGGATCGGAACGCGGCCACAAACTGAGAAGATCCGGCAAGAAACTCAGCGGGCAGTCATTTTTTTTCTTAATCTTTTATATATACATAATATTATGCTTAAGTACAACATATATGGTATTAGCTCCAGTGTGATGCCCTTCGAAATTAAATATATGTATAAATTTTCAAGATTTAATGCAAGAAAAAAAAAAATTAAAGCATAAAGAAAGGAAGAAAATATGGCTGGACCAGATCCCACAAGCAGCACCCGATCACGAGTTAACTACTAGAGCAGCCATCACTCTCCTCAACCAAATTAGAGGGAAGGGAGCGACCCGCCCCACATAGCTACCGCAAGCAGAACCTTATTCAGTGAGCATGACCAAACCATAAATAAAAAACAAAACGAACTACAACTACTACTATACCTACTATAAAAAAAAAAAAAAACCACTAAGTACTATAAAATAAACTATGAACTATAGCAGGTATGCAAAAGGAGATCAAAACCAAAATTCGACAGGCAAAACACGCTACGCTGTACAATCACAAGAGTAAGAGCAAAAAATAATTAAAATAAAAAACCTGTGAATTCATACAAGTTAGGAGTACCTTAAAGCTGTAACAATTACAATAACATGAATTGCTGAATGAGGAGCTGCTCATAACCACTCTGTATTATCATCTAAATAATCCGAAATTTTGTAATAGCTTTTGCTACAAAGTCTACTCTTAATAGCTTTTTTAAACATGTTAATTGGCATGTCTCGGACATTTTTAGGTAGTTTACTGTAAAAACGTATACATTGCCCCATGAAAGACCTACTAATTCTCTGTAGACGAGTAGTATGAATTACTAGATTATCCTTATTCCTAGTGTTTACATGATGAATGCTACTGTACTTTTCAAATTTTTCAAAATTCTTTTTTACATACATAAGATTTTCATACATAAGGCTATAGCACCATAGACCATATCCTCACGCTTTGGCAGATTATACAAAAGACCGAGGAGTATAATCGGCCCCTGTGCTTAGCGTTTGTGGACTATGAGAAAGCCTTTGATTCAGTCGAAACTTGGGCGGTGCTGCAGTCCCTTCAGCGGTGCCAAATCGACCATCGCTATATCGAAGTGCTGAAGTGTTTGTATAGGAACGCCACAATGTCAGTCCGTATCCGGGATAAGAGTACGAAACCGATCCAGTTGCAGAAAGGCGTGAGACAGGGAGATGTCATCTCTCCGAAACTGTTCACCACTGCACTGGAAGATGTCTTCAAGCTCTTAGACTGGACTGGACTCGGCATCAACATTAACGGCGAATACATCACTCACCTTCGATTCGCAGACGATATCGTCGTTATGGCAGAATCCATGGAGGACCTTGGCACTATGCTCAATGATCTCAGCAGGGTATCCCAACTAGTGGGTCTACGAATGAACATGGACAAGACGAAAGTCATGTCAAATACCCATGTCATTCCTGTACCGGTCCTAGTTGGCAATGCGATTCTCGAAGTTGTCAATCACTATGTTTACCTAGGACAAACAGTCCAGTTAGGTAGATCCAATTTCGAGAAAGAGATCAGCCGACGAATCCAACTCGGTTGGGCAGCGTTCGGGAAACTTAAGAGGATCTTCTCGTCCAACATACCTCAGTGTCTGAAAACACAGGTCTACGACCAGTGTGTGTTACCAGTGATGACTTACGGCACGGAAACGTGGTCCCTAAATGTAGGCCTCATATCAAGGCTCAAAGTCGCTCAGCGTGCTATGGAACGGGCTATGCTCGGGATTTCTCTGCGAGATAGAATTCGGAATACAGAAATCCGCAGAAGAACGGGTGTAACCGACATAGCACGAAGAATTAGCACGCTGAAGTGGCAATGGGCAGGCCACATCGCTCGACGAACCGACAACCGCTGGGGAAGAAAGGTTCTCGAGTGGCGACCACGCATCGGACGACGCAGTGTAGGACGCCCCCCCACTAGGTGGACCGACGACCTAGTGAAAGTTGCTGGGCGTCGTTGGATGCAGGCGGCACAGGACCGCACATTGTGGCGCAATATGAGGGAGGCCTACGTCCAGCAGTGGACGGCAATAGGCTGAAATGATGAATGATGATGATGATGAAGATTTTCGAATATGAATTGTGATACAACAGTTAGAATGTTTATCTCTCTGAACTTTTCCCGAAGTGAAGCTCTTGGCCCTAGACTATAAATAGCGCGGACAGCCCGTTTTTGGAGAACAAAGATGGTATTCAAATCCGCGGAACATCCCCAAAGTAGTATGCCATATGACATAAGGCTGTGAAAATAAGAGAAATAAACTATTCTAGCCGTTTCAATGTCAGTTAACATTCGAATTTTCTTTACAGCATAAGCCGCTGAGCTAAGTCTATTTGACAATTTTTCAACATGAGGCCCCCACTGGAGTTTCGCATCTATGGTGATACCTAAAAAAAACCGTGGACTCCACTAGGTCTAGGGCCACACCATTCATTTGAACATTGGTTTCCACTTGTCTCACATTAGGTGTGGTAAATTTAATACATTTTGTTTTCTTCTCATTAAGAACAAGATTGTTTATATTGAACCAATGAACAACGTTAGACAGTGCGTTATTCACATCGTCATAACTAAGCATTTGTCGTTTGATTTTAAATAACAAAGAGGTATCATCCGCAAACAACACAATGTCTTGTTAATCTAGCATTCATGGTCACGGGCGGACTAAGATGTCTTACATTCAAAAAGTCATCGTTATTGCAGAATATTTACAATTATCTACCCGATACAGTAATTAGGTATTAAATATTGACCCACATTTTGATACAAATTAATTGCCAGTGTAAGAAGAAAATGATTATATATCATCATCATCTTGTTCGTATCCCAATTACTTGGGGTCGATGCAATATGTCATCTGTTTTGACATATTGCAAAAAGTTTCGGCAATGACTTTTATGACCGGCCGCCTGCCTGACGTCAACCCTCCTTGGGAATGTAATCGTTGACCCAAATGGTACCAGATGAAGTTGGTCCGGGTCAATCTAGGGCTCTTAGTCGTCTTTTACGACACCCACGAGCAAAGCAAGGGTTGGTAGTATTCGAAGCCGCTACCACACAGCACAAGAAAATGATTATATATGAAAAAATTAAATTGCTTACGGTTAGTAATTATTTAACATTAAAACTAATAGCAATTACATTTAAAAACCTAAAAATCTAATATACTAACGGATCGGAACACGGCCACACTGAGAAAGATTCGGCAAGAAAACTCAGGTGACATGATGCTAAATTAATATTAATTTAGAAGGCTTACTTTATGTTACTAAGAGGTTTTTATTTATGAAATTATCTTTAGCTATTATTATTGGGCCATCTTGTTCCATGGGCGCACTATGAGCCCTCCCATCGGCGTCTCGATCACCGTCCACTCGGTCGACATCAGCATCCGGGCCCATATGAGGTACTTGGGCCTGGTGCTCGACGGGCG
The DNA here is from genome assembly GCA_032191425.1 of Lymantria dispar. Classification (NCBI taxonomy): domain Eukaryota; kingdom Metazoa; phylum Arthropoda; class Insecta; order Lepidoptera; family Erebidae; genus Lymantria; species Lymantria dispar. The sequence continues at coordinate 27,632,881 of CM063459.1, forward strand.
ATGGTGGTTCCGGGAGCATTTCCGCAGGCTCGCTCCGCGGCTCGTCGGCGCGGCGTCCGCCCTATCGTGGCTTATGCCGAACGTGGGCGGACCGAGCGCTGCGTGCCGACGGCTGTACGCGGGGGTCATCCGGTCGATGGCCCTGTACGGCGCACCGGTGTGGGCGGGGTCCATGACCGCCCGACTTAGGGCCCTTCTGTGGCGACCACAGAGGGTCACGGCGGTCAGGGCCATCCGCGGATACCGCACGGTGGCGACAGAGGCAGCGTGCCTATTGGCCGGGACTCCCCCGTGGGACCTGGAGGCGGAGATGCTCGCCGGACTATATCGGCGGGTGACGGGGATGCGAGCGGAGGGCGGTGTGGTCTCGTTAAGGGATCTCACCGCCTGGCGCGTCGACGCCCGCCGAGACGTCATCGCCCGTTGGGCAGTCCGGTTGGAGAGGCCTCGGTTCGGGGTGCGAACCGTGGAGGCCTTCCGGCCGGTGCTGATGCAGTGGTTAGAGAGGCGGCACGGGGTGCTCTCCTTCCGACTGGTGCGGGTTTTGACGGGGCATGGGTGCTTCGCCAAATACCTGCACAAGGTCGTTGGGAGGGAGAGTACACCGTCCTGCCACCACTGCGATTGCGACGAGGACACGGCGCGCCATACGCTCGAGGCCTGCGGGGCTTGGGCAGTGCAGCGCTGTGAACTCGTCGCAATCATCGGTACGGACCTGACGCTGCCGGCTATCGCTAGGGCGATGGTCGACAGCGTCGGGAATTGGGACGCGGTCGCAGCCTTCTGCGAGACAGTGATCTCGCGGAAGGAGGCGGCGGATCGCCTGCGTGAGGAGCGCAGCCTCGATGAGGAGATCCGCCGCCGGCGACTGGGGCGGCGCAGGCGCAACTATCTGCGCCTCATGCCGCCTTAGCCGAGGCCGCGGGTGACGTGACCGGGGATTAGTCCGTCACCCGCCGAGAGGCCGACCGCGTGAGGAAAGACCGACGTCCTACCCGAGGGGGGGACTTCGGTCGATGGGAGGGTACCCCAATAGGGGGTATTCCGTCGGGCCGACCACTGACGACAAGTTAACGCTGCTCCAGTGGTCGGCCCAACGACGAAGGCGACGTGGTTTTCGGGTGGGTCGCGGGAGTTGCGTGCTTAAGCCCCTCTGTCGCCCCGGACGGAGTGGTGCGGAGGCGCGCCGACCGCGGCCCACCCACACAAAAAAAAAAAAGCTATTATTATTGTATAAGCTATACAATAAGTGCTCACTGTGTCTTGTAGTCTTGTCGTGGTCTTTTTGGATTTATTTTTAATAATGTTAATAACAGAATCCGAGCTAGATGGTAACACCCAGCCATCCTCTCTATTGAAATTTTTGTGTTTTTTAATCTCAATAGACTCGCGTACCATTCTAGGCAGGTATCGGTGTTCTTTTGCGAGGATGTGTGGTTTATCAAACCTGACGTTATGGCGAGTGCGTTCCGGACTATGTTCACAGATTGCAGACTTAGTGTGACGGCGGTGCTTCACATCAGCTATGTGTTCTTTGGTCCAAGTTCTTATGGATCTCTTTGTTTGCCCAATATAAGAGAGACTATAGTCACAGTCAAGTTTATATATTCCAGCATCTTGTAGAGGGATCTGGCACTTGACAGGTGGTAAGAATTGGCTAATCTTCTTCAGTGGCTTAAAATAAGTTTTAGTGGAAGAACGTTTCAGGATGTAGCCAATCTTGTCAGTGACTCCTTTGACATAAGGTAGTATTGCAGGAAGGCGCTCAACTGTGGGTGGTTTCACTCGGTCTCTGTGACGGGGCCAAGGAACTTGCAGCTTGTTTGCACGTAGAACCTGCTTGACATGCTGCAGCTCCCCAGCCAGGTGTTCATCGTCACAGATTCTTCGTGCTCTCTGCAACAAAGATTTACACGCGGTAGTTAACTGTGAAGAGGGACGATGAGAATCATCCTTCAAGTATCTGTCTGTATGTGTTGCCTTACATATCGAATACACTATCGAAACGTCGGGCAATCAAAAATAATAAAAAAGTTTCATCAAATAAACATCTCGGTGAAGGTCGTTGTATAGCGGGATCCTATACTATAATTCCATATGCTTACTCGATTAAGTGCTTCATGCGTGCCAGTATAATCATTAAATGACAATTAATTAATAATTCGTATTAAGAAGACTGTAATATTTTTTTATTATTATTTTATTTTGTGCCAGAAGTTTTTTAAAGCTTTAAATTTTATGTATTATGTTGTTTCGTCAAAGAAGTATATACGTGCATTCTTTTGTACACACATTTTTTATATTTATTACTTACTAAAGGCTCTTACAAAAACTTACCATATATATACAGAAACATAATATACGAGAGCATTCAGTATATTAGGATTAAGTTTCCCCCATGATTAATAGACAGGAAAAAAATGTCGATCAACATTTCTCTCATCAGAGATCAGTCATTAAGTAAAGGGCCTTCACTTAGGAGGGACTAATACGATACAAGATTTACTCTATTAAGGAAACCCGAATAATAAAAATACTCTGCATCAAAGATTAAATTGATATGGGGTCGCTGTACTATAGAATCTCTTGTATTTATCTATTATGTACAATTATCATTAACTATTAATAATATTTTTCAACTATCTAACTAATGATTTCTGATGTTTACGCGAGTATACATTTTAAATAAAACTACTTTACGGATTTTATCGCGTTTGTATTTGATTTTTGATTACCCGACGTTTCGAACACTTTACAGCGTTCATGATCACGAATGGACTAAGATGTCTCACGTCCAACAAGTCATCGTTACTGCAGAAAATTTATAATTATCTACCCGATACAGAAATTAGTTATTAAATATTGACCCACATTTTGATACAAAATTTATTGCCAGTGTAAGAAGAAAATGATTCTATATGAAAAAATTATATTGTTTATGGTTAGTAATAATTAAAAATTAAAATTAATAGTAATTATATTTAAAAACTAACTAATAATCTAGTATACTACCACCGGATCGGAACACGGTTACACTGAGAAAGATCCGGCAAGAAAACTCAGGTAACATGATGCTAAATTAAAGTTAATTTTGAAGGCGGCTTACTTTATGTTACTAAAAGGTTTTAATTTATAAAATTATCTTTATTTATTATTATTGTGGGTCAAATCTATACAATATGAGCTCACGGTGTCTTGCAGTCTTGTGGTGGTCTTTTTGGATTTGTTTTTAATAATGTTTATAACAGGATCCCAGCTTGATGGTAACACCCAGCCATCCTCTCTATTGAAATTTTTGTGTTTTTTAATCTCAATAGCCTCGCGTACCATTCTAGGCAGGTATCGGTGTTCTTTTGCGAGGATTTGTAGTTTATTGAACCTGATGTTATGGTGGGCGCGGTCCTGACTATGTTCACAGACTGCAGACCTAGTGTCCCGGCGGTGCTTCACATCGGCTATGTGTTCTTTGATCCGAGTTCTTATGGATCTCTTTGTTTGTCCAATGTAAGAGAGACCACAGTCACAGTCAAGTTTATATACTCCTGCATCTTGTAAAGGGATCTGGCACTTGACAGGTGGTAAGAATTGGCTAATCCTCTTCAGTGGCTTAAAATAAGTTTTAATGGAAGAACGTTTCAGGATGTAGCCAATCTTGTCAGTGACTCCTTTGACATAAGGTAGTATTGCAGGAAGGCGCTCAACTGTGGGTGGTTTCACTCGGTCTCTGCGATGGGAGCGAGGAACTGGTAGCTTGTTTGCACGTAGCACCTGCTTGACATGCTGCAGCTCCCCAGCCAGGTGTTCATCGTCACAGATTCCTCGTGCTCTCTGCAACAAAGATTTAGACACGGTAGCTAACTGTGAAAATCAGATATCGTCATCCTGCGCGCAGACAAAGGAAACGCGACCGTGGTTATGAATACGTCGGATTATAATGATAAAATTAACCAACTTTTGTCGGATGAAACAACGTACAAGAAGGTCAAAACAGACCCCACCAATGTCGTTCTAAGAACACAAAGAAACTAATAATAAAGTACTCCGATACATTACATCTAGACGTGAAAAATCTAATACCACCATGCGTCAAACCACCTAAATTATATGGGTTGCCCAAGATACACAAATCAAATGCACCACTGCGACCAATAGTAAGTCAGATCGACACGCCGACTTATAAATTAGCACAGAAGGTTGCGAAAGTCCTCTCCCAACTCCGTGGACACACTAGTGCATTTGTGAAAGACTCTTACCATTTTGTCAGTGAAATTAAAGATCTACATCTCGCTGACAATGAAACTATGGTCAGTTTTGATGTCACATCACTCTTCACCTCTCTACCTGTGGAGGATTGCATCAAAACCATATCTAAGAAGCTATCTGACAATAATATGCCATTGGGATATGCGGAACTGTTACGTCAATGCCTAACAACTGGCTATTTAATGTGGAATGATGACTTCTACAAGCAAGTAGATGGAGTGGCTATGGACTCGCCGGTCTCCCCTGTCGTTGCCGATATATTCATGGAGGACTTCGAGGAGACGGCCTTATCAAGCTCACCTGTCACACCCAGGTTCTACAAGCGGTACGTAGATGACACTTTCACAATATTACCCACAGATAAAATAACCATATTCCTAAACCATCTTAACTCCATTAATCCAAAAATTCAATTTACTATGGAACTGGAGTCAAATAACTCTTTAGCCTTCTTAGACATTTTGGTTATACGTAACCCTAATAACACCTTGAGTCATACAGTGTATCGTAAGGCAACACATACAGACAGATACTTGAACGGTGATTCTCATCATCCCCCTTCACAGTTAGCTACCGTGTGTAAAGCTTTGTTGCAGAGAGCACGAGGAATCTGTGACGATGAACACCTGGCTGGGGAGCTGCAGCATGTCAAGCAGGTGCTACGTGCAAACAAGCTACCAGTTCCTCGCTCCCGTCGCAGAGACCGAGTGAAACCACCCACAGTTGAGCGCCTTCCTGCAATACTACCTTATGTCAAAGGAGTCACTGACAAAATTGGCTACATCCTGAAACGTTCTTCCATTAAAACTTATTGTAAGCCACTGTAGAGGATTAGCCAATTCTTACCACCTGTCAAGTGCCAGATCCCTTTATAAGATGCAGGAGTATATAAACTTGACTGTGACTGTGGTCTCTCTTACATTGGACAAACAAAGAGATCCATAAGAACTCGGATCAAAGAACACATAGCCGATGTGAAGCACCGCCGGGACACTAGGTCTGCAGTCTGTGAACATAGTCAGAACCGCGCCCACCATAACATCAGGTTTGATAAACCACAAATCCTCGCAAAAGAACACCGATACCTGCCTAGAATGGTACGCGAGGCTATTGAGATTAAAAAACACAAAAATTTCAATAGAGAGGATGGCTGGGTGTTACCATCAAGCTGGGATCCTGTTATAAACATTATTAAAAACAAATCCAAAAAGACCACCACAAGACTGCAAGACACCGTGAGCTCATATTTTATAGATTTGACCCACAATAATAATAACTAAAGATAATTTTATAAATTAAAACCTTTTAGTAACATAAAGTAAGCCGCCTTCAAAATTAACTTTAATTTAGCATCATGTTACCTGAGTTTTCTTGCCGGATCTTTCTCAGTGTAACCGTGTTCCGATCCGGTGGTAGTATACTAGATTATTAGTTAGTTTTTAAATATAATTACTATTAATTTTAATGTTTAATTATTACTAACCATAAACAATATGATTTTTTCATATAGAATCATTTTCTTCTTACACTGGCAATAAATTTTGTATCAAAATGTGGGTCAATATTTAATAACTAATTTCTGTATCGGGTAGATAATTATAAATTTTCTGCAGTAACGATGACTTGTTGGACGTGAAACATCTTAGTCCACCCGTGATCATGAACGCTGTAAAGTGTTCGAAACGTCGGGTAATCAAAAATCAAATACAAACGCGATAAAATCCGTAAAGTAGTTTTATTTAAAATGTATAATACTCGCGTAAACATCAGAAATCATTATGTAAGCCAGTACGGAATGGAATTTGCAAATAAAATACGCCGGTTAGAGTATCTTCATACCAAGCGCGCAAGATATATAACATCACTAAATTTGCAAATAAAATACGCCGGTTAGAGTATCTTCATACCAAGCGCGCAAGATATATAACATCACTAAATTTGCAAATAAAATACGCCGGTTAGAGTATCTTCATACCAAGCGCGCAAGATATATAACATCACTAAATTTGCAAATAAAATACGCCGGGTAGAGTATCTTCATACCAAGCGCGCAAGATATATAACATCACTAAATTTGCAAATAAAATACGCCGGTTAGAGTATCTTCATACAAAGCGCGCAAGATATATAACATCACTAAATTTGCAAATAAAATACGCCGGTTAGAGTATCTTCATACCAAGCGCGCAAGATATATAACATCACTAAATTTGCAAATAAAATACGCCGGTTAGAGTATCTTCATACCAAGCGCGCAAGATATATAACATCACTAAATTTGCAAATAAAATACGCCGGTTAGAGTATCTTCATACCAAGCGCGCAAGACATATAACATCACTAAATTTGCAAATAAAATACGCCGGTTAGAGTATCTTCATACCAAGCGCGCAATATATATAACATCACTAAAGTTGCAAATAAAATACGCCGGTTAGAGTATCTTCATACCAAGCGCGCAAGATATATAACATCACTAAATTTGCAAATAAAATACGCCGGTTAGAGTATCTTCATACCAAGCACGCAAGATATATAACATCACTAAATTTGCAAATAAAATACGCCGGTTAGAGTATCTTCATACCAAGCGTGCAAGATATATAACATCACTAAATTTGCAAATAAAATACGCCGGTTAGAGTATCTTCATACCAAGCGCGCAAGATATATAACATCACTAAGTTTGCAAATAAAATACGCCGGTTAGAGTATCTTCATACCAAGCGCGCAAGATATATAACATCACTAAATTTACAAATAAAATACGCCGGTTAGAGTATCTTCATACCAAGCGTGCAAGATATATAACATCACTAAATTTGCAAATAAAATACGCCGGTTAGAGTATCTTCATACCAAGCGCGCAAGATATATAACATCACTAAATTTGCAAATAAAATACGCCGGTTAGAGTATCTTCATACCAAGCGCGCAAGATATATAACATCACTAAATTTGCAAATAAAATACGCCGGTTAGAGTATCTTCATACCAAGCGCGCAAGATATATAACATCACTAAATTTGCAAATAAAATACGCCGGTTAGAGTATCTTCATACCAAGCGCACAAGATATATAACATCACTAAATTTGCAAATAAAATACGCCGGTTAGAGTATCTTCATACCAAGCGTGCAAGATATATAACATCACTAAATTTGCAAATAAAATACGCCGGTTAGAGTATCTTCATACCAAGCGCGCAAGACATATAACATCACTAAATTTGCAAATAAAATACGCCGGTTAGAGTATCTTCATACCAAGCGCGCAAGACATAACATCACTAAATTTGCAAATAAAATACGCCGGTTAGAGTATCTTCATACCAAGCGCGCAAGACATATAACATCACTAAATTTGCAAATAAAATACGCCGGTTAGAGTATCTTCATTCCAAGCGCGCAAGACATATAACATCACTAAATTTACAAATAAAATACGCCGGTTTTTTTTTTTTTTTTTTTTTTTTTTTTTTTTTTTTTTTTTTTTTTTTTTTTTTTTGGGTGGGTCGCGGTCGGCGCGCCTCCGCACCACTCCGTCCGGGGCGACAGAGGGGCTTAAGCACGCAACTCCCGCAACCCACCCGAAAACCACCTCGCCTTCGTCATTGGGCCGACCACCGGAGCAGGTTTACTTGTCGTCAGTGGTCGGCCCGACGGAATACCCCCTACGCGGGGTACCCTCCCATCGACCGACGTCCCCCCCTCGGGGAGGACGTCGATATTTCCTCACGCGGTCGGCCTCTCGGCGGGTGACGGACTAATCCCCGGTCACGTCACCCGCGGCCTCGGCTAGGGCGGCATGAGGCGCAGATAGTTGCGCCTGCGCCGCCCCAGTCGCCGGCGGCGGATCTCCTCATCGAGGCTGCGCTCCACGCGCAGACGATCCGCCGCCTCCTTCTGCGAGATCACTGTCTCGCAGAAGGCTGCGACCGCGTCCCAGTTCCTGACGCTGTCGACCATCGCCCTAGCGATGGCCGGCAGCGTCAGGTCGGCACCGATGATTGCGACGAGTTCACGGCGCTGCACTGCCCAAGCCGCGCAGGCCTCGAGCGTGTGGCGCGCCGTGTCCTCGTCGCAATCGCAGTGGTGGCAGGACGGTGTACTCTCCCTCCTCACGACCCTGTGCAGGTATTTGGCGAAGCTCCCGTGCCCCGTCAACACCTGCACTAGTCGGAAGGAGAGCACCCCGTGCCGCCTTTCCAACCACTGCATCAGCACCGGCCGAAGGCCTCCACGGTTCGCACCCCGAACCGAGGCCTCTCCAGCCGGACTGCCCAACGGGCAATGACGTCTCGGCGGGCGTCGACGCGCCAGGCGGTGAGATCCCTTAACGAGATCACACCGCCCTCCCCGCGCACCCCCAACACCCGCCGATACAACTCGGCGAGCATTTCCGCCTCCAGGTCCCACGGGGGAGTCCCGGCCAATAGGCACGCTGCCTCCGTCGCAACCGTGCGGTATCCGCGGATGGCCCTGACCGCCATGACCCTCTGTGGTCGCCACAGAAGGGCCCTAAGTCGGACGGTCAAGGACCCCGCCCACACCGGTGCGCCGTACAGGGCCATCGACCGGATGACCCCCGTGTACAGCCGTCGGCACGTAGCGCTCGGTCCGCCCACGTTCGGCATTAGCCACGATAGGGCGGACGCCGCGCCGACGAGCCGCGGAGCGAGCCTGCGGAAATGCTCCCGGAACCACCATTGCCCGTCGAGCACCAGGCCCAAGTACCTCATATGGGCCCGGATGCTGATGTCAACCGATCGGACGGTGATCGAGACGCCGATGGGAGGGCTCATAAGGCGCCCATGGAACAAGAGGGCCTCCGTCTTGTCCAGGGCGACCCTCAACCCCAGCGCCTCGATCCGCCTGACGACCTCTTCGGTGCCATAGGTCGCCAGGCTTACCGCCTCTTCTAGCGTCCCACCGCGGGCTGTGACGAGCGTGTCGTCGGCGTAACAAATCACGCCCAGCCCGGGCGGGAGGCTCCCTCGCAACGCCCAGTCGTAGCCGATGTTCCACAGGGTGGGTCCGAGGACCGACCCCTGTGGGACACCGCACGTCATGGGCGTTCGCACAACGTCCCCTGCTCGGTTGGTACAGAGGACGCTACGCCCCACCAAATAGTCTGCCACTAGCCGCCTCAGGTAAGCTGGCACTCCGTGATACCGGAGCGCCTCCCTGATGCAGCTGAATGGCAGACTATTGAATGCGTTGGCGATGTCTAGGGACACCGCCAACAGCACTCCCCCACCGGTGACGGCCTCAGTCGCCACGGCCCTCAGGCGCAACAGAGCCGCGATCGTCGAACGACCCCTCCTAAACCCAAACTGGGCGTCCGACAGATCGGGCCCCGTGCCGACGAGGTGCCGCTCGATGCGGGCAGCTACCACCCTCTCCAGTAGCTTGCCCGTGTCATCGAGCAGCACGATAGGCCTGTAGGCCGAAGGCGACCCCGGAGACCGTCCCGGCTTCAGCAGGAGCACCAGCCTTCCCTCCTTCCAGCACCCAGGGAACCGTCCGGACGCTAAACACGCGTCGAACAGCTCCCTGAGGCGGGGACCCAGGTGGTCGAGGACCAGGCCCAACACGCGGTTTGGAACACCGTCGGGCCCGGGGGCGGTGGACTTTGCGCACATGCGCGCCACCGCCACTCCCATCTCGGGTTCCGTGATGGGCGGAACACTGTCGTCGTCGGCCTCCCGGTCAGTGTCTGGCGGAGCCATGACCGGGGGCGTGTGTTCCGCCCGCCGCGGGAACAGGTCCTCGACGACCCGGGTGAGAAGGCTGGGCTGGAGAGTCTCGGTGAGGGGAAGGCCCCGCGCGCGGAGCTTATTCAGCACCGCGCGATAGGGGCGTCCCCAGGGGTCACGATCGAGACCGTCCAGTATCTCCTGCCGACTGACGTCCTTGGCGGAGCGGACGGCCAGCCTGAAGGCCGACCGCGCATTGCGGTAGCCCTCATACAGCAAGGCCTCCCGCTCCGCGTCGCGTTGCCGCCGCCGGCTGCGGGTGTAGGTCCTCCGGGCGCGAATGCACGCGGCCCGGAGATCCGCCAGCTCCCGGGACCACCAGTGGACCGCCCTCCTCGGGGGCGGACGCCGTACCCGGGGCATGGCCGCATCGCAGATCTGCGTCAACGCACTGCGAATGCGGCCAGCCTCGGCGTCCACCCCGTCCGACTGGTTGGCAGAGGACAGCCACGAGTAAACGATGGCTGTCTCCGCCAGCTGGTCCCGGTCTAAGCGACCCACAGCCCATCGCGGGAACGCAGGACGTCCATCCGCCCCGTGACCCCTGCTGGGCGTCGGGATTACCAGGGAGACCTCCATCCGGATATACCGGTGGTCCGACAAGGTCTCCACCTCCTCCACGACGCGCCAGCTCCCCACGCGTGCGGCGACCTCGGGGCTAGCGAACGAAAGGTCCACTATCGACCCGCCCCGTTGTCGCACGCACGTATGCACCGAGCCCCTGTTCAGCAAACAGAGGCCCAGTGCCGCCGCCCACTCCTCGATCGCCCGTCCTCGGTCGTTCGTCCGGGGAGAACCCCACGCCACGGACTTGGCGTTGAAGTCCCCCAAGACGAAGACCTGGCGCGATGCCATTCGCCGTAACGAGGCCTCCATGATGGTGAGGGAGGCCTCGAAATCGGTCACACTCCAGTTAGGGGAGAGATAGACTCCGAGGAGCGTAATCTCCCCCCAGTCCGCCGCGACGTATCCGACGCCCCTGTCCCTAAGGGTCAGAGGCGACGAAGGCCACGACGTGGAGGCGACGATTGCCACGGTGCCATCGGTGCTACCCAACCAGTTAGGCCGGTCGGGCACCACGTACGGCTCCGCGGCTACGGCTACTCCTATCAACCACTCCGCCATGGCTTGCAGGAACACGTCCTGCGCACCGGCGGTGTGGTTGAGGTTGGCCTGGAGGAGACGAATGGATACGGGGTCCATTAACGGTCCGTATCCATCGTCACCTCCTCCGCGCTGACAGGCGATCGGGCCGCGCTCGGAGCGGGGACTGGCCCGGTCGATGGGCCGTCCCGCCCCTTCGGGGCCGATGCCGGGGGTCTGCAGTCCCCAGAGCCCATGCGGTGTTTGGCAGGCCTATTGCCTGCCGCACACGCGGGGCAGTGGGGCACCGCAGAGCACGATGCCGCCTGGTGTCCGGTCTGACCGCAACGGAAACATAGCCCGCTGCAGTCAAAGCAGTTTTTGCATGTCGGTCGGGTATGCCCGACCGCCATGCATTTGTAACACCTCGCGGGCCGGGGCTCTAGCACGGTTACCCGCGCCGAGCTCCAGCCCACGAGGAGCCTGCCTGAGTCGGCCAATTGCTTGACCGACTCCACCGGACACTGCACCCAGGCAGCACCGACGCCGCCCGGACCAGTGCGGATGGTGCCAATCCGGACGGTGTTCGAGGCACATCCGGTACGCGCCATAATGGCCTCCCGGACGTCCTCCACCGTCACGGAATCGTCCAAGCCCGTCAGGCGCATCTCTGCGCACTTGACAGGCCTGGCGATTCGGACACCATCCTCCGGCCCGAACAGCCCCCTCAACATCGTGGCCAAACTATCGGCCGTCTTCGCGCCCTCGGCCCCAGGGAACTCGAGTATTCGAGCCCCTGTCCGGGCCTTGCGGGTCCTCGCCTCGACGCCCCCGATACCGGAGACGTCCAGCTCCCGCCGGGCGCGTTTTAGGACGGCCTCATAGTTGAGGCCCCTCTCAGCCGCCTCAGGCAGCACGGTGATGACCACCGCGGCCGTCTTCGGCGACTTGAGGCCCCTGCGCGACCTTTTCTTCCCCTTCCTGCCGGCTCCCGCCTGGGGAGCGGCGGCCACGGCGGCACTCTTGGCCGCCGCTCTCCGCTTCTGGCCGCGTGCCTTCCTGCTCCGCTCAGCCACCTGCCAGCCCTGTTCGAGCCTGGCAGCAGCGCTGAGCGCAGCAGGAGCGGTCGCGGGTGCGCTGGCCGGCGCCTGCGGTGCAGCCGCTGGCGCCGGCCGCGGCCCGGCCTTGGCGGGAGCCGGCACCTTGCCGGCTTTCTTGGCCCCCTTGGGCCCGGCCGCGGCCGCAGCGTAGCTCACCACGCGGCCACCCTGACAGGGCAGCGGGGTGGGAGCTGACGCTTGCGGCCGCCTCGCCTTGTCCGCGGCGAGCGGCGGTCGGAGGGGCGGCTCAGGCGGGAGCCTGGCCGCTACGGCGGCGATACGCGCATCCACCATCACCCCTACTCGGGCTAGGATGACGCGTACCGCCGACTCCGACACGCCGTGCACCTCGTCGGGCGGCGGCTCCTCCCCCTTCCGCGGTCTCCCGCGGCCACGAGGCGGCGGAGGGACCACGACGAGGGGAGGAAGCGCCGAGGCCGCGACGGGCGCAGCCGGCGCAGCAGCCGCGACGGGCGCAGCCGGCGCAGCAGCCGCGATGGGCGCAGCCGGCGCAGCAGCCGCGACGGGCGCAGCCGGCGCAGCAGCCGCGACGGGCGCAGCCGGCACCACGGACGCCAACGACGTGCCCGCCCTCCCCGGCGCAGCCCGCCTCGGTGGCGAGGCCGGCACCGGTGGCGTGGCCGGCGCCAGGCGCGCGAACTGGGCCCGCAGGTCGGCCATCTCCTTGGCCAACCCGCGGTTCTCCCGTCGCACCGCCGATAGCTCCGTCTCCAGCTTGCGGTTGCGTTCCCGCAAGCCGGAGACCTCCTCGCTAAGGCGGGCGTTCGCGGCCTGTAGGGCCGCCACCTCGCCACCGTGGCCGGCCGGGCCGGGGGTCCCCGGCCTCGCCGCCACCGCCGATCCGCGACCTCTGCGCCCACGGGGCATGGTCGGGACCTTGGGAGGAGGCATGGTGGTACTCCCCTCCGAGTCGGTGTTCGAGCTGCCCCCCTTGAGGGGGCGCTTCCGGACGCTCGGGGGGAGGGCCTCCTCCCTCTCCTTCCTGGCACCCACCGGTGTTGTGGTCCTCTCCGCAGCCTGCATCCTCGACGACGACGGCCTACCCGCGAGCTCCTCAACTGACGGCCCGCCTATCGTCCCTATCCTACTCCTAGCGGACGGACCTGCGGCGCATCCCCCGCCCTCGTCCCTGCTCTGGCCGACCTGCATCCGGTCGGTGCAACTTTCGTCGGCGGACGGCTCTGTGGCATTGCCGCCCTCGTCCGCCGACATCTCCGAGGCCATGAACGCCTCCTCCTCCGACGGCCCTGCAGCACTGCCGCCCTCGTCTCGCGACGGCTCTGCAGCAGTGTTACCCTCGTCGCTCAACAGCTTCGATTCCGAGCTGTACCGGTCGGAGTCGCTCCACTCTTCGGAGTCGCTCCCTCCGCCTTGTCTCACCGTGGACGGTCCTGCGGCCTCGCCGCCCTCGTCCTGCGACGGCTCTGCAGCAGCAGTGCTGCCACCCTCGTCGCCCTCAGCCATACCGGCCGCCTTCTGCCGCTCCCGCCACGCCTTCGACCTTGCAGCCAGAATGCGGGCTCGCGCCTGGGCGGTACGCTTCGGCCTCCTCTTCCCCTTCTTCTGCTTAGCCTTTTTCTTCTCCACCTCTTCTCTCCCTTTCACCTCCTCTTTCCCCTCCCCCCGGTGAGCCTCAGGATGTTGTGCCGGGCTCTCGGCAGTAAGGGCAGTAGTTGTCCCCCACCCATACGACTGGGGACTGACTGTGCCGGGACTTGGGCGCGACTCCAAGTGGACGTCGCGCGCAAGCACCGGCACAGCAAGGGATTCCCCGGCTTGGCCGGGACCCTCTGGTGAAGTCATACTCGTATACACTTCTGCCATATTGTTGGACGTTTTTAAGTCTTGCCTTGACTACCACTCTAACGGCTGGACGCTCGCGCGCTTTTTAACCCACCAACCATTCATCTCCTCGCCGAGTGGCCAAACTTAGGATTAGGGGTAATTTTTTATAGGGGTTTTCTTCCCCGCGGTCCGAAGACCCCCGGTCCTGACCCCCCTGCTCAGGATTACGGTTTGGGCCTTCCGGGTCTGGCCGCTCGCGAGCGACCGACCCGTCACACCCCCGGGCCGTGACGCAACCGTCCCTGGCGACGGAGTGCCATGAGGCACATCCGCCCCATTGGCCCCGGGTCAGATCCGCCGTGCTCTGCCACCAGAGCCACACGCGGAGACCCCCACCTGCCGGAATCTTGGCCGTCCAAATGGACGTATGACGTCCAAATGGATGTTACCAGGGAGCACCACGAGGAGGTGCTCCGGCCGCGCCCCCCAAAATACGCCGGTTAGAGTATCTTCATACCAAGCGCGCAAGACATATAACATCACTAAATTTGCAAATAAAATACGCCGGTTAGAGTATCTTCATTCCAAGCGCGCAAGACATATAACATCACTAAATTTGCAAATAATATACGCCGGTTAGAGTATCTTCATACCAAGCGCGCAAGATATATAACATCACTAAATTTGCAAATAAAATACGCCGGTTAGAGTATCTTCATACCAAGCGCGCAAGATATATAACATCACTAAATTTGCAAATAAAATACGCCGTTTAGAGTATCTTCATACCAGGCGCGCAAGATATATAACATCACTAAATTTGCAAATAAAATACGCCGGTTAGAGTATCTTCATTCCAAGCGCGCAAGACATATAACATCACTAAATTTGCAAATAAAATACGCCGGTTAGAGTATCTTCATACCAAGCGCGCAAGACATATAACATCACTAAATTTGCAAATAAAATACGCCGGTTAGAGTATCTTCATAAAAAGCGCGCAAGATATATAATATCACTAAATTTGCAAATAAAATACGCCGGTTAGAGTATCTTCATACCAAGCGCGCAAGATATATAACATCACTAAATTTGCAAATAAAATACGCTGGTTAGAGTATTTTCATACCAAGCGCGCAAGATATATAACATCACTAAATTTGCAAATAAAATACGCCGGTTAGAGTATCTTCATACCAAGCGCGCAAGATATATAACATCACTAAATTTGCAAATAAAATACGCCGGTTAGAGTATCTTCATACCAGGCGCGCAAGATATATAACATCACTAAATTTGCACATAAAATACGCCGGTTAGAGTATCTTCATACCAAGCGCGCAAGATATATAACATCACTAAATTTGCAAATAAAATACGCCGGTTAGAGTATCTTCATACCAAGCGCGCAAGATATATAACATCACTAAATTTGCAAATAAAATACGCCGGTTAGAGTATCTTCATACCAAGCGCGCAAGATATATAACATCACTAAATTTGCAAATAAAATACGCCGGTTAGAGTATCTTCATACCAGGCGCGCAAGATATATAACATCACTAAATTTGCAAATAAAATACGCCGGTTAGAGTATCTTCATACCAAGCGCGCAAGACATATAACATCACTAAATTTGCAAATAAAATACGCCGGTTAGAGTATCTTCATACCAAGCGCGCAAGATATATAACATCACTAAATTTGCAAATAAAAAACGCCGGTTAGAGTATCTTCATACCAGGCGCGCAAGATATATAACATCACTAAATTTGCAAATAAAATACGCCGGTTAGAGTATCTTCATACCAAGCGCGCAAGACATATAACATCACTAAATTTGCAAATAAAATACGCCGGTTAGAGTATCTTCATACCAAGCGCGCAAGATATATAACATCACTAAATTTGCAAATAAAATACGCTGGTTAGAGTATTTTCATACCAAGCGCGCAAGATATATAACATCACTAAATTTGCAAATAAAATACGCCGGTTAGAGTATCTTCATACCAAGCGCGCAAGATATATAACATCACTAAATTTGCAAATAAAATACGCTGATTAGAGTATTTTCATACCAAGCGCGCAAGATATATAACATCACTAAATTTGCAAATAAAATACGCCGGTTAGAGTATCTTCATACCAGGCGCGCAAGATATATAACATCACTAAATTTGCAAATAAAATACGCCGGTTAGAGTATCTTCATACCAAGCGCGCAAGATATATAACATCACTAAATTTGCAAATAAAATACGCCGGTAAGAGTATCTTCATACCAAGCGCGCAAGACATATAACACATCACTAAATTTGCAAATAAAATACGCCGGTTAGAGTATCTTCATACCAAGCGCGCAAGATATATAACATCATTAAATTTGCAAATAAAATACGCTGGTTAGAGTATCTTCATACCAAGCGCGCAAGATACATAACATCACTAAATTTGCAAATAAAATACGCCGGTTAGAGTATCTTCGTACCAAGCGCGCAAGACATATAACATCACTAAATTTGCAAATAAAATACGCTGGTTAGAGTATCTTCATACCAAGCGCGCAAGATATATAACCTCACTAAATTTGCAAATAAAATACGCCGGTTAGAGTATCTTCATACCAAGCGCGCAAGATATATAACATCACTAAATTTGCAAATAAAATACGCCGGTTAGAGTATCTTCATACCAAGCGCGCAAGACATATAACATCACTAAATTTGCAAATAAAATACGCCGGTTAGAGTATCTTCATACAAAGCGCGCAAGATATATAACATCACTAAATTTGCAAATAAAATACGCCGGTTAGAGTATCTTCATACCAAGCGCGCAAGATATATAACATCACTAAATTTGCAAATAAAATACGCCGGTTAGAGTATCTTCATACCAAGCGCGCAAGACATATAACATCACTAAATTTGCAAATAAAATACGCCGGTTAGAGTATCTTCATACAAAGCGCGCAAGATATATAACATCACTAAATTTGCAAATAAAATACGCCGGTTAGAGTATCTTCATACAAAGCGCGCAAGATATATGACATCACTAAATTTGCAAATAAAATACGCCGGTTAGAGTATCTTTATACCAAGCGCGCAAGACATATAACATCACTAAATTTGCAAATAAAATACGCCGGTTAGAGTATCTTCATACCAAGCGCGCAAGACATATAACATCACTAAATTTGCAAATAAAATACGCCGGTTAGAGTATCTTCATACCAAGCGCGCAAGATACATAACATCACTAAATTTGCAAATAAAATACGCCGGTTAGAGTATCTTCGTACCAAGCGCGCAAGACATATAACATCACTAAATTTGCAAATAAAATACGCCGGTTAGAGTATCTTCATTCCAAGCGCGCAAGACATATAACATCACTAAATTTGCAAATAAAATACGCCGGTTAGAGTATCTTCATACCAAGCGCGCAAGATATATAACATCACTAAATTTGCAAATAAAATACGCCGGTTAGAGTATCTTCATACCAAGCGCGCAAGATATATAACATCACTAAATTTGCAAATAAAATACGCCGGTTAGAGTATCTTCATACCAAGCGCGCAAGATACATAACATCACTAAATTTGCAAATAAAATACGCCGGTTAGAGTATCTTCGTACCAAGCGCGCAAGACATATAACATCACTAAATTTGCAAATAAAATACGCCGGTTAGAGTATCTTCATACCAAGCGCGCAAGATATATAACATCACTAAATTTGCAAATAAAATACGCCGCTTAGAGTATCTTCATACCAAGCGCGCTAGATATAAAACATCACTAAATTTATTGAAGAGATGCCGAGACCATGACCTCATTCCTACGTGTGTAAGGATTCCTAGCAAGAAAAACATTCGTGGAAGCGCTAAGATCTTAGAACAGGCGAGTAAAAAGTTATTGCAGACGGTAATTCACGAGACCCGATCCGATCTATACAATATTAACCGTGAAATCGAGAAAAATTCTAGTGTGATTGAGTTAGTTTTAACGACAGCCGAATTTAAAAGTTGCATCGAACATCTAGGTAAGCGCGAAATAACTAAATATAATAGATGCAAAAATAAACACGTTACAAAATTTGAAAAATTATGTAACAAAAAATCTCGCGTTGAACATGGAACGCAGCACGGGGACGGAACGCGCCCGTCAACCATAGACTCTTACGCAGACCGCGTTGTCATAAATCTGTCAACACAACATTAAGACAACACCGAAATTCAAGTTTTATCGAAAGGTCTAAATTTTGCTGTAACACCTATGCGAATTCCTTATGAAGAAATAATTTGTGCTGTCGAAGATGTTCTGATTAAAAATACCGTGCCAAAGGAAGATATGGAGGCTATTCGGCAGGACGTCTCGTCCTTATTGCGTCGTAGCGGTCTACCCAAAAATAATCTTCCAAAACAACAATATTTAGCCTTAAAAAACCTACGGAATAAATCAGATATCGTCATCCTGCGCGAAGGCAAAGGAAACGCGACCGTGGTTATGAATACGTCGGATTATAATGATAAAATTAACCAACTTTTGTCGGATGAAACAACGTACAAGAAGGTCAAAACAGACCCCACCAATGTCGTTCTAAAGAACACAAAGAAACTAATAATAAAGTACTCCGATACATTACATCTAGACGTGAAAAATCTAATACCACCATGCGTCAAACCACCTAAATTATATGGGTTGCCCAAGATACACAAATCAAATGCACCACTGCGACCAATAGTAAGTCAGATCGACACGCCGACTTATAAATTAGCACAGAAGGTTGCGAAAGTCCTCTCCCAACTCCGTGGACACACTAGTGCATTTGTGAAAGACTCTTACCATTTTGTCAGTGAAATTAAAGATCTACATCTCGCTGACAATGAAACTATGGTCAGTTTTGATGTCACATCACTCTTCACCTCTCTACCTGTGGAGGATTGCATCAAAACCATATCTAAGAAGCTATCTGACAATAATATGCCATTGGGATATGCGGAACTGTTACGTCAATGCCTAACAACTGGCTATTTAATGTGGAATGATAACTTCTACAAGCAAGTAGATGGAGTGGCTATGGACTCGCCGGTCTCCCCTGTCGTTGCCGATATATTCATGGAGGACTTCGAGGAGACGGCCTTATCAAGCTCACCTGTCACACCCAGGTTCTACAAGCGGTACGTAGATGACACTTTCACAATATTACCCACAGACAAAATAACCATATTCCTAAACCATCTTAACTCCATTAATCCAAAAATTCAATTTACTATGGAACTGGAGTCAAATAACTCTTTAGCCTTCTTAGACATTTTGGTTATACGTAACCCTAATAACACCTTGAGTCATACAGTGTATCGTAAGGCAACACATACAGACAGATACTTGAACGGTGATTCTCATCATCCCCCTTCACAGTTAGCTACCGTGTGTAAATCTTTGTTGCAGAGAGCACGAGGAATCTGTGACGATGAACACCTGGCTGGGGAGCTGCAGCATGTCAAGCAGGTGCTACGTGCAAACAAGCTACCAGTTCCTCGCTCCCGTCGCAGAGACCGAGTGAAACCACCCACAGTTGAGCGCCTTCCTGCAATACTACCTTATGTCAAAGGAGTCACTGACAAGATTGGCTACATCCTGAAACGTTCTTCCATTAAAACTTATTTTAAGCCACTGAAGAGGATTAGCCAATTCTTACCACCTGTCAAGTGCCAGATCCCTTTACAAGATGCAGGAGTATATAAACTTGACTGTGACTGTGGTCTCTCTTACATTGGACAAACAAAGAGATCCATAAGAACTCGGATCAAAGAACACATAGCCGATGTGAAGCACCGCCGGGACACTAGATCTGCAGTCTGTGAACATAGTCAGGACCGCGCCCACCATAACATCAGGTTTGATAAACCACAAATCCTCGCAAAAGAACACCGATACCTGCCTAGAATGGTACACGAGGCTATTGAGATTAAAAAACACAAAAATTTCAATAGAGAGGATGGCTGGGTGTTACCATCAAGCTGGGATCCTGTTATAAACATTATTAAAAACAAATCCAAAAAGACCACCACAAGACTGCAAGACACCGTGAGCTCATATTGTATAGATTTGACCCACAATAATAATAACTAAAGATAATTTTATAAATTAAAACCTTTTAGTAACAAAAGTAAGCCGCCTTCAAAATTAACTTTAATTTAGCATCATGTTACCTGAGTTTTCTTGCCGGATCTTTCTCAGTGTAACCGTGCTCCGATCCGGTGGTACTACCACCGGATAGTAGTATACTAGATTATTAGTTAGTTTTTAAATATAATTACTATTAATTT
Organism: Lymantria dispar; assembly: GCA_032191425.1. Taxonomy (NCBI): domain Eukaryota; kingdom Metazoa; phylum Arthropoda; class Insecta; order Lepidoptera; family Erebidae; genus Lymantria; species Lymantria dispar. The sequence goes on from CM063459.1 coordinate 27,653,234, forward strand.
TAATGTTTAATTATTACTAACCATATACAATATAATTTTTTCATATAGAATCATTTTCTTCTTACACTGGCAATAAATTTTGTATCAAAATGTGGGTCAATATTTAATAACTAATTTCTGGATCGGGTAGATAATTATAAATTTTCTGCAGTAACGATGACTTGTTGGACGTGAGACATCTTAGTCCACCCGTGATCATGAACGCTGTAAAGTGTTCGAAACGTCGGGTAATCAAAAATCAAATACAAACGCGATAAAATCCGTAAAGTAGTTTTATTTAAAAAAAAAACTATTTAACTGTTATATAAAAAATAGTTATTACGGCTTTTATCGCATTTAATCGCCACGCGTTCTGATCACTTTTCAGCGTTCATCAAATTCAAACTTTCAAGTACAAAAAATCAAATACATTCGCGATAAAATCCGTATAACAATACGTAAAATTGAAAATTTATAATAATCCCGGCACAAACTAAAATAATGAAAAAAAGTATTACATTCTTGTTGGCAATGAGCAGGCCATATCGCTCAACGAACCAGATATCAGACGACGCAGTGTAGGACGCCCGCCCACTAGGTGGATCGACAACCTGGTGAAAGTTGCTGAACGTCGTTGGATGCAGGCGACACAGGACCGCACTTTGTGGCGTAACATGAAGGAGGCCTACGTCCAGCACTAAACGGCTATAGGCTGAAATAATGATGATGATAATTACGTTCTTTTCAACAGGAATTATCAATTAATTATCATTTATGGATTATAATTTAATAGGGTAATCATACGCCATTACATCATTTTGAAAAACAGCTGATACTACTTACCACAGGACCGATATCAACTAAACATAGCTAAGAACCACGGCAAGGAGGTTTCCAAATGAAAAAAAAAACTGGATCGAAATTCAGTCTATCCGTTTGCGGGCTACGATGCCACAGACATACACACACACAGACAGACAGACATCGACGTCAAACTTATAACCTTATCCTTATGATATAAATATCTTTTTGCATCGAGGGTTAAAAATAGTCTTATTTATAATGTGTAATACTCACGTGAACATCAGAAATCATTATGTAACTATTGTAAATTCAACGCAGAGTCTAAATCGCTGATTGAAAAGACCTTTTTTTAGGCTTTATTTGGACACACCCCGTCCAATCCGCCCAGGGCAACGGATGGATGGCGTGCGGCCCCACAGTCTACCGTATATCCTCCCAAACGTCATTGGGCCGATCACTGGTACCGATTTCTTAACTTCTATGACCAGCCCGCTTTTGGGTATCAATAAGACTTGAAACTTAGAGGGTATGTTCTTTGTATGACGCATTCGATAAGAAAGGATATGCCGAAATTTTTGTTCGCCTATGGTCTGGGCACCGTCCAGGGTGACGAATGAGCAGCTTGCACCTGTGGGTACCTACTGTATTCCCTCCCCGACGTCATTAGGCCAAGCACTGGTAACAATGCCTGACATCCGAGGCCGGTCTGGCGGGTTACCCTTTCGGGTATCGTCTCCTTTGACGTCCCGGCAACATTGTAATGTTGCCGACCAGGGCGCCGCCCTCACGCGATCGGCCTCTCTACGGGTGGCGAACTAAGTCCCGGTCCATCCACCCACGACCTCGGCTCCTGCGCTACCATACGCGGCGGTGGCGGAGCGTGTCGTGGTAGAGAAATTCCTCCTGGCTCGCTCCGTCACTTCCTTCTGCGAGACAACTGCTACGCAGAAGGCGGCGCCCGCCTTCCAGTTCCCCAGTACCATCGCTTGAACCATGCTCGACAGCGTCATGTTGGCAAATTCTAACCCTAGGGAGAGGGAAAACGGGGCCAAGTTTGTATGGAATAACATGATTCCTTGGTTCAATTTACTTCAAATTTTACATAAACATTATATAAAATAAATGATATAAGACGTGTTTCGTAATTTATTAAAATCAGTTAATAAAATGTAATAAAACCTTATTTTCATATTTTTATAAATCCCTACAATATAATAAAGATCGTTTGCACATTTAAACATATTAATTTATTTGTTTTAACAAAATTAATAACGTAAAAATTTATTCGCACCAATTTTGAATTCTACACGGACAAAGTCGCAGACAAAGCTAATCGTAAAAATGCTTCCTTAGTCGACGACAGCTGACTTCACTCGTACGTTACATAACCTAGCGTGAGTTCTTTCTCTGATTCAATATCCACAAAATAAAACGCACATCGCACCTAAAAAGTATTCACTACAAAAAATTCAATAATAATAATATTAAGTAGGTAGGTTATATAATTTTCAATAACAAAAAGGCAATAAATAATAACGGAATCTATTTCCCATTTCCTCGAAAGAGAATTTTTATTCGAGAAAAATAACTTTTTACAACGTTTGGATAATTTATTGCACACCCCCTTATATTTGAAAGCCACAAACATTGTTCAGGGAGGCGGTGAGGTACATTGTTTGGAATATAATATTTGTATGTACATAATACCAATACTCGTATATTTCCCAAGAGTTTTAAGAAGTCAGTTATACTTTAAATAACTATTGAATTTTGTGTATTATTTTTATCCTAGAAAGCTAACATTCTATACTAATATTATAAAGTTATGAGTTTGTTTGCTTGCTTGCTAATCTCAAGAACTACTGATTCAAATAGAAAAAATCTTTTAGCATTGGATACCCCATTTATGGATTAAGTCTAGAGGTAATATCTCGCTATAACCTATAGCAGCTTGCAGCTTTTCCGTGTGGTGACGGAGTAAGAATACAATTCACGACTCCCTCTACCATTTTGGCTGTGGATGTCGTAAAAGACGACTACGGGATATAATATGCATATAAAATCTGTACAGAAGAAGGAAAAATCGAAATGAAACCCTATACCAACATGTTTGACCAACGTGGTATAGTAGGTCAATGGGAGGGCCATTGTGGAGGAGGCACGAGCCCAACAGTGGGACGTATGTGGGCTGCGATGATGAACCTATAGCAGCGGAGCATCAATGAAAAAGTTTGCAAGAATTGGGAAAATGTCGTCCTTTTCATAGTTTCCATTATGCGCTATTTGTTGCAGTTACACACAACTCGCTCTCTCTCATCCTTTCTCTCTCTTATGTGACTCAAACTAACTTGCGCCGGTCAACTAGTATTCAATAAAAGATTTAATGCTAGCTTTTTATATCATCTGAAGTTAAAATGACGCATTAAAGATAAACTTACGATTTTTTTTGGGGGGTGGGTTACGGTCGGCGTACTCCTTGCTCGGCCCAGTACGGCAGACTTCGTCAGGACGACAGAGGGGTGAAGGCACACACACCCATAACCCACACATATAGCACGTCGCCTTCGTCGTCGTTGGGCCGACCATCGGTACAGAGTTCCTTGACTTCAGTGGTCGATCCGACAGAATACCCCGAGGGAGTAGCCTCTCCCATCGACGTCCCCTACTGGGGCGCCGATCGCCGTCGCGTGACTAACCTCTTCGCGGGTGCCGGATTAAATCTCCGGCCCGGTCATGAATATACGATAAAGATAATCTTTCTATTTTTTTTTTTTCAAAAGGTGGCAAACTAGCAAACAGTGATGATAAATGACTTGATCATAAATGATTCTGCCGCTTATGGAACTTTGCTGGGCTACTGCCTACCGTGAAGAAAGTGAAGGGAGTGTAAATGTGTGCAATGAGTTTCAATAATACTAAAGGCATTACAAAAACTCAAAAAATTGGACTTCTGGCTCTCTCGCTCACCGAACGAAGCGCAGTAATAAATTGCTACCACTCAAACGTCAATTTTCTACGAACGTGTGGTACTACCCCGGACGGGCCGGCCCGCGGCTGTAGACAGACAACTGTCAACAGTGTGGGTACTTCACACGATGTAACGTCAACACGCAAAACATTTCTTTCTTTTCCTGTACAGATACTATGTGCATATTATAATCCATAATCATCTTCTACGAGACCCAGAGAGGTCTGTGAATTTATCATCATACGGTTACTGTTTTTTTTTTATGTTTGGGCTATGGTAAGCGCACACGCGGTCCATTCCGTCCGGGGCAACGAAAGGACGGCGCGTGGGAACATAACCCACCCGTACCCACGTCGCACTCATCGTTGGGCCGACCACCGGAGCAGGGTGACTTGTCGTCAGTGGTCGGTCCGATGGAATACCCTTTCGGGTACCCTCACCTCTCGACGTCCCTGTCCCGGGACGTCAGTCAAGGAATAAATGCCCGGAGAAAGTGATATTACTACAAGATCACCAGCCCTATTTCTTTATAATTATCATTATCTCAGCTCATATCATCATCATCTTGGCCCATATAAATTGAAGGGCTAGAAGCTTCTCCACAATGGAAGGGAAAAATGACCTACCGATATACCGCTCTGGCTAGTATTGGTATAAGGTTTTATGTCGAGTTTTCATTCTCTCGCATAGATATTATATGCATATTATATCCCTTGTTCGTCTTTTATAATACCTACGGGTAAGAGAAGGGGGTGGTGAACTGTATTCTTTACTCCGTTGCCAGATGGGAAATTGACCTACTGTACCATAATGGGTAGAAGAGCTAGTATTTTTTTTTATATGGGTGGGCTATGGTAAGCGCACGTGCGGTCCAGTCCGTCCGGGGTGATGAAAGGACAGCGCGCGGGCCCATAACCCACCCGTACCCACGTCACCTCGTTGTTGGGCCGACCACCAGAGCAGATGTGACTTGTCGTCAGTGGTTAGACGAGCAAGTATGGCATTGTGTTTCAATTTTTTCTTCTCTTTCTTAGATGTTGTATAGCATATTACATCGCTTAATCATCTTTCATGACGATGCGAAATAAAACCTTATATCAACACGTCTGACTAGCGTGGTATAGTAGGTCAATTTCGCTTCCATTGTGATGGAGGCTCGAGTCCAGGAGACTAGTCTAGGCTGTTGGATAGATGGATATTTATCTAGAAATATATTTCTTTAGAAAAGATATGTATATTAAAGCAATGAAAACTGAATTCAATAGCGTGTGGTTAAGAAAATAGTTAAACCTGAACGTAAACCCAACTTTTTTCCAGTAGTACACTACTGCGAAAGTTTTTCAGGCAACGCTTTAGTTTTTTGCATAAATAAGTAATTGACTCTGTTCACGGTTATACTGCCAAAAGGATAGCTAGTATTGCTGAACTATTTATTTGGATTAAATTTTTTCACGTACCGTAAAATGGATTTAAAATTGTGTAGAATTTCAATTTATTTAACTTATTATAATCAGGTAAATGTGCACGCTGAAGTGGTAATGTACATGTAGCATTACTCGACGAACCAACAACCGCCGGGGAAGAAAGGTACTTGATTGGCGACCATATATGGGACGACGCTCGTAGGTGGACTGACGACCTGTTGAAAGTTTCTGGGCGTCGTTAGATGCAGGCGGCACTTTATGGTAAAACATGAGGGAGACGTACGTCCAGTAGAGAATGGCGATAGGCTGAATGATGATGATGAATCAGGTAAAAGTCTAAAAATAAGAGTATTTAATATCAATTAAGTGCTTTTTTGCTTTAAATTTTACTCAACTATAGCAGAACCTAAGGCAGGGTTATGAGAAACATACATCATCCCATCGTCCTCAAGCGAAATTGACCTACTATACCACACTAGTCAGATACCTTAGTATAGGGTTTGGCTTTTGTTGAATAGATTATATCTGCATCTTATATCCCTTAGTTGTTTTTAAGATATGGAAAATAAAGGATATAGAATTAAAATTCCATCCCTTTACCATACTATTACGTTAAATGTTAAATATCAGGTTGACCGAGCTTCGCTCGAAGTATTTTTGTAGCATTTATTCAGATATATATTAATAAAAAATAAAAAAATAAATAATGAAAATTATATAAAAAATTACAAAAAGAGAATAATAATAACACCGAGATTCGATCCGACGGCGTTTGTCGCCGATGTCAAAAATAAAATGAAACCTGACTACTTCGCCACTGAGCTATCGTAACTCATGACGTTGATGGCAAAATTTAAATTCATATTCTTTTAAAATTTAATGTCATTATATTGTCTGCCAAAAATACTGACAAAACAACATTTTCTATACATAAAACCTAGTAAAATCGTTTTTTTAGGCCCGAATCCTCTAGTATGCCAAGTTTCAACAAAATCGTTGGAGCCCTTTCTGAGATCCTGAATATATATATATTTACAAGAATTGCTCGTTTAAAGATATAAGAATAAGATACACACTTTATACTGATAAACATCTTTGACTATATGATAAGAACACTCTCGAGAGACTTCTGTCAACAGCCGCGGGCTGGTCCGTACGGGGGTAGTACCACACTCGCGCCGAAAATCGACATATAAGTAGTAGAAGTTTGTTATTGTATTTAGAGAGCTGGAAGCCCGACTTTCTTAGGTTGTTTGTCTACTGGGTTTTGTACTGCGACAGTATCATTTATCATCAGATATGCTATTTGACTCTTAGCCGAGGTCGTGGGCTCTAGCCGAGACCGGGGATTAGTCCGTCACCCGACGAGAGGCCGACCGCGCGACGGCGACCGACGTCCCCGAGGGGGGGACGTTGAGAGGACTCTCTCCACTCAGCAGGGGTATTTCATCGGGCCGACCACTGAAGACAAGTTACCCTGCACGGGTGGTCGGCCCAACGACGTGCCATGGGTGGGTTACGGGTCCGCGCGCCGCTCCCCCGTCGCCCCGGAGGGAGCCAAGCGGCGGGTGCGCTGATCGTAGGCCAACCCAAAAAAAAGGTATGCTATTTAATCATTGCCACTAATAGCAATTAAAAAAAAAGATAATATACATTTAAACTTATTTTCATTAACAGGATACACGTTAAGAAAAAGTGAAGCGACTTCAAACTTTAGACAGAAAACATCTTATGTAGCAGTAACTTTAAATTGTTACTTACCTCTTTCAACGTCCAAGTTATATTTTCTGTAAAGTTGTTATGAAGAGCATAAAGTTAGCAATGTTAAGTTGCAGTGTCGAGTGAGATTCGAGTCTTGAGGTGATGTAATTTCTTGATAAACTTTTAATTGGACTAGTTTAAGTATATTTAATTAAATTATTTTAAAATGTTGAAAGTCTTGTTGCTTTTTTTATTACTGTTGATCGCAAATGTGCAAACAGCACAACTTTGTGATAATAGCGCTCATGGACATTTGCTATGTCGCTGACTACTATGAAGAAAATTAAGGCAGTGTGAGTGCATGCTATTAGGTTCGATGAAACTAAAGGCATCACTAAACCCCGTCACATGCAAAAGACCTCAGCAAGTTGGGCTTTGGGCGCTCACCGAAGGAAGTGCAGTAGCAAATTGTTACTACTCAGACGTCGATTATTTAAGAAAGTGTGGTGCTACCCCGGATGGACTAGCCCACTGGTGTAAGCAGATGACTGTTGACAGTGTGGTCCAGCTACATCACCATACTGTATCCCTGATAGGTAAACAAAAGTTACTATTTACCTTCAGTTGAAAACACGCATGTCTTGAAAACAGAAAGGAACACTACGAAGTGATTTTACCGACATCATTAAAATATATGCTTGTTGTTTATCAGAAAAATTCGTTCTTGAGATATTACTGAATTTTTGAGCCATATGACAGACATCTTCCGTGCGGTGACGGAGTAAGAATACAATTCACCACCCCCTATCTTAAGCGTGGGTGATCGTACGAGACGACTAAGGGAGATAAAAGGCATATAACATCTATGCGAGAGAAGAAAACTCGAAATAACACCTTATACCAACACGTCTGACTAGCGTGGTATAGCAGGTCAATTACCCTTCCGTTAGGGAGGAGGCCCGAGCCCAACGGTGGGACGTATATGGGCTGAAATGATGATAATGATAACAAAGAGATATTGATGAGATCTTTCGTGAAGAGAATTTTATTTGTCGTGATGGAACAAGAATACGATTTACCACTCTCTCGATTTATCTCGTCCTTGGTGCCATAAAATATGACTAAGAGATATAATATGCTTATAACATCTATGCAAGAGAAAGAAAACTTCAAATTAAAACCGTATGCAAATACGCCTGACCAGTGTGTGTAGTAGGTTGATTTTCTCCAGTTGTGAAGGAAGCTCGAGGCTAACAGTGCGACTTCTATGGACTGAGCGGATGATGAAGATCAATAAGATGGATGAATGTCTTTCTTTATATTACATTCCCTTTATTAACTACAAAGTTTCATAAATCCCTTCCTACTTTTTCTTTTTTTTGAAAAATCTATTTTTACCCTTCATTTTTATTTTTTGTCCTACATGTGATGACGGAGTAAGAATATAATTCATCATCCTTTCTCTTACCCTTGGGTGTCGTAAAAGACGAGGGATTAAATATGCATATAACATCTATGTAAGAGAAGATCTCTAAATAAAACCCTATAACAACACGTCTGACCAGCGTGGTATAGTAGGTCAAATTCTCTCCCGATATGGAGGAACCCGAGCCTAACAGTGAGACGTATATGGGCTGAGATGATGATGATGATGCTTACCCTTCATTTTTAATTCTTTTTCTTTCATAGTATAATATGACTATGCTCTTATGTTTTTCTGTGAGGTGACGGAGTAAGAATACAATTCAACACTCCCTATCTTGCCTGTGGATGTCGTATAAGACGACTATGGGATATAATATGCACATAACATCTGTGTAAGAGAAGGAAAACTCGAAACGAAACCCTATACCAACATGTCTGACCAGCATGGTAGGTCAAATTCTTTCCCTATATGGAGGAGGCTCGAGCCCAACAGTGGGTTGAGATAGTGGTGTTCTAATGACTTCGAAAGAGATAAATTATGTTTTATAAATAGGTATAACTACCAATAAAGTTAACAATTTGAAACAAAACGATGACGTAATTATTAAAACGCCATGTTATATTCCAAAATACATTACAAATTAATGACATCAGAATTGCCTTGTCAGTCCGTATTGTTTGCTATGAATATATCATGATTAGTCGTCGTGTCATTGCTGTGACAAACAAACCGACAGCTCGCAAATAAATTATATTTATTGTTCGCGATATATTTGAGGAAATATTTCTGTGTATAGTTTGATTAATTGTGCTTTTGTTTTTTCCGTTTTCTTTATGGCTCTGGGGAAATTTCAAACAGCATGAAACCACACGGGATCATTTCATCGCGAAGTTACAATATATAATAAAGTATATACCTATTCTAAGCTTCTTATCCACAACTTTATATTTAATATTTATATTGATGGAGTAGGAACACAAAACTCACCATCTTTTGATTTCCTTTTAGTATCGTATTAATCGATAAAAAAATACATAGCCCAACCGACGCTGTTCTGTTCAAATCTGAAAATAAAAAAATCCCCTTGTAATTGATCGGCGCTACCTACCGGGTCTAATTATTAATCTAAACCATGCTCGAAGCCACTAGATCACACACACAAAAAATCATCGAACTCGGTACAGCCGTTTAGGAGGACACTCGTACACAGGTACAGTTACATACACATGGACAGACAGTTTATGAATAAAAAAAGTAGGAGCGCTCAAATAAAAAAAGCGCGAATATTTGAATTTGCGTTTAACGGAGTAGTCGGGATATTAGATATTGTATAAGTTTCATCTCTTGCTCGGGGACGTCAACCGGGCCGATCATGGAGACGGGCAAGGGCAACTCGGTACCGGTGCTCGATCCAACGACGAAGGCGACGAGCTATGGTGGGTTATGGGGCCATGGGCCGCCCCTATGTCACCCCGGGGGTGTCCGGGTGGCGGGTGCACTGACCATATCCTATCCCGAACAAAAAAAAAGAAGTGTTAGCGAGGCTAATTTTTATCAACGAGAAGATGTAAAAGGGCTGAGAAAAAAAAAAGGAAAAATAATTTAATATAAAATACAACGAATTACGCCGTTATATACAATTCATGTGTTAAAATAGATACCTAATACTATCTATAAAGATTTTGGTATGTTGATCAATTTGTCTTTATAGCATACTAGCAACCCGCCCTCGCTTTGCTTCGGTTTCCGTCGCCTCACCCGCGGCGTAGTTCCCATTCCCGTGGGAATAACGGGATAAAATATAGCCTATGTTACTCCCTGATATTATAGCTTTCCATTAGTGAAAGAATTTTTGAAATCGGTTCGGTAGTTTAAGCGTGAAAGCGTAACAAACAAACATCCTTACTTTCGCATTTATAATATTAGTAAGGATAAAATAAACTATATATATATATATATATATATATATATATATATATATATATATATATATATATATATATATATATATATATATATATATATATATATATAATAAACTAAAAACATTATATCGATTTGTAAAAACAAGAAAAATTGTTTTCATATAGAGCAAGATGGAAATATTTCAATATTAATCAATTAGACAAAGAGAGCCATACTAATAACATGACGTCATCATTGCAATCTCAATATTAATATGCGTATGCCCTAAACAAACATCGCTTTGCGAGAAATAGAATATGCGAAATAACCTCAAAAGCTAACAATGGCTTTAATTGTAAATATCGTTTAATTTTTATTGCAAATTTCCTGTTAAATTTTACATCACCTCAATTCATATACATCCCATTGCTAGGCTCGACTAAACCACGCTGGTGAGGCGAGTTAATATCGTGTGTTATTTTGTTCTCTCGCATCTTTTACGATACCTAGATGTGGTGAATTGTATTCTAACTCCGTCACCATTCGGAGAAATCAAATTTACATAAATTAAACAAAAAAAACTTAACAGACGTTAACCCAACAGACGTTATTCTGTTCAAATAAAGCGCAACCTACCGGATCCAATTGTGAATCTAAACAATTCTCGAATCCCTTTGAACACACACAAAAAATTTCGTCAACATCGGTCAAGTCGTTTAGGAGGAGTTCAGTGACATACATACGTACGCAAGAAATTCATATATAAAGATTGATTGTTTAAACTATTTGCCACAAAACATGGCTCTTATATGAAGCAGTATCTGTCCTACTTTCACAAGCCTACTACAATGGGAGAGTGATTGGCCTACCTTATAACACGGGTTGGCAAGTGTTATTTTAAGTTTTCCATATCTTGAATTGGTATTGTCTCTTAAGATATATGCAAATAACGAAAGCGAAGAATGATTTTATCCTTATTCGTAATTTTTTTCATGATATATTCTTTCATAATGAATATATATTGTGTATTTTTATTTAGTAGTCTTCGTAGAAGCTTTTTTCGTAAAAAGCGTTTTCCAATTTCTATAAGCTCTCAAAACACCATTACGGATTTTCAATAACTCCAAAAAGAAATTAGTTCCGGGAACCGTCTGTAGGGAGAATAATGGAATACTAAAAAAAATACGGTCGCCTTTTTACATTTTTAATTTATCTCGACTTTGTGCTTTGGACACGTGGATGAAAGAACTTTTAAACTATTATATAGCTATACATAAAAATTGTAAGGTATTCTTTACTTTGATGGCTTTTGGCCGTGTGAAGACGGGCTGAGGACATAAAATATCACCATCCTTCCATGTGTCCTAAAATAAACGATGACGATGATAATGGAAAAATGAACGTATAGATTTCCTTTTTAATCTTTATTTAAAGACTTGGTACACCAAAGGAAGCGACCATGTCGTCCCTGTAAGTTTACATACAATAATACACTCAAAATTATTTTTAAGAACTACCCTCGCTGTTTGGTCGAGATAAAACACTACCCACATTGCAGAAATTTATAATATTTTACGACTCAAACAAATCTAATCTTAACTGTTTAGTCCGGTCACATTCAACATAACATCTTGTACGTCTTCAACAATACTACACCTTGAACAAATTGTCAATGTAATTTTTTTCATGAGATATGCAAAGTTGTTCAGTGGAATACACCCAGATCGGAGTCCAAATGCGGTGACTAGGGTTGATCTATCTAAACTTAACGTATAGATGGATTAGTATTATGAAAGAGACCTTCATAAATAAGTGTCATTGAATCAATCCAAAGAGGTGATTCACAAATAATTATTTTGATTCTAGATAAGTCCGAAAATAAATGTAAGTAGAGTATATATTTTTCTTTTGTTTATTTTTTAGCCGGCTATTAACTGATCATATCCTCCCTAACGACAGAAAAAGAGACCTGTAGATTCGTCTCTGCAGGTAAGAGGCAGATGTTTTTTGTACCAACATCAGTCGATAAAGTCTGGCGAGTACTTATTCCCACGAGAGAGCTCCAACCCAAATATATTAAGTCTAGACTAGTAGTATATAGAGTAATATTTTAAAACAAAAAGGGGAATAATAAAATTAGATAGTAGATATATGTACATCTATCAAGTGGCCCATCACTATTACAAATAGCCTTACTCAAAAACGAGATCTCGCAGTAATTGCTACTATTGGAAAGCGAGTTTACGTTTGTAGTTGGTTTTACGAGCTGCCTAGGAGTGCTGCGGTCCACTCCCCTTAACATCTCGTTGTCAGTCTTTATGGATATTATGAAACATAAATAGTGGTGACATATTGTATTTCTAACTGTCATCATACGGGTAAAGTAAATAAGAGTTTAAAATTATTACACTAATGCTTTTTGATATTGAAAGTATTATTTTTCCGCGTTTGTATTTTATTTTCGTTGATCGTTTGATCGCTGATTCACTTCGGGATACTTAAGAGGACCTTCTCGGGCTTCTCGTCCAACATACCTCAGTGTTTGAAAACATAGGTCTACAACCAGTGTGTATTACCAGTGATGACTTACGGCACGGAAACGTGGTCCCTAAATGTAGGCCTCATAACAAGGCTCAAAGTCGCTCAGCGTGCTATGGAGTGGGCTATGCTCGGGATTTCTCTGCGAGATAGAAACCAAAATACGGAAATCCGCAGAAGAACGGGTGTAACCGACATAGCACGAAGAATTAGCACGCTGAACTGGCAATGGGCACATCGCTCGACGAACCGACAACCGCTGTAAATAACATTTACCAATAAATTAATTATTCTGATTATTATTCTGAAGAAAGGTTCTCGAGTGGCAACCACGTATCGGACGACGCAGTGTAGGACGCCCCCCCACTAGGTGGACCGACGACCTGGTGAAAGTTGCTGGGCGTCGTTGGATGCAGGTGGCACAGAACCGCACTTTGTGGCGTAACATGAGGGAGGCCTACGTCCAGCAATGGACGGCGATAGGCTGAAATGATGATGATTTTTCACTTTGAATGTTTAAACAATAGGATATCATAAGTATCCAGTTCTTATCACAATTACTTGGAGAACACACAATATGTACTCTCCATTCCATATTATTTAAATATATCGAATTTTATATATCGAATATCAAGTGTCACAAAAAAAAAAAACTTGAGAGGTGTCAAGGGACACCCGGATGGAAAGAAGTTCCTTTCGATTAATTAGTGAAGGAATTGTAATAAAATTTTATTTTTTTTTAAGTTATAATAATATTAAAATAACATATTATTATCTGTATATAATCTCTACTTACCTAACTCCATCAGCAATATCCGGAACTTGTGCAGAAACACTGTCAGGATTCATTATTATTATTATTTTTTATTATTTATTATTTACAAAAAACCTGTATACACCCAACAAAAATAATCGTCGCGACACCACACTGTTCAATGCGAAATAGAAATGAAAATATCTGGCTTGCTTTCTATAAGAGAGAGAGAGAGACAGACAGAGAAACATGCGACGCCGCACAGCTTACAATAGCTTACTATAGCAAAAAGTGTCGTGACAACTTTTCGTAAGAATTTTTTCCGTCTAGCCCCCTTTCACAACGCGCGATAAGGAACTTCGTTCCAAAAATGTTAAAAAATTTGCTAAATAAAACACATTATATATATTTAAAAGATCAAACGGGAATATCACGCGCAAAGTTTGAAACTTTACTTTAATGACACTCTTAAACACTTCGTAAAGTTGCAGAGTTGATTTTTTATTAAAAAATATATTTTTTTTTTTGAAAAATGATAAAGCGAGTCCTATAGATAGAACTTGAAATTGTATCAGATCTTACATGTCCCTCTGCTGGGCTTGAGCCTCCTCTCCAATAGGAGGGAAATTGACCTACTACACGATGCCGGTCAGACATGTTGGTATAGGGTTTTATTTCGAGCTTTCCTTCTCTTGGAAAAATATTACAAGAATATGCATATTAAGTCCCTTAGTCGTCTTTTACGGCATCCACGGGCAAAATAAGGAATGGTGAATTGTATTCTTATTCCGTGACTACACGAAAAACTTGAGATCCTTATACTGTGAATATGTTCAAACGTCATCCTCACCGTCCTGCTATTCCAATTATTTAAGATCGGCCCAAAATATCCGGAAGCCCATCCCAATATATCGCTGGAGCGGCGGAGAGACTTTAGGTCACTCTGTGTACTCTACTGACTCTTTCACGTTTCACAGGGAGTACTCCAAGGAACTGTTTGACTTGGTACCACCGTCACCATTCTACCAACGTACCACTCGACATCGTAGCAGGGCTCATCCATTTCACCTGGAAACATTATGGTCTTCAACTGTACGTTTCCAGCGATCATTTCTCCCACGTACGTGTAAGCTCTGGAATGAACTACCTGCTGCTGTGTTTCCCGAGCGCTATGACATCTCCTTCTTTAAAGGAAGAAGAGAGAGTATTTAAGAAGAGTATTTTCTTCACGGTAGGCAACGGCTTGGTTGTGCCCCTAGTATTGCAAAGGTCCATGTGCGGCAGCATCACTTACCATCAGGTGTGCTGTTATTTATTTATTTATTTACAAGCAATTATAATACCTTTACAGGACATTTAACCTAATGCGATATTATAAGTAAAATTATAAAATTAATAACAGTTATACATAGTAAGACAATAATATTATACTAATAATAAAATATAATATCAAAATATTAATCATAATTTAATATTATATTTTACCAAATAATATTTAACTAAATAATAAATTAAGACATGTAATACATATGGCAATAAACGAATAATAAAATATAATATCAAAATATTAATCATAAGTTAACATTTTATTTTATCAAATAATATTTAACTAAATAATAAATTAAGACATGTAAAACAATATGACAATAATATAAAACAATTAATAAATTATAATATCAAAATATTAATTATAATTTAAGTATTTTGGAATAAAAATAAAAAATTACAACTGTTAAAAAAATATTATAATTTAATATTATGTTTTATTAATTACTAGCAACTCGCCCTCCATCCTCCACCCGGCCAAAATATGGCCTATGTTACTCCCTGATATTATAGCTTTCTATTGGTGAAAGAATTTTTGAAATAGGTTCGGTGTTTTAAGCGTGAAAGTGTAACAAACAAATATCCTTACTTTCGCATTTATAATATTAGTATGGATAAGCCACGCACTTACATACAACGTCTGAGAATTCTCGCAAACTGCAGTTGTAAATGTCCGTGGAATAGTGGACTGTATTTATTAGTCTGATAGCACGTATCAGTGGAGCGTAGTGGAGCATATTAGTTCTGGCGTGTTTTCTCGTTTGTCAGCATCGGCAATAAAATCTCCCGGTATTGCAAAGGTTCATGTGCGGCAGTGTGTGTCACTTACCATCAGGTGTGCTGTTTGCTTGTTTGCCACCGTTGGCAATAAAAAAAAAAGTGAGCCGTCGCTCAGGACGCCTGGCAGATGTGAAACATCGAAATTATTTGTACAAGTATATATGCATAAAAGAATAGATTACGACAGAACTAATATGGCATAAAGTATTGAATAAAATAATACGATTTCCATTATTATTTGAAATATTACACAGCAATAAAATTAATCCACCGCACACTGAATGAATTCTAAACATTTATTTTCATTAGTATACATTATAGATAACAATTTACTCTGAGTTCACTAGATGGCGTTGTACAAAATTTTAAAGCGCACCATGGTTTCGTTACAAAAATGTACATATATATCCCGATATTTGTTTAATAGTTAATCAAGAGGGACCGCGAGGCGTGGCGTTAAACGCCACGCGATCATCGCGGTCACCCTCGCCTATAGATGTTTCACATCAAAAAATTCCTTTTCTTTCATACTCGTTCAGGCGTCTTTACTGTGTTCCCTTTCTATTGGTGTTCATATTTCACATTGTTCTTGCATCATTTCACTAATCGTCTTTCACTCTTAAATCCTTGAAGATTCATACTCAATACTTTATTTATCAGGGGTAGTGCACTTGCACAATAATGGCCTACACTGGTAACTTATCGCTCCTAGCCTCCATAGCTTCAAGATCCGCCTAAAGCGGTGGCTCGTCATGCAAACATTTAATACAAATGTCAATTTTTTTTAAATATAGACAATACCCAATACGCGTATATATTCTTTTTTTCTTATTATTATTATCGTTTGACGTCGTTTATTTTTTTTTCAAATCGCTGACAATATTTATATTGCTAAATTATAATCATATTTATTAATAATGATATGTAAGAAACCCTTACTTTACTAATTTTATTTCGTCTCATTCGTCCTGTCCAATCAGACGTTCATTCGTTAACTTTGCGGTCTCAACTGAATACTATTTTTTCATTCTCTTTCTCATATCTCCTCCTCCTTGTGGTATTGGTTTCAGAAAACAAATCACAACCTTCTGTCTTTCACATGTATGTCGTAAAATATGACTAAGAGGCACCAGCTGATGACATCACTGAAAATAAAGTGCAACTCGAAATTAAGTACACATCAACCAATATACTAAAAAAATTAAATTATTAAAAAAGTTTGAGATTCAGAAGTTATTAGGTCATATTGTCCTCTTCCTCCTATCCTTTTCTCGCGTAACAATGTTTGTTTAGAATAGATGCCTTACTGTGGACTTGTGGAGATTGCGACAGTGACGTCACATTGTTCGTATTGCTCACTCTTTCTAATTATAAAAAATGCAATACTTATTACTAGCTTAGTGTAAAACGAAATCTTATGGTATTTTTACAAATCTATATAGCTTTCTTCTTTGTCATTTATGTGGTTTTTTTTATTATATTTTTATCCGTATGATGACGGAGTAAGAATACAATTCATCACCCCCTTTCTTGCCCGTGGGTGTCGTAAAAGACGACTAAGGGATATAATATGCGTATAATATCTATGCAAGTAGGAAAGAAAAGCTCGAAATTAAACCGTGTTGGTATAGCCAACACGTCTGACCAGCATGGTATAGTAGGTCAACTTCTGCTCCATTGTGGAGGAGGCTCGAGCTTGATATAAGATGATAATGATATAGTTTTTAATCTAATCCATCCATCCATCAGCCTACAGACGTCCACTGCTGGACATAGGCCTCCCCACGAGAATTCCACTCGGAAAGGTCCTGCATCACTTGAATCCAACGTCTTTTTTAATTTAAGTTTTTAATCTATTTTATATTATATCTGAAGAAATTCTTATTCTAATTGGGTTGTTTGCCGTAGTACAAAAAAATATTTACTATACAACTAGTTTTAATTTATTTCCATTATTCATTAATCATATCTTCTTAAAGGCCTCTACAGTACGATAATCATATTCGTGACCCACCTGAGGTGTTGTAAAGAAAGTATTAATCTCTATATCGCTAGAAGACATTTCATTTCAAAACTCGCCGAATTTATGAAACTCCGTATTTAATATATTTTGTTACGGTACGTTAGTGATGCATTATGAATAGGTTATTTCAAAAGGACAATTTCCTCCATTCCCTGTAAGTATACGTGCTCGCTCTTTATAACTAGTTGCACGATTAAATTTAACTTTTGTGGACGTTTTTTGGACATAATACGTGACCAAATTCCTTATTTGCCACATCTTGTAGTGGCTAGTTAAATTCTGGACACGAATTTTGTTTAGTTTGTAAGTTTACGCCTACCTGTTTGTTCACAAGTGTTTTATGTGGGTTTCTTGTATTTTATTACATTCAAGTAAACTTTGTTATACTAATTCTTGTAGGTATTTGAAATGGACATATCTCGGATCATATACGTCCCACTGCTGGGCTTGGGCTTCCTCCACAATAGGGAAATTAACCTTAATATACCACGCTGGTCCAACAGATTGGTATAAGGTTTAATTTCAAGTTTTTCTTCTCTTGCACAGATGTTATATGCGTATTATATCCCTTAGTCATTTCTTACGATATCTACGAGCAAGATAGTAATGAATTGTATTCTTATTCCGTTACTACATGGAGAATACCCTTTTTGAAATTTATCTACCTATACCGGCTGGTCAGACAGGTTGGTGGTCCGTGACTATGCTTTTAAAACTTTCCGTGTACTGACGGAACGGAAGAATACAAATCACCATTGCCTATTTTGTCCGTGGATGCCATAAAAGATGACCAGGGAATATAATATGCATATAACATCTACGCAAGAGAAGGAAATCTCAAAATAAAACCCTATACCAACCTGTTTGATCAGCATTGTATAGTAAGGTCAATTTCCCTCACATTGTGGAGGAGGCTGGAACCCAACAGTGGGACGTATATGTACTGAAATGATGATGATGTTTTTAAAACATAGTCACATTCATCGATTTTCTTTATTAAGTCAAACAGTAAAAGGTTTGTAAACATATTTTTGTTATAAAACTTATAATTTTCTTTATCAGAAATAATTGTCTATTTCTGTAATACAAGTTAAATTGAAGCTTAAGTTTGCTAAGAAAAGTTAGATTGAAAGGTTAATTTTAAACTTTGTCTATCCAGGGAATAACCAACCCATACGCTCACAATATCTTAGTATTTTAGTTTTCTTTCTTTCAGTTTTACTTATAAATATTAACATGATATTATTCAAACGTTAGCTCAAATGGAAATTAAAAATCTGAACTATCATCGGATCGGAACGTGACTGCCACTGATAAGAGCTGGTATGTTATCACCAATCGAATAGTGGCAATTCAGAACGTGTGCTCTGGGAACATTCGTCACGTTTGCGTGGTTTTCCAGCGAAAAATAAGTATAAATAGCAGACTCGAAATTGTAAACGAGATTCATAGCACCTTAGTAGTCATCCAGATTACTGATATTGCCGCGGATTCTGTAATTCAGAGGTGCTTCGTATTGCATGGCTCGCGATGAACACTGTTCTAGTGTATGTATTGGAGTTTTGGGGTCGACGTGAGCATCAGGGTGGCCTCTGTCATGCAACTCCACGTCCATTTAAGAAGTATCGAGTCGCGTCAGACCTAACCTTACTGCATCATTGGTATGCGCAAAGATGCTACCAAATAGGGGCCTTTTCAGGGCCAACCAGCACTATCTAACTCCGTTGAACACCAACGACCGCTCAGTCTATTCAGCCAGCATGGTACAAGCCCATCATCAATGACATCTGGAACGTTGCAAGAATGCCTGTCGTAGCGTGACCGCTTCGTAGCACGTGCGTTGCGAACAATGCCTAAGGCATCGAACACGTCCGCCGAATTTGGCACTCTCCGACCTTGGTCGGCCTTCACCAACGCAATAAACTCCTGAACGAAAGGCAGGGAAGGTGGGATTCATCAACAAAGGGCCATCATTTATATCTATTTTTTCTATCTGTTCGTAAACAAATTCAAATCATTTATTATGTATTAGCAACCCGCCCTCGCTTCGCTTCGGTTTCAGTTGGTTTACCCGCGTAGTTTCCGTTCTTGTGGGAATACCGGAATAAAATAAAGCCTATGTTACTCCCTGATATTATAGCTTTCCATTGGTGAAAGAAGCGTGAAAGCGTAACAAACAAACAAACATCCTTACTTTCGCATTTATAATATTAGTAAGGATAAACCCCGCGGGGGCACTTACATATTGTCATTCTTTTTTTTTTACATTTTAACTTAAACTACTACCGGATCGGAACGCGACCGCACTGAGATGATCCGGCAAGAAACTCAGTGGGATTGTATTTTTTAAATTCATTTCCAATTTTTTTTTAAATAAAATTACATACAACAACATGCCTATTAATAACTTCAGTGTGATGCCTTTCGAATCATGATAATAAAATAAAAATTGTTAAATATAATAAAAAATTATCATGGCTGGAATAGATCCTGCAAGCAGCACCCGATCCCGAGTTAACCACTAGAGCAGCCATCAACGCTCTTAAAGTTCACTTATAGGACCCTTAAGCTCTGTTAAATTCTTGTTGCTATTTATATATATCCTTGTTGTACTTCATGTAGTTGTATATCCTTTTATCACTGACTTATTAGCTACTTTTGCTTTTTGACTCCCACTTTGCATAGAAGGGAAGTGGAATATTTCTAACACCTTCTCCTCTTTCTTTTCAAATTAAATTTTTTGCGGGGCCCTAGACAATTTATAGAGTTTCCCCGTACTTCCTAAGGGTCAAATCTCGATGTCTTATACGAAAATTATTGTAGATCTTGGTTTGTATGAGTTCCAGTGGTGGGAATGTGTTATTAGTCCCAGTTAAAAAAAAAGTATTATATCTAAACAGCTATGTATATGTATGTGTTGCGTCGCACCAAAATTTCCACAGCATATTTTTAATTTAGTAAAAAGTGTTCTATTCCCGGGAGAAAAAAAAATATTTTTATCTCATCCTCACATAAGATTCATTCCGCGCAAACCAAAAATATTAGTTCTACATTATATAAAGAAAACCCAAAAAAGGTGGATGAACTCTGCGAATAAGGATATATAATGGGCACATATTTTTCATTCCAGACTTCATTACAGACGATGATATAGACTATGCAATCATTAATATCCAGCCTTGCAAAAAAAAAATATAGACAAAAAAAAAATCAAATCAAATCAAATGCTTGAAAAATATAGACGTAAAATATAAACAAACATACTATACGAACGCTATTAGTAATTCTAGTAAACAAATCATATTAAGAGCCAATAATTAAAAGCCAACATAGATGTTTCGTGTACCGCGATGCTTATAATTCCTTAACAATACTTAATTGGTTTCTATTGATAAAAGTATAGTAAGATTGTAATCTGAGAACTTCTCGGTAATACATATAATTGAGAGAGTAATAATTGCTATCAAAAAAATGCACTTTTTATAATCTATTTAGTAATATAGAATTCTCATAAACGTAACTAACGTTGTTCTCATCTCATTCATTATGGCGTTATATAGTTATCATCATCATCTCAACCCTTCAACTTCCACTGTTGTCTCGGGCCTCCTTTGCTTCGAGTTTTCCTTCTCTTGCATAGATATTGTATGCATATTAAATCCCTTAGTCGTCTGTTACGACACCCACGGGCAAGATAGGGAGTGGCGAATTGTATTATTACTAATGATTTCTGATCTTTACGCGAGTATTACCCACTTTAAATAAAACTAATATACGGATTTTATTGCGTTTGTATTTGATTTATGATTGCCCGACGTTTCGAACACTTTGCAGCGTTCATGGTCACATGGCTGGGTATTACCATCAAGCTGGGATCCTGTTATTAACATTATTAAAAATAAATCCAAAAACACCACCACAAGACTGTAAGACAGTGTGAGCTCATATTGTATAGATTTGACCCACAATAATAATAGCTAAAGATAATTTTATAAATTAAAGTCTCTTAGTAACATAAAGTAAGCCGCCTTCAAAATTAATATCAATTTAGCATCATGTCACCTGAGTTTTCTTGCCGGATCTTTCTCAGTGTGGCCTTGTTCCAATCCGGTGGTAGTATACTAGATTGTCAGGTTTTTTAAATATAACTACTATTAATTTTAATGTTAAATAATTACTAACCATAAACAATTTAATTTTTTCATATAGAATAATTTTCTTCTTACACTGGCAATTAATTTGTATCAAAATGTGGGTCAATATTTAATAACTATTTTCTGTATCGGGTAGATAATTATAAATATTCTGCAATAACGATGACTTATTGGACGTAAGACATCTTAGTCCGCCCGTGACCATGAACGCTGCAAAGTGTTCGAAACGTCAGGCAATCAAAAATCAAAGACAAACGCGATAAAATCCGTAAAGTAATTTTATTTAAAGTGTATTACTAGCTCACCAGACGGAAAATCTAGTTATCGTAATTGATGTTATAAATTAGAATTTGATTTTGTTTATTTTATTTGTTACGCCTACGCCTCTAAATAAAAATATAGAGTTTAGAAATTCACTAAAGGAAAGCTACATTATTAGTGAGTTACATAAGTTACTTTTTATCGCAGTATTCTCATGGGAACGGCAACTACGCGAGCCAAATCGTGGGACTTAGCATCATAGCAGCCTATATGCGTCGTTTTGTTGGACTCTGGCCTCTTCCACTGTGGGAGGTAAATTGACATACCACACTGGTCAGAGGCGTTGGTATAAGATTTTATTTCGAGTTTTCGTTCTCTTCTATATATGTTGTATGTATATTATATCCCTTAGTCGTCTTTTACGACATCCACAAACAAAATATTGTTTTTTTTTGTTTTTATTGTCGATGATGACAAATGAGCAGGCAGCACACCCGATGGTAAGTGACACTGCCGCACATGGACCTTTGCAATACCAGGGGCACAGCCAGGCTGTTGTCTGCCGTGAAGTAAATACTCTTCTTAAACCTCCTTTAAAGAACACGTCATAACGCTCGGGAAACACAGCAGCAGCTAGTTCATTCCCGAGCCTGCACGTACAATGAAAATGTGAAATGATCGCTGGAAACATACAGTTGAAGACCATAACGTTTCCAGGTGAAATGGATGAATCTTGCTGCGGTATCGAATAGTACCTTGGTAAAACGGTGACGGTGGTACCCCGTCAAACAGTTCCTCAGAGCACTCCCCGTGAAAGAGCCGTTGAATGATATTCTTACTCTGTCACCACACCGAACAAATTGCTGCAAAGAGTAAAAAGCTAACTCCACTTATCTCGTAGTAAAATCACAAAGGTAAAGACTTCTAAATGGCCCTGATGTTATTCGGACCATAGAAAACGTTCAGAACGTTTAGAATTATAAAAAAATCGATTTTAAACACATCAATTGAAATTTGGTTGCGGAATCACGTTCGTTAAACGGCCGTAGGAGAAAGAGTGGCAGGGTCTCAAGCAATAAAAGCCAAAAAAATTAAAAATTGTACGTTGTGAACCGATTTTCGCAAAAACTTTGGTATAGTAAAACACGGATATTGATCAAATCAATCTTCTTGATCATAGCTAGTTTGAATAGGACAAATAATCTTAATAGGAATTGCCTACAATATGTTTTTTACAATCTACACAAATAAATAAAATTGAAGTGTCCGTTTGTAATGTCAAAATAACACTGTTTTTTTCATTCTCACACGGTTATTTACACGTATTATATTAGATCATCATTCATCATCATTTCAGCTCATATATGTCCCACTATTGGGCTTGAGCCTCCTCCACAATAGGAGGGAAATTGACATTACTATACCATGCTGGTCAGACAGGTATAGGATTTTATTTCAAGTTTTCCTTCTCTTATATAGATGTTATATACGTATTATATCTCTTAGTCGTCTTTTGCGACATCCACGGGCAAGATAGGGAGTGGTGATTTCTATTCTTACTCCATCACCACGCGGAAATACATAATGCTTAAAAACTTCTTTAAAATAATTTTTATCTGTCTGTCTCTTTGTTTACTCCAAGTAATATTTTAATCGTCTAGATCGATTTTAATAATATTGCACCACCAAGTATCTATCAATATAAGGAGTAGGTAAATTATGCTATTTTTCCTATCAAGAAAGCCTTATAAAATATTGCCCGGCATCGAATCCGAGACTTCATGGACTGCTATCGCGTATCGTAACATTTTAGAAGATACTAGCAACCCGCCCTCGCTTCGCTTCCGTTTCTGTCGCCTCATCCCCGTAGCTCCCGTTCCCGTGGGAATACTGAGATAAAATATAGCCTAGTTTACTCCTTGATATTATAGCTTTCCGTTGTTGAAAGAATTTTTTAAATCGGTCCAGCCGTTTTGAAGATTACCCGGAACAAACAGACAGACAGACAAAAAAATATAAAGTGATTTTTTATTTATTAGTATAGATGGTATAGATTAATGAAATACAGCTTGCTCAATATACATAATTATACATAAATGAAATTATAAATGAATTATGTAACAGAAACATTTATTTAAATGAATTATGTCTGAATTTCGACCACTTGGCGACCACTAGTATTTATAAATCTTCTGTTCGTGTGTTTGTAATTGAACTCTTTCTAAACGGCTGGACCAATTTTGATGATTTTTTTTTGTGGCTGTGCATTTTCATCCAAACCATTCTCATATCCATTGGGATATTAAAATGGTTTGGGTTAATAATTAGAACCGGTAGGTGGTGCTGCGATCGATTTCAAGAAGAAATCCCTTTACTATTTTTTTTAGATTTGAACACAACACCTGTTGGGTCAGCTAGTATAGTATACATTTCTATATCTCGTAAATAGCACTAGACTTATTATAAATACCAAATACGTGAAATCAAAATAAATCATCATTTTTAATCATCATCAATTTTTAAATAACACATATTTATTGACACATTTATTTCGCATCAATAAAAACATCTCGTTAAAATATAAATTATAAAATTAACAAATTTATATCGCCATGAGCTATATATATATATATAAAATTACAATATTTTATAACGTGAGTATAAATAATGCTAAACAAACTGGTAAATAATAAAGGTAGGAACAAAGAACCTTCGTGTTTTTGATAAACTCGGATTATGAGAAATGCCACAATACAATTATAACAGTAAGTTCATTGTCCATCGATCTATCAGCTTATCTAAGTTCGTTATTAGATATCATCATTCATCATCATCATTTCAGCTCATATAAGTCCCACTGCTGGGCTAGAGCCTCCTCCGTAATCGTGTGCTCCGTAATAGGAGGGAAATTGACCTTACTACACCATACTGGTCAGACAGGTTTGTATAGGGTTTTGTTTTGAGTTTTCCAATCTTCCATAGGTGTTATATGCGTAATATATCCCTTAGTCATCTTTTACGACACCCACGGGTATGAGAGGGGGTGGTGAACTGTATTCTTACTCCATCACCACACGAAAAATTCATTGTTATTAGATATAGGCTTCTATAACGCTTAATGTTACTATAATGTTTGTTTATCGTCCGGACAATTATTTTGGTGTTATAATAAGCGGAGACTGGGCTCCTGCCGAAGCTAGGACCGCACGCGATCTGCAAACCATCGTGTTGCTGGACGATGCGGGTAAACTGCTTGAGAGAATCCTGGCTGCCCGCATCAGGTATAGTACCCCAGCTATATTGGCCCCGATCTGTCGGACCTAGTTTTATTTCAGGAATCCACAGAGGGTGATCAGGATTATACGCTTACGCTTACGTAAGAAGTGTACTTGAATTCGGAAGCATTATATGGAATCCCAATTACACAGTACACTCGGACAGATTAGAATCTATACAAAGATCGTTTACAAGATACTTAGCGTTTTATACTAAAGGCATTAGATCCAGATGCTCCTATAGTGAAAGGCTATCTTTCTTTAAAATGTGTAACTTAAAACGACGTCGACGTATGTTAGATTTAATGTTTTTTCAGAATGCAATCAAAGGCTCTTACATATGTCCAGACCTTCTTGAATGCATTTCAATAAATGTTCCAAAGCTTAATTCTCGGTAAAGGAATATTCCTTTTTTCCATATTCCTAGCTGTAAAACTAATCTTGGCATGAACTCTCCTATCTCGAGACTAATAAGTAAGACTCGAGACTATAAGTAGTCACTTTTAATAATTGGTGGAAAATCTTAGGGCTTGACATTTTCCACGATCACCCTATAAGATTTAAAAAAAAGTTTCTTAATTCATAACTTTTATCATTATACTATGGCTATTTTTCTTATAGGTTCACTTCATTGGTTTTTAGTTAGAAAATATGGTTTATTTTATTTTTTATTATGCGTGTTTTACAAATTCGAGTCGCTAATTTTTACCCATTACTTACATCTTACTAATATTATAAATTATTTTTCTATGTAACTACTTATCTTAGATTTTACTTAGGTACCTTTTAATTACTTCTACTCGTAATTTTATTTATTACATAATTAATACTTTTCTTTTTATCTCTAACATAAATTTACGCATAGTAATTTAATCCTCAATGTTGTGCACGTCTGTAATTGATGTAAACACTAGTTTTAAGCCACTGGAATGTTTTTAGCATATGTTTGTGTTTATGTCGTAGATGAGCCTTATATAAATAAATAAATAAATACGCGGTTATCGCACGGCTACAGAGGAAGCGTGCCTGTTGGACGTGACGTTATTGCCTTTTGGGCAGTCCGGCTAGAGAGACACAGCCACACTATAGCCTCCCATGACGAAAATGCTCTTCTTAAACGTCATTTAAAGATGGACATGTCATAGTGCCAGAATACATACACAACATCAATGATTGATTAATTTTATCTAATGTTGATATTAAAATTGCTTTAGAATTTACCTGAACTTTAGAGACGTTAGCGATAACAGGGATTAGACATACACATTTGACCATGATATCATTCTTCACCGGTAAAATAAATAGTCATTAACAATTTACTATTTAATAGAGACGAAAATTCTATCAAAATATATACGTACGGGGGATTGCATTCAGGGTTTTCTTTAGCGTGGTGCATACCAGCAGGGCAGAGTGGTATTAATATAAAACCTGAATTTGTTAAGAACGTATTTTCTTGATTTTGAAAAAACTTCTAAATTAAATTATTTTATGGCAAATAAACCGCCTTCAAAATAACTGTGGAATTAATAGGAAAATATTACACGAGGATCTCGAAACTGTTACAGTACCATTCTAATTTGATTATTATAATCAACTGTCACTAGCGGAATTGCTAGTTTTTGGGAACGGAGGGCAGTTTGTAGCAAACGAGCAAACAACTCACCTGATGATAAGTGTTACTGCTGCTCAAGGACCATTGCTAGGATGCTGCCTACTGTGATTTTTTCACAATAGGCAGCAGTGAACGGTGTGTGAATGCGTATAATGAGTTTGGTGATACTAGATACCACTAAAACCCACCAGACACAAACACCCTCAGAAAGTTGGACTCCCAGCTCCTTGGCTCACTGAACAAAGTACAGTAACAAAATAATCGACAGCAAAAAATATTAAATGATAAGAAGATTTTTTTACTTTTTAATTTGACTTGGTTTACTGTTATTTCTCTTTTAATTATGTGTTATAACAAGAGCCCCAATTAATTGGATTTCTCACATGAAAACGCTCCAAATTAAAATACTTAACAAGTCGTTTAATATCTTGTAACGTAATTCATCTCGCACGCACAGAATACGCAG
The DNA here is from genome assembly GCA_032191425.1 of Lymantria dispar. Lineage (NCBI taxonomy): Eukaryota > Metazoa > Arthropoda > Insecta > Lepidoptera > Erebidae > Lymantria > Lymantria dispar. The sequence continues at coordinate 27,680,633 of CM063459.1, forward strand.
ACGTTACGCTTGCGCGACGTTAATGAAACGCCTGTGCCACGCTATGAACATCATGTGCTAGCTTTAATTAAACTTTTCAACGATATTTTGTTTTTGTAATTAGGTGAGCTTCTGACACGAATTGCATTAAAACTATAGCGTTACTGTTTTTGATATAGGTAATCTTTAAATCAAACTATACTAACACAGTAGCATGATATAGTAGGTTTCCTTCTATTATGAGCCCAACAGTGGGACGTGTATGGGGCTGAAAAGGTACGGCCAAACCAGCGCCACCAAAGCGACTGCGAAGCAGTAGCGTCAGCCCCGCAACAGACGACGAGGACACGGCGCAGCATACGCTCGAGGTCTGTGCCACTTGGGCGGAGCAGCGTCGTGAACTCGTCGCAATCATCGGTGCCGACCTGACGCTGCCGACCATAGAGAGATGCTCGGAGGCGTCACAACTGGGACGCGGTCGCAGCCTTCTGTGAGGCAGTGATCTCGCAGAAGGAGGCGGCGGGTCGCGCGCGCGAGGAGCACAGCCTTGACGAAGCGACCCACCGCCGGCGACTGGGGCGGCGCAGGCGCGACTACCTGCGTACCATGCCACCGTAGCCGAGGCCGCGGGTGACGTGACCGGGGAGTTAGTCCGTCACCCGCTGAGAGGCTGACCGCGTGAGGAAAGACCGACGTCCCCCCCTTGAGGTCGATGGGAGGGTACCCCAAATAAGGGGTATTCCGTCGGGCCGACCACTGATGACAAGTAACCCTGCTCCGGTGGTCGGCCCAACGACGAAGGCGACGTGTTCGGGTGGGTTGCGGGGTGTGCGTGCTTACGCCCCTCTGTCGACCCGGACGGGGTGGTGCAAGGAGCGCAGCCCACCCCTAAAAAAAAGCCTCGCGACAGACGCTACCGGACGCTACCCGTGATATCTTATGGAGCCATGCACACCTAAGCGACTACGGCGCGGGACGACCGCGTCGGTAAAACGGAACGCAAGCGTCTAGTAGTTAGACGTGTTTACCTCTACGAGTATACCTTGATTATAATTATTTTATTATAATCCACGATGGTGACGAAGGTTTACGTGTGGTAAAGGAGTAAGAATAAAATTTACCACCCCCTTACCCGTGGGTGTCGTAAGAGATGACTAAAAGATATATTACGTATGTGAAATCTATGCAAGAGATGGAAAACTCGAAACAAAGCCCTATACCAACCCATCTGACCAGCGTGGTATAGTAAGGTCAATTTCCCTCTTATTATGGAAGAGGCGCGAGCCCAGTAGTGGGACGTAAATGAACCGAAATGATAAATGATGAAATGTTCCAACTTCCTTTATAATAAGAAGTAAAATGTTGAATACCGCGTTTGTCAGACGTATTGTTATAGGTTTTGATTTCGAGTTGGCCTTCTATTGCCTAAAATATATATTTAAATAGATTTGAAAATATATATTTATTACTGTAGTGCTTGTACAGTAATATTTTTTTATTATTATCATTTAATTAAATTGTAAATTGACTTGTCCAGTCTTTCGGAGAATCAATTTGACTAAAATGTATTTTTATTTTCAATGAATATGTTATTTTTTTATTTTTTTAAGCATTTTATTATGAAATCGACGTCGACTTCAAAGAAATAGTTTAATTTTCACCCTTTACATTATTTTTTAAGTGTCTTTTAGTTATTAAAAGGTTAGTTTTCTTTTTAAAGAAATGTCATGTAATGTCACTTACGCCGTTGACCTGATAAGACATCGAATAGAGGTTAGACAGAAATCTGCGGTTTTCATTACGAAGATTAGTGAAAGGGTTTATTTAAAACTTAATTTAATTAATAAGTAATTTTTACTAAGTAATTGTTTGACTGCACAGATGGTAAGGGTTAAAATAACGACCTACCGTGGCAGTGTCGTGGTTCGAATCCCATACAACATTTTGTGCGATCCATAAATTGTAATTCTGAGGATGTAATTTATGTACGCCAATCATATTTTTGTAAAATCCCCTGCATGTATTTATAGGTTTATTTCCTAGTACAGGATGTTGTCTTTAAAAAAATAAGTATGATGAACTTGACAGTAAATCTTGACATAGAGCTGGGTTATTTACTCCGCCTTCAAGGCGGGTGGGTACATCTGGATTGGGGACAACTTAAACGAGCTAAGTTTAGACTGGCTTCCTTCGAGATAACTGATCCGTGTGATGACGCAGTAAGGATACAATTCACTACTCCCTATCTTGCTCGTGGATATCATAAAAGGCTAAGGGATATAATAAGCATATAACATCTGTGCAAGAGAAGAAAAATTTTAAACAAAACCCTATTCCAACTGTCTGACCAGTGTGGAATAGTAGGTAAATTTCCCTCCCATTACAGAGGAGGACTGAGCTCGACAGTGGGACATATATAGGCTGAGATGATGATGATGAATTTACACACACTTGAGTTATTGGAATTTCCAAAATTCTCTTCACTTGATGACTTGGCTAATATTCTTTTGAGCTTCATAAAGTCAGTGTCACATCATTTTCCTCTCCTTATCGCAATTATTTGTGACTCAATATCTAAATTTCTTCTAACATACATACTGCAAAAGTTTTTGCAATTATTTTATGACCGGTCACTGCTCTGACGTCAACCTATTTTAGTAATGTAATTGTTGACCAGGTGGTGTTAGATGAAGTTGGTTTGACATGATATGAAACTCTTAGTTATCTTTTACGATAACCACAGGTAAGAAAGGGGGTGATGATGATGATTTTTACTAGGGATGTGAAAAACTAATCGATTTTTATGTTAATCGATTATTAAGCGATTATTTTTTGTAATAATAGATTTTCGATCGAAATCGATTATCAAAATAAAAAAAAACGATTTAAAAGGTATCGATTTTTTTATTTTAAGATTAATTGATTATTTTATTATTTGCTCTTTTTTTAAATTTAAAGTTTTCTATTATATAGAAAATAAATATCACTGTCAGATTTCCTCTATATTAAGAAGTAAATTTCAGATTTCCTAAAAAAATGGTCATTGCAATTCTGCCAGGAAAAGTTTCATACTGTATTAAAAATAAATTTCAGATTTCCCAAAAAAAAAGTCATCAAAATCCTATTGGGAAAAATCGATACAGATTTTACTTAAAAATTAATAAAAAATGACTTGTTGCGACGGAATAAGAATAAAGTTCAACGCCCCATTTCTTGGTCGTGGTCGTGGATGTCGTACAAGACGATTAAGGGATGTATATTATAACTGTGCAAGAGAAGGACTCGAAAAAAACTTATCAAAAACCCATCGGACTGGAATGGTGTAATAAGTCAATCCCCCATCCCATTATGGAGGAGGCTTGAGCCCAGTAGTGGGACGTATAAGAGCTGAAATGATGATGGTAATGACTGATCAAAATAAACCAGTGTTCTTCAAATATCAAATCCAGTTTCCAGCATTTTTTTTCCTAATCCAAACGAGAATACTTTTAATACAGTATTAATACCATCATCATTTGCCTGTCCTTATCCCACGCTAAGTGGGGTCGGCACAACATGTTCTCACCTTCCATATCTTCCTATCAGCCGTCATATCTGCACTTATTGCTTTCACACGCATATCCTCATTCACACAATCCATCCATCTCTTTTTGGGTCTCCCACGCTTCTTACGTCCATCCACATTCATATCGATAACCCGCCTCGTCACATGTCTTTCATCCCTCCTCATCACATGTCCATACCAAGACAAGAGGATTAATACCATAATGCATTTAAATTTTCTTTAATTAAAGGAATTTTTAATTCATGAACTTAAAGGACTCTCAAAGAGGGTCAAATTAAAATTTTCATCTGAGCCTGCTTCGAAAAATATTTCTTGTGAATATAAAAGCGAGCAATTTTTTCCTCAATCTGCAGAAGTACGGTAACTAATCATGGATGAGATTTTCTTTTATCCAAAGTAGAACGCTTAATTTATTACAAAGATTTCTGATATTTACGCGAGTATTATACATAAATAAAACTATTTTTACGGATTTTATCACGTTTTCATTTGATTTTTTTATTGCTCGACGTTTCGAGCACTTTTCAACGTTCATGGACACGGGTGGACAAAGATATCTTACGTCCAACAAGTTATCATTATTATAGAGGTTTTTTTTTAATTTTCTCTGTATACGTATATTATTTTGGTGCAAAATCCACGTGGAAGACTCGACATGTCTTCGTAGACTTACACCCTTCAGATAAATTCTTGGACGTGCATGTTTTCGCACTTATTTTTCTTCACGTATATTGATTTTATTCTTATTAGGATGTGTGGCTGCGAATACTCTATACGCTTAGATTTCTCGTGTGTGTCATAAAAAACAACTTGCAGCTTAACATCGACCTAGATGAACTCTATCTGATACCGTCGACCGGATCATGAAAATATTTCCAAAACTTTATCAATTTCTGCAATGTAGAAGAGTACAACTCGGCAGATTACCGTTTCGGATACCGTCCCTTTCGACGCCCCGGCAACAAAACAGTATTGCCGGGGCGGAACTCTTACGCGGTCAGCCTCTTTGCGGTTGGCGGATTAAACCCACGTCCGTCTATCCACAACATCGGCTAGGATTATTTTAGCCTACCTGATAGTAAGTTCTTATTACCACTCATGGCGCTCAACAATAACGTGTCATAAATAATATATTGCCGTTTGTAACAGGCAAAGGATTCCAGGATATAGAATATGAAGAAAAAAAGATTACGAAGATATAGCGACTCTCTTACTCCTAAAAAGCATCAAAGCAATTTGCAACTAGTAAGACGTCGTTTTCAAAGAAAGTGTGGGACGTGGGATATTCTGGATCAATCGATCCATTTGTGGCACCAAGTTTAAAACTAAACTCATTTGCAAAAAAAACGGGCACCTAAGCAATGAACCATTTCAAATGTTAATATTTCTTTGTTTGATAATTATAGGTAGTTTTATCCACACAATTTGCTAAATTAATAAGAAAATAATCGTTTTCATCAGTATTTCATAAAATTTAGATACAATTTATGGGAAATAATGCTAAACCTCGCTAGTAGTGTATATTCGCTAGTAGTGCATATGCTCATGAAGTAAAAATAAAAAAGTTTTTTTGTTTGTTTTTCTTTAATAAAGTAAAAGCAGATAAATGTTTAGTATTGAGTGTGACCCCCTCTAGCTAAAATCACAGCTTGAATTCGTCTGGGCATGCTAGCGAGTATATCCCGGATACTTGCTTGCGGAATACGTTCCCACTCCGCAGTAATCACATTCTTCAGCTCTCTGATGGTCTGCGGAGCCGGGTGTACTGATCTCACACGCCGTTTCAGAACGTCCCAGACATGCTCTATGGGATTGAGGTCGGGACTTCGAGCTGGCCAATCCAAACGACGAATGCCGACCTCTTGCACATACGCATTAACATCGCGGGATCGGTGGGCGCGAGCATTGTCGTCCATAAAAATCGAGTCTTCACCTAGAGCGGCCAATGCTGGTTGTGCATGAGAAATTAGAACTTCCGTTATGTATCGATGCCCAGTCAGTGAGCCGTTTTCAATGAAGACTAACTCTGTACGATCCATTGAATTTATTCCTGCCCAAAACATAACAGAGCCCCCACCATAAGGTGTGATTTCTTCGAAACATGCCTCTGCAAAGCGTTCTCCTTGTCTTCTTAGCACTCGCCGACGTCGATCTTCACCGAACAGAGATATCCTGGCTTCATCAGAGAACAAAACCCTATTCCAATCGTCTTGAGTCCATGATTCACAATTTCTAGCGAACCTAAGCCTGTGAACTCTGTGCTCACGGAGTAATTTGGGGCCGCGGGCCGGGCGGTGACTGCGTATATTGGCAGCGAGAAGCCTCCTCCTGACCGTCCATAGACTAATATGCACATTTCTTACTTCTTGGAGGTTGTTCTTAAGATCCACATACGAAGATTTGCGATTTCTCAATGCGCGACTCACAAGAAAACGATCATCCCGTGGTTGGGTACATGGTTTTCTTCCAGAACCAGGCCTTCTCTCGACGGAACCAGTCTCCTGATATCGCTGCCAGGTCCTTTGGACTGTCGAGCGACTAACATTTAGCCTCCTAGCCACGAAACATTGGCTGCAACCCTCTTCAAGCAGCGCGATAATTTTGGTAGCTTTTACCACTTTATCTACCATTTTTGATACAGCCAAACAGCATTAAATAAAGCTTTGACAGTCAAGGATATGAAATTAATCGATAAAAATTGAATAAAAGTTATGAAAGTCGATGTTAACTTCTGGAACTTCGCGCCAAAAATGTAGGATAAAAAGGGGTTTTCTGTAAAAATGAACATCAAATGAAAAATTGAATTTAGAACGTACTTTTTTAAATACCACAGCATTTTTAAAACCGGCCAGTAACGTGTACAAACGATTGAAACCTTTTTGGTATTGTATCTTTTTAAATATGAATGAAAATCAAAACCGCCCGTTTTTTTTGCAAATGAGTTTATAATCAGCGTGCCCTACTGATACAAATTACTTATTCGATAAATAATGTGCGCGTATATTGTATATGTATTTCAAATGTAATATCCAAAATATTGGGAATAGATAAAAGCATATTTAAAACAAGTAATCAAATTACTTTCATCAAAAAAATTCGAAACAAGTTCGAAGAAACGCGTGTTACATAAATGACGTCGAGACTTAAGTTTTAAATAAACGATAAAGAACTTTGCGAACGCGATACTACACAAAGTACTTTAGATACGTTTGAAGATCTGATTACGTTTGGCTTCTAGGAAAGTAGAAAAAAGTTCTAAAGCTGGTCACCATTTGAAGGCAAAGAAATAGTAATTAAATGTGAAATCTCTCAACGAAGCGCTAGATTCTTATATTTCTCAAGACTCTAATTGTGGACTTAAAAGATAATAAAAAAATAATTATGATGCTTTATTTAAATTTCATTTGATAGATTTACAGTGTCATGGTCGTGAGTTGGATTTCCATATAGAACAATATCTTGAGCGATCCACATATTTTTATTCTGATCCCCTGCTTAATTGGTGTCCCTTAATTGTATGTTTATAAATTCCTCGCAATACAATTTTAATATAATTTTTTTATTTCCATAATGTAGGATCTTTTATATTCAGGATGGATGGAGATATTATATTGCCATCGGATACTACGAAGTAAAAACACAACCCCCCCCCCCCTTCCCGTCCCTTCTCTTGCCCGTGGGTGTCATAAAAGGCCACTAAGTGTAATCTTGTGTATATAACAACTATGCAAGAGACGGAAAACTCGAAATAAAACTCTATACCAACCCGCCTGACGCCTGAGCGTGGTATAGTAGGTCAATTTCCCTCCCAATATGGAGGAGGCTCGAGTCCAGTAGTGGGATGTATACGAGCTGTGATGCTGATATATAAAGTACGTATACAAGTTTGTTATCATAACAATTGTTATGACAACACCATCTACTTAGCAACGCATTAGTAAAGTCTCGTAATTGCTTTTATTAACATTTATAGCAATTGAGATTATCATAATGTTATTTTCAATGGGGAAGACACATTGCATTTCTTATCTGAGAGTAATTAATTTTCCTAATGAGCTTTTAGAAGCCATCAATAAACGTATTTTATGGTTAGAAAATGATCAGCTCTAGAAAATAAATGTGAGTAAAGAGAATTATCGTGAAAACCAAAGTTATGTTGTTGCGTAGTGGACTGTAGGGGGTTTTATGCTAGCAATATACGACGTGGATATCCTCGAAGGACCAGCGGGGAGCGAATCCCACAAGTGGGATCGATTCCCACAAAATGAGGGTGAAACAGACAAGCTATGGGAAATAGCTGGAGAACTTACCTAGGTTCTCTTGTGTTTACGGAGCTGATAATCTGCTGGGCTGATGGGGTATCTCATTGGGATGTGCTGAAGGTGTACGTTACGAGCTGCTGTGGGTAAATTGGACCGAACTCGCGCACGCGTGCTGTTACACTAAGTTTATTGGGTGCTTATACAATTTTGTAGGGATTCAGCCTTTTTTTAAGGCTTGTCTAAATTAGAGGACATCAAATACCATTACCACGTCTGATACAAAAGTTAAAAAAAATTATTGATTGGCGTGGCGACGGAGTAAGAGGGCAAAATAAAATACGACTAAGGTATGCAGATAACATCTATGCAAGCGAAGGAAATCTCGTAATGAAACCATGTACTAATCAGCCTGACCAGTAGGTCAATTTCCCACCCATAGTGGCGGAGGTTCGAGCCCAACAGTGGGACGTATATGACCTGCAATGATAATGATTATGATGAAATTTAGATTGGAATGTATTTCTATGGAACAAGTTACGACACGTTTTGTTTCAACCGACTGAGAGTTTAAGGAGAAAATCTCCAAAGGTAATACAAAAACCACCACGATTGGCAGTTCATTTTTACAATTCCCTAAAATTCCGTATTGTAAATAAAACTACTTTACAGATTTTATCGCGTTTGTATTTGATTTTTGATTGCCCAACGTTTCGAACACTTTGCAGCGTTCGTGCTCACGGGTGGACTAGTTCATGGTCCGCCCGTGACAAATCAAATACAAACGCGATAAAATCCGTAAAGTAGTTTTATTTAAAATATGTAATACTTGTATAAATATCAAAAGTTAAAAGTATAAATTTATATCTGTAATTTAAACTTTATATTTATACGGAAACTTTTGTCCCTGTGGTAATGGCGTAAGTGATTTGCCCATGGATGTCGTAAAAGACGACTAAGATACGCAAAAAACATCTGTGCAAGGTAAAGAAACTCTAATAAAACCCTATACTAACCCGTCTGACCAGTGTAGTATAATAAGGTCTATTTCCCTACTATTGTGGAGGAGGCTCGAGCTCGACATGTATCTCAGAAAACGATGATACAGTAAAACTATACGAAAATGTCAGATAATTTGACAAAATTTCATATTCGTAACCGTATCTGAAACCGGCATAATATTTTTGTAATTCGTATCCAGATCTAAATTTCATATTCAAAACATTACAAAATCCTGACCACCCATCCCGTATGGGTTGATGGCAGGGTTATGTATGATCCCATAACTTACCGTATTATGTTTTCATTACCAATTGGGATGACCTTGATACTTAACACCTGTAGATAATGATGTGAACTTTTTTTTTTTTGGGACTAATACCACCATACATTCCCACCATTGTAACTCCTGTAAGCCAGGATCCACAATGGTCTCCATAAATGACACCGAGGTTTGACCCTCAGGCAGTCCCGGGATATGATTTTAATTGTCTTGGGACCCGCAACAAATTTAATTAGAAAAGATTAAAGAGGAGGAGTTGGAAAGAGAGATTCCACTTCCCTCCTAGGCAAAGCGGGAGACAGGAAAACAAAATGACTAGTCAGCCAATAAGTAAACAGGAGTACAGCTACGATAGCGCAGTAGTACGGCACCACGGATACGGAAGAGCTTAACGGGGTCTATATGTGAGCGTTAAGATTGATTGCTACAGTAGGTATGGCAGAAACGCATGAACGCACGGAAATTTTCTCGAGTTGCTACAAGGTCCGTATAGTATACTACCCCACAGGTGACTTGCAAACTGTTTAACATAAGGTTAGGCTCGTTTCGCCAGAGATCGCACTCCCAGAAAATGTGATGTGCTGATTGTTCATACTCGTGGTCAGATGTGGAACATTGACATAATGGTGATGGTACGAGTTTAAAAGAAAATAATTTACTTTTAAAGTTGCCATGGCCAGTTAAAAATTGGGCCACGAAGTGGTCAACCTCCAGCCACACCTTCTCCAGGCGCTCCCGGATGCATGGAAAAAATAGATAAAGATGACGACCTTTCGATGATGAATCCCATCTTTCTTGCCATTCAGTTAAAAGTTCCTCATAAACAATGGATTGTGGTGCAAACAATCTAGCAATTTTATTTCGGTCGCGCGGTAGAAGGAAATCTGTATTCATAGTTTCCTTTGTGGTGTAATACATTGACGCTCGTCTCTGAATCTTCAAATCAACCGGAAGTACACCCGCGAGTACTGGTAAGGCCTCGGTACTAACCGTTCTATAGGCTTTACATAAGAATATTAGCGCCAATCGTTGGCTCTGTAGTAATTTAAGGCGAGCCGCCCCTATGGTGGCCCTATCGGCCCATACAGGTGCAGCGTAACAAATACACCCCAAATATGTGGCCATGTATATGGTTTTAAGTGTATTAAAACGAAGGCCCCAAGTAGATGTGGATATTCTAGTAAGCGCGTAGAAATTCCGTTTCGCTTTTTCACCTACAGTTTTAATATGTTCAATAAATGAAAAAAATTTTTCTAAGACTAGGTCGAGATAGCAAACTGATTCTTTCTTTTTGACAGTCATATTATTGAATTTTATACGCGGCGCTGATTGTAAATGTCCTTTTAATAAAAGTTGATGTGTTTTTTGTGGTGCGAAGGCAAGCCGGTTTAGTGTACCCCAATCGAATATATCATTGAGGCATGTTTCCGCTAATTTCTCTAAACCATCCCTTGTGTTCGATTGTATGTATAAGTAAAAGTCCGTCGTCTGCATAGCCGATCAGCAGACAATTTTTCGGTAGAGGTAACTCGAGAAAATCATCAAAACCTAAATTCCATAGATATGGACTTAATACCGAACCTTGAGGGCAGCCCATCGTCAGTGGTTTCGACACAGCATGGTGACCAAGTTTCAATTTAGTCGAGCCATTTAAAAAGTACGACTGTATGATTTGGTAGATATTCCTATAGCAACCACGAGCCTTTAATTTAAGAAGTAGCATTGGCCACTAGGCGTTATCGAAAGCACCTGAGATGTCCAGGAAGACACCTAGTACGTATTTAAAAACGGATGCGCTAATGACACGTCTTACCGCAACGGCCGCGTCGATAGTTGATTTGCCGTGAGTGAAGCCGAATTGTTTATGATTGAACGTTGGTCCACCCGGCAATAAACGAGGAACAATGAGACGTTCTAAGAGTTTGCCTAATGAAGGCAGTAAGGTGATTGGTCGATATGACTTCGGGTCGTCTGGTGGCTTATCACCGCCTTTAGGAATTATACGTATATAACCGCGCCGCCATATACGAGGAAAAATGCCTTCAGTTATGCAACGATTAAAAATTATTAACATTGAGTCGCCCGATGCTCGACTAGCTTCTTTGATCATTTTATTTGATATTTTATCTTCGCCAGCAGCCTTGTTGAGGGGAAGAGTTCTAACGGTATTCATAAACTCGGGAAGAGATGGAAGGTCAGACATAGGCGAGAGAGGTGGCTCGGCGGCCCATGCACGTATTTGTTTATGATGTTCGCTGTCGACTGAGATATCATCGTCTGGGATTAACGTATTTAATAAAACTTCCGTGGTCTCCTCAATACCCGTAGTGTGTTTACCGTTCACTTTAATGTTTTGTATGTACGCTAAGTCGACTGATCGATTCGCTTTAAACTCGTGATATAGTAGAGACCATGGACCTTCACTTTCTAATCTTTCCACAATCTTATTTAACAAAGCGTCTTTCGATTTTTCTACTGCAATCCGGTAGCGAGACCTGGCAGCTTTCAGTACAGATAGAGATTCATCAAAGGCCCTTCCTATGTTAGGTGACTTTTTAAGTTTATTATGCTTCCTGCGCGCCCTTCGAAAGCGTTTGCGGAGTTCCACTAGGTGATTGTTCCACCAGTCACATCTCTTAGTATTAGGCAGGGATGTTCGGCCTAGGGCTACATCAGCACAGTATATAAGAGAATGTGACATTAGTTCAGCGCCTTCTTCTGCGGTTAATTGTCTACGAGTGAAATCCCTGGCACACGAAGAAAAGAGAGAACTGAAAAATTCCCAGTTTGCGCCTTTAGATTTGTATCTAAAATTATAACTTTGTCTGGGAGGAGCCTGCAACAGTCTCGATCCAAATTCATACACGATCAGGCGATGATCACTACATGACGCGTACGGCAGAACGCGCCACCTATTCAAACGGACGTCTGCACTTAAAAGCGTGACGTCAATAGAAGATTCGCCCAAAGGGCTGCAAAAAGTTGGTGGTGCATCGGGTGTATTGTGGATGGACAGATTCATCTCAGCGATGAAATCTTCTATAGCACACCGTCGGTCCGTATCGGTGTATCTAAATTTGCCATACCAGAGAGTAGATGACGCATTCACGTCAGCTCCTATAATTGTTTTACGGCCCGTAAGAGACCGCAAGACAGGACCCTACAGGATGGGGATGTGACCTCTGCGACAGCACAGTGTGACGTCATGAGATTTTGTAGTGACGTCACTGTAAATTTGGAACTTGCAACATAAATGCCGGCTCGTGCTTTGTTGTCCAATTGTACAACCCTATTACGTAAGCGACTACTCTGGTATTGTTCTTGTACAAGCACGATATCTAGATTATATTCCGTAACTATACGATCTAACTCTGAAGTCGCAACCCTATCATTATGGAGGTTTAATTGCCCAATATTCAAACTATCCATTTCTAATAGTTAGTATTGAGCACCAGTTGTTCTAACTTCAGTTTGTAAGTGGGGCAATCTGACGCGCCACAAGGATGATCATACGGTTTTTTAAAACCTTTACAAGACGCACATTTAGGTTTAAAATCTTGATTGTCCTTATTTGGGCAGGACTTCGTAATATGTCCTTCTGTGCAGTGACCACACGTAGGTGTTTTTTCCGTACAATATTTCGCGACATGTCCGTGTACCTGACAGTTTGAGCAGCGTACTACTTCCAAATCATCGTAGAAGCGACAGCTGGCCCACTCTATAAATATTTTTTCCTTGGTGTTTAGCAAATGAACACGCACTTCGGGATCGAGTTGGATACCGACCCATTTACGCCCGTTTTGTAATTTTCGGTTGCGAATAATTTTCGTAGCTTTAATAAAATCGTCTTCCTTAAGGGACATTTCGTCTTTGATATTTTGACGGTAAAGTGCCACAAGGAACGCGTTGTCTTCCATAGAAATGGGAACGTCCTTGATTAGTAAGCGCGGTCGTCTACCTTTCGGTTTTTCTAAACGTAAGCCCGCAGCTTTAATGGCATCGACAGATTCTAACTTTTTAATTTGCCTATCATTTGTGACGCGAAGGACGACACCCGATTTCGGGGCTTTTTTAACGCCTACAATTTGAAAACCATCGTCCATAGGTTTAATTGCCTTCAGTAACGCCTGTTTGGTAGCTGAAGACGACGCGTAGTCAGCTGAACGCTCGGCCGTAAGATATGCGATTACACAGGGAGCGCGTGACGAACGTACGTCCACTTGTGGCACGACATTGGATAATTTTAATTTATCGGCGTACGATGGTTTCTTAATATCGGTTAAAGGCCGTGTAGCTTGGGTTTGGTTTATTTCCCGTTCAATATTTGCTAGTTTCGTCTCATTGCAAGATGATTTTAATGCTAGTAATGATACGATGGCAGTAATGCGTTGAGTGTAGTCCATTATTGCCGTTTTATTCGCGTTATTCATACGTGAACCCTGGTCATTGACAAGTTCGTTTATTTTTGACAGAAATGTGGAGGCCTCTGAAACTAGTTCACAATAATTAGGTTGTCGGCCGTCGCTGACACTTAATGGTGACGAATTAATCGCACTAGGTATGGGTAAAGGTTTCATCTCGGGTGTAACGTAGGCTGGAGACGGCTCATTGTAAAGGGCATGTCTGCTGGTACCGGCCGGTGGCGAGCGTGGTGTTAGTTGACTTAAACGAAATACATCGGCGCCACGATCAGGCGGTTCGTTATCGTTATAACATTTCGGCATTTCAGAATTAAAAATATGTAAAATAATCGAAGTAAATAAAACTTAAATGCCTAACTCAATAATAATTTTAAATCTACCTACTACTTAAGAAAATAAAAAACTTACCGAGTTCAGCCTAGAATGATGTGACCTACCACAAAATTGATTAGGCAATCTACAACAGTCGATTTGAAGAGTACTCTTTTTTAGCACAAGCTATGGTATGATCATACCCCGTTCGGTCCGTTCGGGGTGACGGATGAGACGGCGCGTAACCCCATAACCAACCGTACACAATACCTATCAAACGTCATGGGGGCGCGCCACCGGTGAACGGGTGTTCGTGTCATGTGTGTCCCATCCGACAGTTTACCTTTTTGTGTACCTTATAAACTTCTCGACGCCCGTATGACTAACACCGTCGGGACGTTGTAGCATAAAACATTTCTCTATAAATATATTTACTTTTTTCCTAGTATGATTATTTTAAATCTACATACAAAACTGAAATTAACATGTTCAAACAAACAAATAACGTCTTCAATTTTTTTTACAGATTGATATCCACCATTAAAACTTTAAAATATAACAAGCACAACATTTATGATGAGTTTGCTTTTCTGAATTGAAACATGACGGCCAATATTAAAATTACGAGCCACGTTGAGAACAAGACGACAGCTGTGAAAAGTTTTATCAAAAATAATCTTAGACTCATCGGATATCCGAACGAATATGACATTCGGAAATTAATGCACACAACTTTTTCCATTTTAAATTAAGACGAAATTTGTTTAACGTTGTCGCTAACTTTGACATCAGGTTACGTTATAACATATTTTAAGTTTTTAAAGGTTTTCATTTTTGAGATAAAACTTGTTTACGCACGCTTGACTTGGGGAGCATGCTGGTGAATGCGTGACGAGAGCTTTACGAAAAGTGTGATCGGGCTAGGCGAATGGAGATCGAAAGGATGATATAAGTTAGTGAAGATAGAAAGAGAGAGTTACGTTTCGTATATTACAGTAGGAGCAAGAGAGAAAGGTACGAGCACACATTTTTTTTTACTCTTTCTCTCTGCAGGCCTTTTGTTCGTATCACACTGTAAGAGCAAGAGTACATACATATAGATGGAGCTAAATAAGTTTTACTTCAATAGTGTGGTCTAAAGCACATTTTTTACGATCGTGAGTACACCCTCACGAAAAACCCACACCCTGAAGTTTGCAAGTCAATATTTTTTACTGCAGACAGAAGCCTGTCAGCAAGGTGGCTAGCCATAAAATCTTTACGAGGGTATTGACATTAGACCAGAGCAATGATTAATATAAATGAAACAAAAAACTATATAAGAAATTTATCCTCATCATCTGAACCACTGTTGGGCTTGAACATCCTCTGGAATGGAACCCAAATTAGCCTGATATTACCCTGCAGGTCAAGCGGGTAAGTACAGGGATTTATTTCGAAGTCTTCCTCTCTTACATAAACAATATAAATATTACATCACTTAGTCATATTTCGACACAAGGGCAAGGTAGGATGGTGAATTGTATTCTTATTACATCATTACACAGAATAATAAAATACCTACAGTTAAATGTATTAATAAACTGTTGATTTCTTCAGGGATTTCAAATTACAATAATGAAAATAATATGGCCCAACGATCACATCAACAAACATCTAATTCCCCGAGGGATGGCCCAAACTCTAATTTCATTAAACGGATTCAATCGTGCCAAGGGCAGTGCCGGTTGAACACGTTTCACGTGACGTGAACATTCACAATACAAATAAATGTATAGAGAATTACAATAAAATGTATTATTTTGTGTAACGGCCTGACCTATCAAAGTATAGCGTAAAGGTTACAATATTGAAGCAATATATTAGTGTACTTCTTATGGGAACAGGTTTTGGCAATAATTATGATTTGCGTGGTTTAAAATACTAGTGTTTTAGAAATATTAAAATTAGAAGCTTAAGCTTAGCAGCTTATATATTGAAGGTTTAAGTGAAAAAATTAAGAATAAGAAGAGAATATACATCAGTTTAGAAAACAAATGTTCAGGAACACTATTTAACAACATTGTCTCTTGTAAGTGATAAATAAATAAAAATTGGTTATTTTCATAATCCCATAATACTATTCTATATTATTATACAATATATTTATTTTCATTCAAGTATTTAAAATGATGTCAATATATAAAAACTTCATAATAATAGAAAATTTGTTCTGTATAAGTCGAACTAATTTAATTGATGATAACAAAATAAAACTTATATGCGATTCTATTGCTTTAACAGCTATTGCTGTAGTCATAACGACTGTTGGCATAGATATATTAAATTCTGAAAATGAAACTGCTCTTAAATTATTTGAAAGTTTGTTAGCTTTCGAACTAGCTTGTTTGGCATTTATTGCAAGATACAGAATAATTACAAATAAAGCCATGAAACAGCTTGAAGTAAAATACCAATTGAAGGAACCAACTTTAACTAATATGAAGCGAGAAACTAACAAAAATGTATTTATGTCTTTAATCTCATTTACTGTTGACCTGATTGGGTTAAAGATGTTAAATTTAAAGATAAATACAGCAATATTTCTAAGTATTGCTTTCACTGCGCATGATGCAGAGTTGGCTTTTCTAGCATTATTAGTAGAAACAGTGAATTTAAGAATTGAAATGTTAAAGTCTATAGCATCAAATATTGGATCTAGAGGTTATGGATATTTATTGTTTACATCAGCTCATTTGAGTGATTATTTCACTCCGGTGGTAAGTCTTTAAATCTTCCTCCTTTAACCTTCTTATTTTATACCTTAACTTGCGAATATCTTCAAAACGTTCATCTGACCAAATTGATATTTACTCAACAACTACAAAAGTTTTTAGGTCGACTTAGTGTAATTCATATTAGGAGTTAGCCTTGACCTATTCAACGCAGGTCAGACGTGTTGGTATAGGTACGGTTCTATTTTGAGTCTTTCTTCTCTTACATAAATGTTATCTGCATATTTTAATCCTTTAGTCTTTACGATACCAACGGCAAGTAAGGGGCTGGTGAATTGTATACTTATTCCGTCACCACAAGGAAGGGATTTAATGTTATCTTATTTTTAATATTAGTACGTATTATACGTGGTAGGACCACGCTGTTGGCAGTTATCTGTCTACAGTCGCGAACCGGTCCATTCGGCGAAGTACCACGCTCTCGCAGAAAATCACCGTCTGAGCTGTAGCAATTTGTTACTGCGCTTTGTTCAGTGAGCGAGAGAATCGGAAGCCCAACTTTATGAGGGTGTTTACGTGTGGTGGATTTTTTTGATACCTTTAATTTTACTGAATTTCATTGCACGCATTCATTCTTCCTTCACTTTCTTCACGGCCTAGCAAAGGTCCATGAGTGGCAGCAACACTTACCATTAGGCGTAATGTTTGCTCGTTAGCCACTGATTGTAATAAAAAAAAATAGCCTAATATCCTTTTTCTGTATATATGTTTAGACTATAACATTCGTTTCTATCTAATGTAAGAGGCCTCTTTCTTCTAAATTTAAAGTTCATCTAGTACTGTCATCCATTCTACAGTCTCTATCATAAATGTACTTGAAATTGAATATTTTATGTATGAAATTCTCTGCAATTTATTTCTATATAAGTCATGAAAACTCTTGACTAAATAATCTTGAAACCTTATTATTCTGTGTAAATATAACTTTTAAAAAGTTCAGAGATTAAAATTTTATTTTTCATATTTATTTCTGTGGCTAATTTTATAAAAAAATATAGTGGTACAGTTTTCAATAGCTATATTTTCTATCTATATGTATATGTGAAATGTCGTTACATAGTGATAGTCTAATAGTAAGACCAAACACAGTTAATATAGGGTCAAGGGTTCGATTCCCAGTTGGAGGTGTTAGTTTTAATCCATAATCTTCACCCTTGGCAAGCAGGTTTGCGATCGACGGAAATATTATTATATTTCTAGATGAGCAATGTTGTTCCCTCCTATATATCATATATCTCTTAGTCAGTTTTTATAATTTTCACAGGAAAATTGTTGTGCACATTTTATTTCTAACCTCACCACACAGTAGAAGCTAATAACAAAGCTTTTTCATTAATACTTAGTGAATTTACATTACCACTCTGAATATTTTCAGCTGCTACTATTGTTGGGAACAACTCTAATAACAACAGTAATATATCAGTTCGTCGTGATCTTAGCAGATGCTGAAATTGTAAGTAAAATGTCAAAATCATTATACCAACGTTGAGATTAAATTCAGACATTCCCCAACATGTTGATGCTGAAATATTTTCTCGCAAAATCCTTAAGTATATTCGCATTAGCGTAATAAATCACGAGATAATGGGTATATGTAGCCATTAAGGAGACCGATGCCAAGATCAAATTGAAAATTCGCAGTATATTTGGTGTTATAAGCGACCATTATTATTTTAGTACATCCATATGACCTACAATGAAGATGAATTATGAAGCATATATGCGAATTACAGCTTAACGAATTATGTTTTTGTTAAGATCAGTCTTATTGTTAATAATTCAAGATACTTTTTACAATGGCAGCTAGAGAGCTTGAGTTGAATTTAATTTGTTACTTTGCCATACTTGCGTCAGTATTCATGATCGTTCAAACTTTCACCGTTTGTTACTGGATTTAGGCCTTCTACAAGAAACGCTACATGCTTCAGATATTACCTAGAGGGGTTATTGCCGTAATCGCTACGTTTGGCAGATGGTTTGGCGGTAGCAGTAAGGTATTATACGTTAGCCTGAAAAAGAGTTGTTGCCCGTTCTGGCCCACATTAATATTCCCTTAGAAAATCTTATAATTCCCATGGATAAATAAAGGCTGTTTCATCTATAACACAAAAAATATTTTTGTTGGCTAATGGATGCACCCAAAACCAATAACCAGAAGACGTACAAAACCTTGTTTACGAGTGAAAATGTGTATTGCTACACGTTTGATTCGAACTCACAACTATAGAAATACCGTCCAATAGTCTCACCATTTGGATCAGCGTGGACTAGCGTCATCATCATCTTGCTCTTATTCCAATTACTTGGGGTCGATGCAATATGTCATCTGTTTTGACATATTGCAAAAAGTTTCGGCAATGACTTTTATGACCGGCCGCCTGCTGACGTCAACCCTCCTTGGGAATGTAATCGTTGACCCAAATGGTACCAGATGGAGTTGGTCCGGGTCAATCTAGGGCTCTTAGTCGTCTTTTACGACACCCACGAGCAAAGCAAGGGTTGGTAGTATTCGAAGCCGCTACCACACAGCACATCAGCGTGGACTAGCGTACGACGTACAAACAAATTTTCATTGGTATTTGTCGTCTTGATGCCTACCTTCATCTCAGTCCATATACATGCTACTGCTGGGCTCGGGCCTCCTCCCCTATAAGAGGAAAATTGACCTATTATACCATGCTGGTTAAACGTGTTAGTATAGGGTTTAATGTCGAGTTTTCCTTCCTTTGCATCGATGTTATCTGCCTATATATAATTATATCCCTTCGCCATCCTGTACGACACCCATTGCCAAGGAGTGGTGGGCGAAACGTATTCTTACTCCGTCACCACACGGACAAACCTAGCATGTTAACTGCTAAATGTCAATAATTTAAAATCGAAAATGGTAATAGAACAATAAATCAACGCCTAATTCGGGACCTAATGTCCGTTAGATGGCGCTACAATCGATTTTTTTCGGACATTTTAAATTAATTTTCTTTTAATTTGTGTAGAACAGTGTCTGTTGTGTCAGCGGGTATAAAATAAACGTACAAAAGTGATTTTTTCGTTAGTTCTCCAGGGTCAATCCACTTGTAGTCATGATTGATGAAAATTATGAAAACGTTGAGAGAGGAATAAAAACTTAAATCAATATTATTTACAATATATACAAGTTTTTTTTTTTTGGATGGGTTGCGGTCGACGCACTCCTCGCACGATTCCGTCCGGGGCGACAGAGGGGCGTAAGCACGCATACCCACAACCCACCCACGATACACGTCGCCTTCGTCGTTGGGCCGACCACTGAGCAGGGTGACTTGACGTCAGTGGTCGGCCCGACGAAATTTCCCCCTATTTGGGTTACCCTCCCATCGACCGAATGTATTCAACAGTACGCGCAATATATCTGCAAAAAATACATATAAAATCATTCCAGTTTATAAGTTTCATCAACATCATGATTTTGTCTCACATACAT
This sequence comes from Lymantria dispar, assembly GCA_032191425.1. Taxonomy (NCBI): domain Eukaryota; kingdom Metazoa; phylum Arthropoda; class Insecta; order Lepidoptera; family Erebidae; genus Lymantria; species Lymantria dispar. The sequence goes on from CM063459.1 coordinate 27,700,688, forward strand.
GCAGTATTGGGCTCAAGGCTTAACCACTACAGAAGTGAAATTGACCGACTAAATCATGCTAGTCAAACGGTTCGGCATAGGAATTAATTTCGAGTTTTTTTTGCAAAATGTTATCTGCATATCATATTGTCGTCTTTTACGATACCCATAACATTTCTTGTTGTGGTGAATTGTATTCTTAATTCGTCACTACACGAACTTTATATTAAACTAGCAACCCGCCCTCGCTTCGCTTCGGTTTTAGTCGTTTTATCCGCGCAGTTTTCGTTCCCGTGGCAATACCGGGATAAAATATAGCCTAGGTTACTCCCTGATATTATAGCTTTCCATTGCTGAAAGAATTTTTGAAATCGATCCAGCCGTTTTGAAGATTACCCGGAACAAACAGACAGACAAAAAATTTTTAATCTGTATATTAGGCATAGGTGTCGTGCAAATAACCGTGTGAGCATAAAAAAAGCCTATTATTTTGACATTACAAACAGACACTCCAATGTTATTTATTGGTATAGACTAGCTGACCCAACAGACGTTGTTCTGTTTAAATACAATAAAAGAAATTGTCTTTGAAATCGACAGCAGCGCCACCTACCGGGTCCAATTATAAATCTAAATCATTCTCGAATCCCCTTGAACACACAAAAAATTTCATTAACATCGGTCCAGCCGTTTAGGAGGAGTTCAGTGACATACACACAGTAGCGCCACCTACCGGGTCTAATTGTAATTCAAAAATGGAATAAAAAATGTAATAGAATTGAATACACACAAAAAATTTCTTCAACATCGGTCCAGCCGTTTAGGAGGAGTTCAGTGACATACACACGTACGCTAGAAATTTATATATAAGATTTAATAGTGGCGTAAATATTGGAGATTATTTTGTTATCATCATCATTATCATAGCTCATATACGTCCCACTGTTGGGCTCGAGCCTCCTCCACTATGGGAGGGAAATTAATCTACTATACCACACTGGCCAGGCGGGTTGGTTTAGGATTTTATTTGGAGTTTTCATTCTCTTGCTTAGTTGTTATCATCATCGCAGCCCACACACGTCCCACCGTTGGGCTCGGGCCTCCTCCACAATGGGAGGGAATTTGACCTACTATACCATGCTGGTCAGACATGTTGGTATAGGGTTTCATTTCGAGTTTTCCTTCTCTTGCACAGATCTTATGTGCATATTATATCCCTTAGTCGTCTTGTACGACATCCACGGGCAAGATAGGGAGTGGTGAATTGTATTCTTACTCCGTCACCACACGGATAGTTAGTTGTTATATGCATAAGATATCCCGTAGTCGTTTTTTACGACGCCCACGGGCAGGGGAGGGTTAGAAAACTTAATATAAAATTTAATATTGTCGTAAATAACGGCAATTATTTCATTATTTAACAAAAGAAATTGTTTCAGATGTTTTATTTATCCTTATATTTAATATGGCGCGAATCCAGATCTATGTATTCGCTGTGGATGATGTGTGCTGCAGTTGCAAGAAGCAATGTATTATGCAAAGAGCTTGCATTATACATCGCTGGATGCCTTACAATAGACAAAAGTATAAGCAAAGGTACTGTTATCTTTTTCTAGTGTGGAGAATTCAATTCAAATCAGGCTGTAACTCCAGTGTAAAGATGTGACAATTTTCAAATATGTTATAATCCCTCACGCGCTAAACATCGCGGCGCTCTCGAATGCCCCGTGCGCTTGAGTATATTGTAAAAAGTTCAGTGAATTTTATGATTTTACGTAAACTATTATTGTTGCTATATGACAAGGAAATATGAAATAAAATATATATTAATAGCTTTTGATTGGTTGATTTCAATAAATGTACTAAAAGTAATTGCTAATTGAAAAGAGTGGTAGGTAGAGAATTGGAGTGGTAGGAGCACACTGTCGACAGTTATCTGTCTACAGCCGCGGGCCGGTCCGTCCGGGGCAGTACCATGCTCTCGCAAAAAATCGACGTCTGAGTAGTAGCAATTTGTTACTGCGCTTCGTTCGGTGAGCGAGAGAGCCGGAAGCCCAACTTTCTGAGGGTGATTGCGTGTGGAGGGTTTTGGTGGTGCCCTTGGTATCACCGAGCCTCAATGCACGCATTCACACTCCCTTCGCTTTCTTCGCGGTAGGCAACGGCCTTGTAAAGGTCCATGAGCGGCAGCAACACTTACCACCAGGTGTACTTTTTGCTCGTTTGCCACCGTTTGCAATAAAAAAAATAAAAAAAAAGTATTTTTTTGGGTCTACGTATGTCCCAAAAGCGCTTTGAGCACATTTTTTTTGGGTCTAATGGTGTCCCAAAAGCGCTCTAGGGGATAAAGCAAAAGATAATGGTTGGATCAGATCCCGCAAGCGGTAAACGATTATGAGTTAACCACTAAAACAGCCAACACTCCCCTCAATCACAATGAAGGGAAGGGAGATACCCGCTCCTCAATGGTACACTACATCGTCTTTTTTCGTGAGTGTCGTAAAAAAGACTACGGTGTGACTAGTGTGCTTACTCTCGAATCTCGATTCCAATCCTAAATTCAATCGCAGCTCGAATTTAAGCAATTGGTAGTCTTGAAAGCGACACTAGCGCATGATTGGAATCGAATTCGGTGGAATTTTTTTAAACTAAATTAATTCGACTCTAGTCGATTAAGTCAAATATTTGCTACTCCCGACGTGCTTTTGACGTATAAATTGGAGTTTAAAAACGTGAATGTTTCACAATTTTAAGAAAGCGTGTTTGTGGTGATCGAGTTCGTTAACGTTGTTAATTTAAAGTAAGAAAATACGGCACTTTTGGGGAAAATAGCAACGGCAATCGCGAAGAATTCATTCTCGATTTTGTTCAAGAGTACCAAATATAAGTTTACTGAGATTTAAATTGAATCGGATTCGAAATTAGAAATGATTTCAAGAGTAGGCCCACAGTACCCACAGTATGAATAAAAATATTCTTCTCAGCGATATAATATCAATTGTATCGCCTTGCGTGGCAATTACCATTATTATTGTTTTTTTTTTTCTTATTGTAAACGGTGGCAAACAAGCAAACAGTACACCTGATGGTAAGTGTCTCTGCCGCTCATGTACCTTTGCTAGGCCATTGCGTACCGTGAAGAAAGTGAAGGGAATATGAATGTATGCAATGAGGTTCGGTAATACTAAAGGCATCACCAAATCTCACCAAAATGCATGCAAATACCCTCAGAAAGTTGGACTTCCGACTCTCTCGCTCACCAAATGAAGCGCAGCAACAAATTGGACGTCGGTTCGTCGGTCGTCGCTATTCGGATGTCGATTTTCTGCGAGAGTGTGGTACTATCCCGAACGGACCGGCTCGCGGTTGTAGACAGACAACTGTCAAGAGTGTGGTCCTACCACTAGAATACCATTATATCTGCTGTAGCGCTGCTTACCGTGAAGAAAGTTAAAGGATTGTGAAATTTGGTGACACTAAAGGCATCACCAAAACCCACTAAACCTAAACGACTTAGAAAGTTGGATTACCGATTTTTTTGTTCACCGAACGAAGTGTTACTAATTGTTATTGCTCAAATATAGATTTACTGCGAGAGCGTGGTACTACTCCGGATGGACCGGCTCGCGGCTATAGACATAAAACTATCGAGATTGTGGTTTTACTATAAAGAAGAGAGGGCAAGGGTATACAATACTGTGTAAATATGATCTAGTATATTGTCCGTGTGGCGACGGAGTGACAATACTAATCACCGCTCCCTATCTTGCCCGTGGATGTCGTAAAAGACGATTAAGGGATATCATATGCATATAACATCTATGCAAGAGAAGGAAATTCGAAATAAAACCATATACCATCCTGTCTGACCAGCATGGTTATAGTAAGGTCAATTGCCCTTCTGTTGTGGAGGAGGCAGGAGCCCAATCATCATCATCATCTCAGCCCATATACGTCCCACTGTTGGGCCCGGACCTCCTCCACAATGGAAGGCTCATTGACCTACTATACCACGCTGGTCAGACGTGTTGGTATAGGGTTTTATTTCGAGTTTTCCTTCTCTCGCATAGATGTTATATGCGTTTTAAATCCCTTAGTCGTCTCGTACGATCACCCACGGGTAAGATAGGGGGTGGTGAATTGTATTCTTACTCCGTCACCACACGGAAGCTGGAGCCCAATAGTGGAACATAATATGAGTTGCAATGATGATATTGCAGAGAAGGAAAACTGGAATTAAAACCCTATACCAACCTGCCCGACCAGCAAGATATAGTATGGTCAATTTCCCTCCTACTGTTAGGAGGCTCGAGCCCAACCGTGGGACGTATATGAGCTAAAATGATGATTTTAAATAAAACTACTTTACGGATTTTATCGCGTTTGTATTTGATTTTTGATTACCCGACGTTTCGAACACTTTACAGCGTTCATGATCACGGGTGGACTAAGATGTCTCACGTCCAACAAGTCATCGTTACTGCAGAAAATTCATAATTATCTACCCGATACAGAAATTAGTTATTAAATATTGACCCACATTTTGATACAAAATTTATTGCCAGTGTAAGAAGAAAATGATTCTATATGAAAAAATTATATTGTTTATGGTTAGTAATAATTAAACATTAAAATTAATAGTAATTATATTTAAAAACTAACTAATAATCTAGTATACTACCACCGGATCGGAACACGGTTACACTGAGAAAGATAAAGAGAACATTATTAAAAACAAATCCAAAAAGAACACCACAAGACTGCAAGACACCGTGAGCTGATATTGTATAGATTTAACCCACAATAATAATAACTAAAGATAATTTTATAAATTAAAACCTTTTAGTAACATAAAGTAAGCCGCCTTCAAAATTAACTTTAATTTAGCATCATGTTACCTGAGTTTTCTTGCCGGATCTTTCTCAGTGTAACTGTGTTCCGATCCGGTGGTAGTATACTAGATTATTAGTTAGTTTTTTAAATATAATTACTATTAATTTTAATGTTTAATTATTACTAACCATAAACAATATAATTTTTTCATATAGAATCATTTTCTTCTTACACTGGCAATAAATTTTGTATCAAAATGTGGGTCAATACTTAATAACTAATTTCTGTATCGGGTAGATAATTATAAATTTTCTGCAGTAACGATGACTTGTTGGACGTGAGACATCTTAGTCCACCCGTGATCATGAACGCTGTAAAGTGTTCGAAACGTCGGGTAATCAAAAATCAAATACAAACGCGATAAAATCCGTAAAGTAGTTTTATTTAAAATGTATAATACTCGCGTAAACATCAGAAATCATTAAAATGATGATGGTGATGATATTGCAGAAAACAATGCAGTTCAGCATAAATTACTTAGACGATGGTACGAGAGGGTATCCGGACAGCAGCTTCGTTATATCAGCGTTTCAATCCTGAGTATTGGACTAAGCACGCCATTACTTCTTCTAGATTTAAGTATTAACTACATGCTAATTGTAGTACAGGTAACTTTTTCTTGATTTTTTCTTGATCTTTAGTTGTATGTTATTCTGTACATGTTTATTATATAATAAGTAAATATCTGGTTGACCGAGCTTCGCTCGGAATATTTTTGTAGAATTTATTTAGATATATATTAATAAAAAATAAAAATTATATAAAAAATTACAAAAAGAGAATAATAATAACACCGAGATTCGAACCGACGCTGTTTGGATGCTACAAAACTCAGAATTAAAACCGACCGTTCCCCCAACTGAGTTACCGTAACTCTTGACATTTATAACGAAATTTGAATTCATATTCTTTTAAAATTTAATTTCATTTATTGTTATGCTAAAAACACCGACAAAAGAACATTTTCTATAAATAAAATATATATACAAGAAATGCTCATTTAAAGGTATAAGATTTAAACTTTAAATGTACCTGGTTGGACGAATAAATTAATGAATAATAATAATATATCTCAGCACCTAAAACACTGGTATTCTTACACGGTTTTAGTAGATTAATTTCTCTTTCATTGTGAAAGAGGCCTCAGATCAGTGTGCTTACTCTTGAATCTCGATTTTAATCCTAAATCCAATTGCAGCTCGAATTTGAGCAATTTGGTACATTTGAAAGTAACACTAGCGCACGATTGGAATTAAATTCGGTGGATTTTTTTAAACTAAATGAATTCAACTTTCGTCGATTAAGTCAAATACTTGCTACTCCCGACGGGATTTTCGCGTGGTTTAAAATCGTTAATATTGCACAATTACAAGAAAGCGACTTTGTAGTGATCGAGTTCGGTAACGTTATTAATTTAAAGTAATAAAATACGGCACATTTGGTGAAAATAACAACGGCAAATGCAAAAAATTAATTCTTGATTTTGTTTAAGAGTACCAAATATAAGTTTGATGAGATTGGAATTGAATCAGATTCGAAATTAGAATTGAATTCAAGGGTATGTGTATGTAACATACGAGATCAAGATGATGAGATAGATTTGAATTTAAATAACCATAGGGCTGGTTTACTATTGGGTGAGGGCAAGGCCTCGGTAACACCGTCTTGTTGTCGGGGCGTCAAATGGTACGGTACCTAGAAAGTAACTTGCCGGGCCGGCCACGAATGTCAAGGAATCGGTACAGATGGATCAACCCAATGGTAATGGGGAGGGAATACGATAGTTTATGGGGTAGCACGCCACTCACCCGTCGCCCCGGACAGATTTGGAGAGGTGTGTCCAGACCATAGCCTACCTAACACAAAACGAAAGAAAAAAAATGGTTCATTAAACTAATATAATATTTTTGTTTCAGATGTATCTTGCGTACAAATAAATATAGATAATTAAAATGGAAATCGCTATAAATTACTCGCTCTGTGGATCATTAGTTAAAATATATTCTACAAGATTAATAGATGTACTTTATACATAAGTTATTAAGTGAAGAGATACAAAAAGTTACACATTTGTATGCAGTAAATGTTGTTTAGGATTAATTTAATTCATTATTAATACTTTTCGTATTGTAACGAAGTAAGAATACAATTCACCACCCTTTTTCTTGCCCAGGGGTGTCATAAAAGATGATTATGTTAATAATTAATATCCTTTTTTTTGGGGTGGGCTATAGTCAGCGCGTGTCTGAAGACACAGGTCTACGACCAGTATGTGTTACCAGTAATGACTTACGGCACGGAAACATGGTCCCTAAATGTAGGCCTCATAACATGGCTCAAAGTCGCTCAGCCTGCTATGGAGCGGGTTATGCTCGGGATTTCTCTGCGAAATAGAATCCGAAATACGGCAATCCGCAGAAGAATTGGCGTAGCCGATATAGCACAAAGAATTAGCACGCTGAAGTGGCAATGGGCAGGCCACATCGCTCGACGAACCGACAACCGCTGGGGAAGAAAGGTTCTCGAACGGTGACCACATATCGGACGACGCAGTGTAGGACGCCCAAACTGGGTGGACCGATGCAGGCGGCACAGGACCGCACATTGTGGCGTAACATGAGGGAAGCCTACGTCCAGCAGTGGACGGCAATAGGCTGAAATGATGACGCTGATGATGATAGTCAGCGCACTCGCCGTCCAGCTCCATCCGGGGCGACGAATGGGCATAACCGACCGTAGCTCGTCGCCTTCGTCGTTGGGCCGTCTACCGGTAACGAGTTCCTTGTCCTCCGTGGTCAACCCTGTCCTCTCGTATTCCTTTCCCAAGACATCGGTCCCCGCCGCGCGTGTTAATTAATATCCTAAGGAAACATAATTATAACCAGGATAGAGAATATTATATGTGTTAATACAGGAAATGGTCGATCTTGTCCGAATTCTCAGTCAAATCTTTTAAACGGCTTTCCGTTTAGCGACGGTATAAAAATATATAACACGCCATTTTATGCCCGTGGATTTCATAAAAGTGGACAGAGAGATATAAAATGCAGATAACAATTATGTCCTATATAAGCCGTCTGACCAGGGCAATTCCTTCCTTCCTTTCTGTTACGGTGGAGACTCGAGCCCAGCAGTGGAACATGTGTGGGCTGAAAATGATTTACGGTTTACGAAACGTAAACGGTTTAGAAATAGCCCCCTGCAATACAAGGCTTAATTTCATAGTGCAGAGTGTAGTTATTTTTGCGCCTGATGCCGCCCCAGCCGAGGCTGCGGGTGATTGGACCAGGGAATTAGTCCGTCACCCACCGACAGGCTGACCGCGTGAGGACCTCCTCCCCGAGGGGGGGGGACGTCGGTCGATGGGAGGATACTTCTCAAGGGGATATGGCATCGAGCCGACAACTCACGTCAGGTCACCCTGATCCGGTGGTCGGCCCAACGACGAAGGCGACGTGTCCTGGGTGTTACGGGTGTGCGTGCTTACGCCCGTCTATCGCCCCAGATGGAGTGGTGCGAGGAGGAGAGGAGAGGAGAAGAAAAAAAAAAGGTGTAGTTCTTTTTAAGAGATAAAATAAACAAAATTAATATAAAAATTAAATTTTGTAATTTGAACTGTTCATCATTTATATATATATATATAGAGTTTTATCTCGGGGCACACAAGTGCTCCCACCAAGTCCTCATGCCATCCTCGCCTCGAAAGAATTCAGGCCATTTACGATCCCCTATAACTTCGTTGTAAATAAAAATAGAAACCTGTATTTTCAGTAACCAAGCCGGTATTGTATAAACACGGAATATTTCAAACATCATTCAAATTTAACTAATAGTTCAGTATAACTAGTTAGATGCACCTTTTGTACCCGACTACGGAGGGTTATGATTTTGACAGACTATGTACACATTGTAAATAAAACTACTTTTACGGATTATATCGCGTTTGTATTTGATTTATGATTGCCCGACGTTTCGAACACTTTGCAGCATTCATGGTCACGGGCGGACTAAGGTGTATCACGTTCAACAAAGCAAAGTGCTGCAAAGTGTTCGAAACGTCGGGCAATCATAAATCAAATACAAACGCGATATAATCCGTAAAAGTAGTTTTATTTACAATGTGTAGTGCTCGCGTAAACATCAGATATCAGACTATGTACATACATATATTCATCTGCTCTCTCAATGCTTCTTAACTGCTTATTAGAACCAGACATATGAGGTATCATTAGAAGCCTGTTGATTGTCCGCAGATTATAGGCTATATGACGTGTTACTGAATGTAATGTAGTGCCCTCTAGGGGTCCTAAAGTACTGTGTTACAAAATAAATTTGAGGCAAATATGTTGTCTTTCATATCGTTGAAAAGAGCGTTAATTGTACAGTTCAAAAATGTATATATTATTAGCATTTTCTCATGACTTTATCCGTATTTACCCGATAACTCGTATTTTACCACTGAGTGGTAGGACCACACTGTCGACAGTTATCTGTCTACAGCCGCGGGCCGGTCCGTCCGGGGCAGTACCACACTCTCGCAGAAAATCAACGTCTGAGTAGTAGCAATTTGTTACTGCGCTTCGTTTGGTGAGCGAGAGAGCCGGAAGCCCAATTTTTCTGAGGGTGTTTGCGTGTGGAGGGTTTTGGTGGTGCCCTTAGTATCACCGAGCCTCAATGCACGCATTCACACTCCCTTCAATTTCTTCGCGGTAGGCAGCGGCTTTGTAGAGGTCCATGAGTGGCAGCAACACTTACCATCAGGTGTACTGTTTGCTCGTTTGCCACCGTTTGCAATAAAAAAAAAAACATTGTTGTAGTGGGGTTTTAGTTTTTATTACTTTTATTACGATAGAAGAAAATTAATTTAATTTTCAAAAGTACTGGACCGATTTTCATAATATTTCACTACTAGGTAGCTGGCTACATAAGAACTAACTTAGATTATTGTTCCTCTCAGAAAAACCCTACAAAGTTTTGCACGGTCTAGGAGTCGAACCCGGGGCCATAACTTTTAGATTTAAAATCTGATAGCAAAGCAGCTAGAACCGAACCGGAGCGAGGGAGGGAAACTAGTTTTTAATATAATCTGCTTACATCCATTACTTGTATTTCACGATCAACCCCAATGAATTTCTAAACCTTACTACTCACAAGAAGTTATTTTTGGAATACTACCTAATATATTTTAATCTATACAAATAAATAGAATGGAAGTGTCTGTTTGTAATGTCAAAATAATACGATGTTTTTCATGCTCAGAAGGTTATTGACGCGATCATCATCATCATCATCGTAGCCCACATACGTCCCACTGTTGGGCTCGGGCCTCCTACACAGTGGGAGGGAATTTGACCTACTGTACCATGCTGGTCAGACATGTTGGTATAGGGTTTCATTTCGAGTTTTCCTTCTCTTGCACAGATCTTATGTGCATATTACATCCCTTAGTCGTCTTGTACGACATCCACGGGCAAGATAGGGAGTGGTGAATTGTATTCTTACTCCGTCACCACACGGAGATTTACGCGATACCTACGTATATTTTTTGGCAAGTTATGGTGCGGACACATGACCTCCATCCCATCTAGGATAACGAGAGGGCGACCCACGATTCCATAGCCAACCGTAAACCCCAATCGCTATTTGGCCAACCACCGTATCGAATACTCGACGACTGTGGTCAGCCCGGCGGGATACCCTCTCGGGTGCCCTCCCTCTTCGATGCCTCCAAGGGCGCCACTCTCACACTGTCAGCCTTTCTGCAGGTGACAGACTATTCTCCAGTCACACGATCCTAATGACTAAAAACCTCTATCTATCTATTTGTGCCGCATAACTTTTAAAACGCAATTATTAACGTATTTTGTTTTTTTTTATTGCAACCCCTAGCAAACGAGCAAACAGTACACCTGATGGTAAGTGTTGCTGCCGCTCATGGACCTTTACAAGGCCGTTGCCTACCGCGAAGAAAGCGAAGGGAGTGTGAATGCGTGCATTGAGGGCATTGAGCGTGATCCTACCACTGAATCGAGTTTGATAATATTTTACTATCAAGTAGCTGTCTGTATAAGGAGCAACCTAGGCTATGTTATGTCGGTATACCCACGGAAATGGCAACTATACGGGTGAAACCGCGGGTATTTGCTAGTATTATATAACATTCGTAATGGTAATCAAATGATTATCCAGTCGAATTGCTCGCTTGGGACCGTTTCAACTGGCCAGTGATAAAATTAATGAGACTACCCTCAAAGGACCTGTACGCGATGGATAAACGAATTTAAAATATATATATATATATATATAGGTATATGTTTGTATTATTTAAAAATAAATTGTACTGAAATTATTATTAAATTCCTATGGGGATAGTGAAAATTTAATACTAATATAGAAAATGACATAGAAAATGAAATGATAAATTTCCGTGTGGTGACGGAGTAAGAATACAATTCACCACTCCCTATCTTAACCGTGGATGTCGTAAAAGACGACTAAGGGATATAATATGCACATGGAATCTGTGCAAGAGAAGGAAAATTCGAAATGAAACCCTATACCAACATGTCTGACCAGCATGGTACAGTAGGTCAAATTCCTCCCATTGTGGAGGAGGACCGAGCCCAACAGTGGAACGTATGTGGGCTACATAGATGATGATGATGATGATAGAAAATGACTGCAATCTTCAAACTTTCTATTAAAAGTTAATAAACTTTGATATTTTGTATTTAATTACACAAATTTCATTATCTAAACCGCCATCATCATCATGATTTCTGATGTTTACGCGAGTATTATACATCTACACTAATACTATAAAGAGGAAAGATCTGTTTGTTTGATTGTATTGAATGGGCTCAGAAACAACTGGACCGATTTCAAAAATTCTTTCACCATGATTTCTGATGTTTACGCGAGTTAGTTAAAATGTGTAATACATTTTAAATAAAAGTACTTTACGGATTTTATCGCGTTTGTATTTGATTTATGATTGCCCGACGTTTCGAACACTTTGCATCGTTCATGGTCATGGGCGGACCGTACCGTAAAGTAGTTTTATTTAAAATTCTTTCACTAATGGAAAGCTACAATATCAGGGAGTAACATAGGCTATATTTTATTCCGGGATTCCCACGGGTTTGAGAACTACGCGTTTAAGGCAACTGAAACCGAAGTGAAGCGAGGGCGGGTTGCTAGTTTTAAATAAAACTACGGAGTGCTTTCTCTCATGCAATACCCACAAAATAAAACGCACATCGCACCTAAAAAGTATTCACTACAAAAAATTCAATAATAATAATATTAAGTAGGTTATATAATTGTAAATAAAACTACTTTTACGGATTATATCGCGTTTGTATTTGATTTATGATTGCCCGACGTTTCGAACACTTTACAGCATTCATGGTCACGGGCGGACAAGACGTCGGGGAATCATAAATCAAATACAAACGCGATAAAATCCATAAAGTAGTTATCACGCCATCATCATCATTATAGCTCATAATACATCCCACTGTTGGGCTCGAGCCTCCTTCATAATAGGAGGGCAATTGACCTACTATACCACGCTGGTCAGACAGGTGAGTATAGGGTTTTATTTAGAGTTCTCCTTCCCTTACATCGATGTTATATGCATAAATAATCCCTTAGTCGTCTTTTACGACACCCACGGGCAAAAAGGAAATGGTTAAATGCATTTATTATCATCGTCAAAGCCCAAACATGTCCCACTGTTGGGCTCAGGCCTCTTCCACCATGTGAGGGATATTAACCTACTATATCGCTCTGGGCAGACGTGTTGGTATAGGGTTTTGTTTGGAGTTTTCCTTCTCACATAGATATTATATGCGTGTTATGCCCCTTAGACGTATTTTACGACACCCACGGGCTCCTACTCCATCATCACACTGAAAATTTATACATTAATAATATTAAATTGATTAATGTCAAAGTTTTTTTATTTTTCCGCTTCTAACCTTTCAAAGAACCAATTCGTTTCTCACGTTCATCGACAGGCAAACAACAAAATGAATTACTTTAGAAAAAATGTACCTTTGAATGAAGACGTAACCGTAGATAATGACAGGCGACAACCATTACCACATCGTACGTACAACAAAAAAAAAATGGAGTTCTTAATGTTTTTACACAAAACCATCGCTCTCAGGCATCAGTAGGGTTGTCACTCATAGATTTTTTTTTCAATATTCACTACCAACTAAGGTTGATCATTAGGAGCAATTTCAAATTAATTATACATAACATTTTCCGTGGGGTGAGTAAGAATAGAATTCATAACCCTCCCCTTGCCCGTGGGTGTCGTAAAAGACGACTAATGAATACGATAAAAAAGTATAATATCTATGCAAGAGAAGGAAAACTCGAAGCAAAACCCTATGCCAACACATAGGAACAGCGTGTAGTAGGTCAATTTCCCTCCCGTAATAATGGGACATATATGGACTTTTTTTTTATGATGTGGGCTGCAGTCGGTACGCTCCTCGCACCACTCCGTCCGGGGCGACAGAGGGACGTAAGCACGAACACTCGCAACCCACCCGAATACCACGTCGCCTTCGTCGTTGGGCCGACCACTGGAACAGGGTTACTTGTCATCAGTGGTCGGCCCGACGGAATACCCCCTATTTGGGGTACCATCTCATCGACCGACGTCCACCCCTCAGGGATGACGTCGGTCTTTCCACACGCGGTCGGCCTCTCGGCGGGTGACGGACTAACTCCCCGGTCACTCGGCTAGGGCGGCATGAGGCGCAGACATATAATGGACTGAGATCATCATCATCAGCTTGCTCTTATCCCAATTACTTGGGGTCGACGCAATATGTCATTTGTTTTGACATATTGCAAAAAGTTTCGGCAATGACTTTTATGACCGGCCGCATGCCTGACGTCAACCCTCCTTGGGAATCTAATCGTTGACCCAAATGGTACCAGATGGAGTTGGACATATGGACTGAGATATTGTTGATAATTAACATTACAATATTCAAATGAAATCTCGAAGCCATAAGCCATAAAGTTATCTAATCAACATCCTATAGTGGCCAATCCTTATTAATCAAACATTCTTACTAATTTTATAAATGCGAAAGTAAGTTTATTTGTTATGCTTTCACGCTTAAACCATCGCTTCGATTTCAAAAATTCTTTCACTAATGGAAAGCTTTAATATCAGAGAGTAACACAGGCTATATTTTATCCCAGAATTCCGACGGGAACAGGAACTATGTGGGTAAGACGGCTGAAACCGTAGCGAAGCGAGGGCGGATTGCTAGTGATTAATATAACACCATTGGTAGGAGGTAGAGTGGTAGAGTGGTAGGACCACACTGTCGACAGTTATCTGTCTACAGCCACGGGCCGGTCCGTCTGGGGTAGTACCACGCTGAGCAGAAAATCGACGTCTGAGTAGTAGCAATTTGTTACTGCGCTTAGTGAAAGAGCCGGCAGCCCAACTTTCTGAGGGTGTTTGCGGGTGGAGGGTTTTGGTGTTATCTTTGATATAACCGAGCCTCAATGCACGCATTCACACTTTTCGCGGTGGGCAGCGGCCTTGTAAAGGTCCATGAGCGGCAGCAACACTTACCATCAGGTGTACTGTTTGCTCGTTTGCCACCGTTTACAATAAAAGAAAAATATCATTCTGCATCAAAATTACGTGGGGTCGTATGTATATGTGTACTCATTTTTCCATCATAAATATTTCAAAGATATTGATGATAGTTTTATGGCCACGTGTCTGATCTCTTTGAGACTCTCTTTGCGAACATAATAGTTGACCAGATGGCATCAGATGGAGTTGTTCCAGGGCGATATAAGATCTAAGGTCATCTTTTACGACACCTACGAGTAATGTAAAGTTATATCCTTTTTTTTATAATTAAATTTATTGCGAGTCTCAAGACAATTAAAAGCGTTCCCCGGACCTTCAAACCTTAATATCTTATACAGAGACCATTGTAGGCCCGAGCTTGTAGGAGTTACAGAGGTGAGAATTTCTGGTGAAATTGGTCCCAATTAAAAAAAAAATAAAGCTATATAATTGGTAATATTCGTAATCGCCACATAATATTAATGAAGCTAGATAGTTTTTATACTAATTTATTTCATAATAAAGTCTGAAAATAAAACAAAAAAAAAAATTAAACTTAATAATATTGTTCTCGTAACAGCCCTAGCTTCATTTGAGGGCATTAAAGGCTTACGCTGAGAATTTTTCTTCATTCGCATTAATATATTAGTTGAATGTGACGTCACGAGCGACAGCCATTTGTCATGCCCGTTTGACACCATAGAGAGAGGAATAAGAGAGATGCTTCGATGAATCTATGTATATTGTAATAGCTATGCGTATGACAAATTTATATAAATTTTGTCAACAACATTATAAGGAAATGTTATACTTGAAAAAGTATTTTATTCATTGACAGGAAAAATTCCGAGAAATTTTCCGTATGGTGACGGAGTAAGAATACAATACACCACCCCCTTTCTTGAACTCGACACTGGTGGTCGGCACAACGACGAAGATGACGTGGCTACGGGTGGGTTATGGGCCTGCACACCGTCCTTTTATCGCCCGGGAATGAATAGACGGCGCGCTGACCATAGCCCACCCAAAAAAACAGAAAACCTACCTTTCTTGGCCGTGGGTGTCGTAAAAGTTTACATATTATGGTATTAATTATCTCAAATAGTTTTAAATAAAAGTCCTTAAACTTTCATGTGGAACACAAAGCTATATCGCAAATTGTAAGTCGTAAATACATTTAAATTGAATATTATTCTACAATTCTATTTTTAGATTTTTTCAAAAATTTATACATTTGTCTCTTTCAGTATTCATATATTGAATGTGATGATTTATACATTAGATGTACCTACTTTATTTTTTTATAGCTGTTGTTATTATTACAGCATATTTGCTGGTAAGCGATATTACCGTGGTATTCCTGGACATTTACTAGGCCACTGCCTATCGTGAAGAAAGTGAATGCAATGTGAATACATGCAACAAGGTTCAATGATACTAAAGGTGCACAATGATAAAAAGAAGTGTAGTAATAAATTACTACTACCCAAACGTCGATTTTATGCGAGAGTGTGGTACTACCGCGGATGGATCGGCCCGCGGCTATAGACCGAAGACTGTTGACAATGTAGTTAGTCTTCTCACATAAAACTTGTCTCTATCTCCTCTGACACTTAGTAACTTGGACGAATACTCTAAAAATGATCATTACAAAATTGATTCGAGTGTAACACTTTTAAGCACTAAGCTATAATAATAAGTCGTCAAGTAGTCTAAGCAAAGACACGTCATAACCGAGTGAGAGAATGAAGCCTGGGGAAGTACCTAGGCTACGTTTTCATCAACAAACAGCGTGGGCGCAATTAAACTCATTTGCAAAAAAAACGGGCGGTTTTGATTTTCATTCATATTTAAAAAGATACAATACCAAAAAGGTTTCAATCGTTTGTACACGTTACTGGCCGGTTTTAAAAATGCTGTGGTATTTAAAAAAAGTACGTTCTAAATTCAATTTTTCATTTCATGTTCATTTTTACAGAAAACCCCTTTTTATCCTACATTTTTGGCGCGAAGTTCCAGAAGTTAACATCGACTTTCATAACTTTTATTCAATTTTTATCGATTAATTTCATATCCTTGACTGTCAAAGCTTTATTTAATGCTGTTTGGCTGTATCAAAAATGGTAGATAAAGTGGTAAAAGCTACCAAAATTATCGCGCTGCTTGAAGAGGGTTGCAGCCAATGTTTCGTGGCTAGGAGGCTAAATGTTAGTCGCTCGACAGTCCAAAGGACCTGGCAGCGATATCAGGAGACTGGTTCCGTCGAGAGAAGGCCTGGTTCTGGAAGAAAACCTTGTACCCAACCACGGGATGATCGTTTTCTTGTGAGTCGCGCATTGAGAAATCGCAAATCTTCGTATGTGGATCTTAAGAACAACCTCCAAGAAGTAAGAAATGTGCATATTAGTCTATGGACGGTCAGGAGGAGGCTTCTCGCTGCCAATATACGCAGTCACCGCCCGGCCCGCGGCCCCAAATTACTCCGTGAGCACAGAGTTCACAGGCTTAGGTTCGCTAGAAATTGTGAATCATGGACTCAAGACGATTGGAATAGGGTTTTGTTCTCTGATGAAGCCAGGATATCTCTGTTCGGTGAAGATCGACGTCGGCGAGTGCTAAGAAGACAAGGAGAACGCTTTGCAGAGGCATGTTTCGAAGAAATCACACCTTATGGTGGGGGCTCTGTTATGTTTTGGGCAGGAATAAATTCAATGGATCGTACAGAGTTAGTCTTCATTGAAAACGGCTCACTGACTGGGCATCGATACATAACGGAAGTTCTAATTTCTCATGCACAACCCGCATTGGCCGCTCTAGGTGAAGACTCGATTTTTATGGACGACAATGCTCGCGCCCACCGATCCCGCGATGTTAATGCGTATGTGCAAGAGGTCGGCATTCGTCGTTTGGATTGGCCAGCTCGAAGTCCCGACCTCAATCCCATAGAGCATGTCTGGGACGTTCTGAAACGGCGTGTGAGATCAGTACACCCGGCTCCGCAGACCATCAGAGAGCTGAAGAATGTGATTACTGCGGAGTGGGAACGTATTCCGCAAGCAAGTATCCGGGATATACTCGCTAGCATGCCCAGACGAATTCAAGCTGTGATTTTAGCTAGAGGGGGTCACACTCGATACTAAACATTTATCTGCTTTTACTTTATTAAAGAAAAACAAACAAAAAAACTTTTTTATTTTTACTTCATGAGCATATGCACTACTAGCGAATATACACTACTAGCGAGGTTTAGCATTATTTCCCATAAATTGTATCTAAATTTTATGAAATACTGATGAAAACGATTATTTTCTTATTAATTTAGCAAATTGTGTGGATAAAACTACCTATAATTATCAAACAAAGAAATATTAACATTTGAAATGGTTCATTGCTTAGGTGCCCGTTTTTTTTGCAAATGAGTTTAGTTTAGGTATAAAGGCCATTTAAAATTTTCACTTGTATATTCAATGCTTTTCCTAAGATTAGAAGAAATTGGTTAGTGGAATTAAAATTCTTCATTGTGTTTTTAATTTATTTAAATGCGTATGAATTTATAAACAAATTTTAATTTAAAATCTTTGTATCTATCTGTATAGTGACAGTGTAAGGATTCACTACCCTTTATTTACGACT
The DNA here is from genome assembly GCA_032191425.1 of Lymantria dispar. Classification (NCBI taxonomy): domain Eukaryota; kingdom Metazoa; phylum Arthropoda; class Insecta; order Lepidoptera; family Erebidae; genus Lymantria; species Lymantria dispar. The sequence continues at coordinate 27,718,812 of CM063459.1, forward strand.
CGCGGAAGGAGGCGGCGGATCGCCTGCGCGAGGAGCGCAGCCTCGATGAGGAGATCCGCCGCCGGCGACTGGGGCGGCGTAGGCGCAACTACCTGCGCCTCATGCCGCCCTAGCCGAGGCCGCGGGTGACGTGACCGGGGATTAGTCCGTCACCCGCCGAGAGACCGACCGCGTGAGGAAAGACCGACGTCCTCCCCGGGGGGACGTCGGTCGATGGGAGGGTACCCCAATAGGAGGTATTCCGTCGGGCCGACCACAGATGTCAAGTAACCCTGCTCCGGTGGTAGCCCAACGACGAAGGCGACGTGGTTTTTGGGTGGGTTGCGGGAGTTGCGTGCTTAAGCCCCTCTGTCGCCCCGGACGGAGTGGTGTGGAGGCGCGCCGACCGCAGCCCACCCACAAAAAAAAATCCTTTATTTACGGCATCTACGGGCAAGATAGTGGTGAATTGTATTCTAAATTCTTTACCACATGGAAGCTACATTCGTGGTACTGGAATTGTATGCTACTAAGACACCTGGATCATCATCATCTCAACCTATATGTCCCACGGTTGGGCTCCAGCTCTTCGTAATGGAAGGGAAATTGACCTAATATTCCACGCTGGTCAGAGAGGTGTTGGAATAGGATTTTACATTGAGTATACCTTCTTTTGCACATATATTACTGTATACTAGTGATCGCCGAGTGGTCGAAATTCAACCATAATTCATTTAAATAAATTTTTCTGCTACAAAATTTTCTTTTAATTTTATTTATGCATAATTATATATTGAGCAAGCAATTATTAGTGAAATACATCTATACCAATAAATAAAATTGGAGTGTCTGTTTGTAATGTCAAAATAATAGGCTTTTTTTATGCTCACACGGTTATTTGCACGACACCTATGCCTAAAATAGCAATAAAAAAATTTTTTGTCTGTCTGTCTGTCTGTCTGTTTGTTCCGGGTAATCTTCAAAACGGCTGGACCGATTTCAAAAATTCTTTCACCAATGGAAAGCTATAATACCAGGGCGTAAACTAGGCTATATGTTATCCCGGTATTCCCACGGGAACGGGAACTACGCGGGTAAAACGTCTATAACCTATAACCGAAGCGAAGCGAGGGCGGGTTGCTAGTAATTAATGTATGAGTAAAAATGAAAAGTATTATGATTATTTGACATTTAGTTTGACCAGAGATTTTAATTGTGAACAAAAGTGTATGCGTTGGTGTGTGTATCCCAAAAAAAAAAAAATGCGTTGGTGTGTGTGTGTGTGTGTAGCGATTGTGTATAGTGTGCGTAATAACTGTTTTAATGAATTTAATGTATTTCTAATGCCTTATTATATGAAATTTCAGTTTTAAGCACTTCTCCTCATTATATACTTCACCTGTGCCAAATTTCATACATGTCCATCCACGTAATTTTCTTAGAAAGGGGGTACAAAGTTTTTGCTTCACGTATTAATAAATAGATACTAATCCCTTAGTGGTCTTTTACGATGGGCAAGAAAAGGGGTGGTTAATTGTATTCTACTAACCATACGAAAAGCCCTCAGGATATTTACTAGTAAATCAGGAACTTTTTCCATTAATATGTAGTGGATTTCTTTATATAAAAAATACAATACCCGCACTATGTTGCAATAGTGCTGGTATTGTCTCATTCATCATTGTAATCATCATCATAGCTCATATACGTCCCACTGCTGGGCTCGAGCCTCCTTCATAATGGGAGGGAAATTAACCTACTACACCACGCTATGCGGATTTGTATAGGGATTTATTTCGAGTTTTCCTTCTCTTGCATAGTTTTTATATGCATAATATATCCCTTAGTTGTCTTTTACGACATCCACATTATCCTACTCCGTCACGCTATGTAAAATTATATTAAAAAAAAGGATAATAATCATTGTAATGGACACAATTTACATCCTGACTCAGAACAATAATTTGTATTAGGTATAAAATATTGTCTTGCATAGGGGTCGAATCGATGACACTTACTACAGAAGGTGGTTTCTTAACATCTGAGCTGTCAACGTTATATGGTGTCAGCTTCCATAAGCTAAATAATTAGTTAAAAACAAACAACGGACCCTTAATTAAAGTCCATCGAAGGGTGAGAGCCTGTTTTAAACAGGCAATCTTATTAAGCTTCAATTATTGTACGTGAAGAGAAATTTCACAATGTTTTGATATATTTTGCTTAAGTAGGTATTAGCAATATCCATTCTAATTGCTTTGTAAAATTGCAAATAATATATAAATTTCATGCCCGATTTCATTTTTGTGCCCAATTCCGTTTTTATATCCGTGTGGTGAAAGAGTCCGAATTCAATTCCAAAAATAATAGTTAAGATAAATAATAGTTAAGACCGGTGTCTTAACTATTATTTATCTTAACTATTATTTTTGTGTAGGTCGGTACCTACACTACCAGTGTCGCCGACTCAATTCTTACACAGGACAACACTTTGTACGATCCATAAATTGTTATTCCAAGTCTGGATGTAATTTGTGTCTGTTAATTTATGTTTGTAAAGTCCCCTGCAACACAAGGATCATTTCTTTATTGTAGATCTTTAAAAAAAAATGGTACGACACCAGGGGGCAGTTCAGGATCATCTCACCTGATCTTACAATCAAAGGGAAAATGAATAGCAGTTCTATATGTTTTCTTTATATGACCTTATTTTTTTTTTTTTATTGCAAACGGTGGCAAACGAGCAAACAGTACACCTGATGGTAAGTGTTGCTGCCGCTCATGGACCTTTATAAGGCCGTTGCCTACCGCAAAGAAAGCGAAGGGAGTGTGAATGCGTGCATTGAGGCTCGGTGAAACCAAGGGCACCACCAAAACCCTCCACATGCAATCACCCTCAGAAAGTTGGGCTTCCGGCTCTCTCGCTCACCGAACGAAGCGCAGTAACAAATTGCTACTACTCAGACGTCGATTTTCTGCTCAGTGTGGTACTGCCCCGGACGGACCGGGCCGCGGCTGTAGACAGATAACTGTCGACAGTGTGGTCCTACCACTCCTAAACCTTATTTTGCTTGGCAATTTTCCTGCCAAGCATGTCGACTTTAGCACTATTCTCTTAATTGTCGTTAGCAACCTACGTTCAACAAAGAACCTATACGTTACTGCAAGGTATATACTATTAACATACCATAAAAAAGCAACTATTCACAACTGAGACTGAAATTTTATTCATCATATCAGCTCATATCCGTCGCACTTTTGGGTTTGGGCCTTCTCCAATATGGGAGGAAAATTAACTTGCTATACCATGCTGATCAAACGGGTTGGCATACAGTTTTCTTACAAGTTTCCCTTCCCTTGCATAGATGGTATTACCATTTCAGCTCATAATACGTTCCACTGTTGGGCTCGAGCCTCCTCCACAATAGGAGGGAAATTGACCCACTATATAACGCTCGTCTGACGAGTTGGTATAGGGTTTCATTTGGATTATTCCTTTTCTTGCATAAATGTTATATGCATACTATATCCCTTAGTCGTCTTTTACAACACCCATTTAATTAAATTTCCTTGTGGTGAGGAGTAGTGAATTGTATTCTTACTCCATCATCACACGGAAATTTAATTAAATATATTTTACAGTATACAGTTTCCAAATCAGGCACACCATTAAAACTCACACAAGCTTTGGACTGCAGTTCGTAGGAGAGGAAATGAGTCGTTACTGCCGAGTGCGTAGCCCTGGGCGACAGCCCTGAAATTAACCCTTAATTGCGCACTCAGAAGTGAGCTAGAATTATGGGGATACGACTTTCTCGTTGGATTTATGGCGATCAATCAAAAATAAGCTTGTTTTTCTTACAGAAAATAGATATCAGGGGCGTAGTTTCGATTTAATCTCCGTGAATGATAAGGGTGTATCTATAAGTTATTATTTTCTGTGATACGAAGAACAAATATTTTTATCTATGTATTTTTCGAATTGCTTTTCTAAGATTGTGTGTTGGATTAAAAATATTTGTTTCCATTGAATATATTCCGTGCAGTGACAAGATAGAAATACAATTGTTTTCACCTCATGTTTGCTCGAAAAATCTCTAAAAGGTTTTTAGAGAGGACAGCGACTGTCTTCTGGGTAACACGTGGTGTGAATGATTGCCTTATTTGGGTGAGGCATATATTCAGAAGTGGATGAAGGCTAAATGATGATGATGTTCAATTTATGCTTTATTGATGATAAAATAGGGGATAAAGAATACTTGTCTTAGTAGCAATTTGTTGCTGCGCTTCATTCCGTGACTGAGATTACTGGAAGACCAACTTTCTACAGGTGTTTACGTGTGGTAGCTTTTGGTGATGCCTTTAGTATCACAGAAACTCATTGCACGCATTCACACTCCTTTCACTTTCTACACGGTGGGCAGCAACCTAGCAAATGTCCATGAACAGCAGCATTACTTATCATCAGGTTATCATCTCATTGCTGTAAAAATGTTTAGACTTCTGATCAAAAAAACGCGACAAGTAATGTTGGCAGACCTCTCTTGATGTTAACCTGATACTCTATAAAGAATTCTGGAGAGATCGATAGAGGTGGAAATCTGAAGGTGCAAAGTTATATGGTGGATACATTAACACCCTTTCTGTTAATTAATTTCGACGGCTTTCTCACAATTTCTTGCTTTAAACTCATCATTTGTTGGCAATTGAGATCCGAATTAATGATTCCATATACCCTTCTTGTCATATGCCCCACTTTTAAAAAATTGGCATCCATTTTATCAATGATCACGCTGGTCAAACGTGTTGGTGTAAGCTTTTATGTCGAGATTTCATTCTCTTGCATAGATATAATCTTTTTGCATATATTTATTAAAGTATTACACGTTTTATATTTTTTCCTTTCTATACTAAATACAACGTGTCCCGAAATTCAACGATAAGCGGGCACCAACGGGTGAACCTACTTATGAATGCTCGAGTTAAAAAAAAGAAAAAAATCTACCATTATTTTTTCTTTCATTACGAAAAAAAAAGTGAAATTTTTAAAAAATGGACACTATAATATTTCTAAGTGCCGTTGCTACAATTTTACAAATAATTCAGTGATTTTTTTTTGTATTAGCAACGTAAGTAGCACTGCTATCGATCACAATCATTAAAAATCCCAGAATGTCTATAGTTTCTACACAAAAATTAACCAAAACTGTGTTTTCCATAAATTTTGTAAGATTTTGACTTTCAGCTCACTTTCACTCATCGTGGTGAAAAAAAAGTATTGACACTACTATGGCAAATAGTTTCAAAAATTGGCGCAAGTAACTACAATTCTAAAATGGTGTAATATTCTGGGCAAACTAGCCAAAAAATATGCATAGGTACTATTTCAGAACAACAATCATATTTTGCAAATTGTTAGTGTTTATAGTAATCACTTTTACTATGTATCCAAAATGCTTTTACGAGACATGTGCGTAATCGATAAAATATGTTAATTATTAAAACGACACGACATTGACCTCTTCTTTGCATGTGATCCGCAGCCTGAATAATTTTTAAGCGAAGCTCGTTTAAGGTTGCAATGGGTTTTGAGCAGACCCTGTCCTTCAGACAACCCCAATAAAAAGAAACCCAGGGGATTGAGATCGGATGAACAGGGTGTCCATAGGATAGGACCAAGTCGCCCGATACGCCCTGGATACTCTTGCTCTAAGTATTCTCGCACAGGAAGGGCAAAGTGAGCTGGGCCACCATCTTTTTAAAATAACATGTTTTGCAAATCATATTAAGGCCACATCTTCTAATAATCCTAGTAACGCATTTTGTAAGAAGTTCAAATAACTATTGCCATCTAAGTTTACTTAAACTCAAAGAGCCCTATCACTTTTCCGTTTATTATGCCCGTCCACAAGTCTTTTCTTAAATTGATATTGGATTGGATATGTCTTCCCTCATCAGGTGCAGATTTTCATTGTTCCAGCTATGTAGACTGTGAAGATTTAAATAGCCATCTTTGCAGATTGTTTCATCCGACCATTAAACTTTATCTATCTAACACAGGGGTGTTTTTGCAGAATCGCACGGCAAAATGCTACCCGCAGTGGATAGTCCCGCGGTAATAACGCCTGCACTCGCCTGTAATGATATGGATGAAGCCGGTGACGTTTTAAAATTCGATGTGCATTACTTTTTGGGATGCCCGTTACTGCTTGTATAGCAGGTACCGAGGTAGTTGAACCGTTTTCTATTTCATTGAAACTTCTTCTATCTACCTCCCTCTAAGGCATAATCTCTCTATATCAATCTCGCTCTAACTTATTTTATGGAAAACTTGCAACAAAAACATTTTGGATACATAGTGATTACTATCAACACTAACAATTTGCGAAATATGTTTGTTGTTCTGAAATAGTACCTATGCATATTTTTTTGCCTAGTTTGCCTAGAATATTATACTATTTTAGAATTGTAGTTAGTTGCGCCAATTTTTAAAACTATTTTCCATAATAGTGTTAATACTTTTTTTTCCCACCACGATGAGTGAAAGTGAGCTGAAAGTCAAAATCTTACAAAATTTATGGAAAACACAGATTTGGTTAATTTTTGTGTAGAAACTATAGATATTTTGGGATTTTTAATAATTGTGATCGATAATAGTGCTACTTAAGTTGCTAATACAAAAAAAATCACTGAATTATTTGTAAAATTGTAGCAATGGCACTTAAAAATATTATAAAAGTGTCCATTTTTTAAGAATTCACTTTTTTTCGTAATGAAAAAAAAAAAATAATGGTAGATTTTTCTTTTTTTTATCTCGAGCAGTCATAGTAGGTCCATCAGTTGGTGCCCGCTTATCGTTGAATTTTGGAACACGTTGTATATAATATACAGTTGCCGTGTGGTGCCGGACTAAGAATACCAATCATCACTCCCTATCTTGCCTATGGACGTCGCAAAAGACGACTAAGTGATACAATACGCATATAACATCTATGTAAGAGAAAGACAATACGAAATAAAATCCTATACCAACCTGCCTGACTAGCATGGTATAGTAAGGTCAATTGCCCTCCTATCGTGGAGGAAGCTTGAGCCCGACTGTGGGACATATATAAGCTGAAATGATAATGATAATATAATTCATGGATGTAATATTATAGTAGTTAACTCGTGATCGAATGCTGCTTGTCTTGTTCAGCGACAATTTATTTGTTTTTTTTTTAGACTATGTTATGAATAAGGGAAGGTCTTCGTGTAGTCATGGAGTAAAAATACAGCACACCATCCGCTCTCTTACTTTTAGGTGTCATAAAAGACGACTAAGGGATACAACATGCATATAATATCTATGTAAGAAAAGGAAACTCGATTTAAAACCCTATGCCAACATTGGCCAGCGTGATGGTAGCTGAATTTCCCGTCCATTATGAGGAGATACGACCTTAATAATGAAACTTATATGAGTTGAGATTATGATGATGCCTTATTTGAAGGGCATTACACTGGAGTTTATGCTAGATCTTACTATATACGATATTATTTAAAAGAAGTAATTTGAAAAATTATGAGCGGCTGAGTTGAGTTTTCTGATGGATCATCGCAGCTAGTGACCCTTGCTATCTGGTGGTACAGTATGAATTGCACTAATTTCAAGCGAAATATAAATTTCACAATACGCAAGTGACCTTATGGGTCTTGTATAGTATAAATTAATTTAACGTAGGAAAATTCTTTCAACTTTTGAATGGTATATATTGACTGAATTGCACCTGCCTAATTTATTTCTGCTCCACCCTAGGTCGACTGGTAGAAAATGCCTAAGGCATTAAGTCTGCCGTGTACCTTTTTTGTGTACAGAAGATTTAAATAAAAATAAACAATAATATATATGTACATAAATCGTATTTTTAAACAATATAAGCATTTAACGATTTACCAATTTTTTTGATAGACTACTGTCCAGTTCTCACTTGAACAGTGTGGGGTGACGGAAAGACACTGTGTGACCCTATAACCTGTTATGCTCCCTCCTCATCACCATTTGCACCAACCTCTGGTACTGATTCCTTGATATCGTTGTAAAGATTTATTCTTTAGTATTTAATCTTTTCCCCACCAGGGATGCGTTCTGTTTATGACTTACGATAGCTCAGTTGGGAAGTTGACCAAGTCTAATTTTAATTGTTTGGACACGGCGCGGCATACGCTCGAGGCCTGCGCCGCTTGGGCAGCGCAGCGCCGTGAACTCGTCGCAATCATCGGTGCCGACCTGACGCTGCCGACTATCGCTAGGGCGATGGTCGGCAGCATCAGAGATTGGGACGCGGTCGCAGCCTTCTGCGAGGCAGTGATCTCGCAGAAGGAGGTGGCGGATCGCCTGCGCGAGGAGCGCAGCCTCGATGAGGCGATCCGCCGCCGGCGACTGGGGCGGCGTAGGCGCGAGTACTTGCGCCTCATGCCGCCCTAGCCGAGGCCACGGGTGACGTGATCGGGGAATTAGTCCGTCATCCGCTGAGAGGCCGACCGCGTGAGGAAAGACCGACGTCCTCCCCGAGGGGTCACGTCGGTCGATGGGAAGGTACCCCAAATAGGGGGTATTCCGTCGGGCCGACCACTGATGACAAGTAACACTGCTCCGGTGGTCGGCCCAACAACGAAGGCGACGTGGCGTTCGGGTGGGTTGCGGGTGTGCGTGCTTACGCCCATCTGTCGCCCCGGACGGAGTGGTGCGAGGAGCGCGCCGACCGCAACTCACCCCCAAAAAAAAAGTATTTAATATTTACGCGAGTATTATACATCTATACCAATAAATAAAATTGGAGTGTCTGTTTGTAATGTCAAAATAATAGGCTTTTTTCATGTTCACACGGTTAGTTGCACGACACCTATGCCTAAAATACAGATTAAAAAATTTTTGTCTGTCTGTCTGTCAATCTGTTCCGGGTAACCTTCAAAACGGCTGTACCGATTTCAAAAATTCTTTCACCAATGGAAAGCTATAATATTAGGGCGTAATCTAGGCTATATTTTATCCCGGTATTCCCACGGGAACGGGAACTACGCGGGTAAACGACTAAAACCGTTGCTAGTTTGAAATAAAACTATTTTTACGAATTTTCTCGCATTTCTATCACAAGTCTCACCGTAACCATTCCATAAGAAAAGCATGCGTGTATGCCTCAACTAGGTGTTCCATAACTAGGTGAACTGAACTGGTCATAATGAAAGTGGCAAAGTACCTTTGGATACATGTCGTAGAAGAAAGACAGTTCTTAACTGTGTCATTTACGTGGAGGCTTTTTTTTTCCTTATGAGATGAGAAGTCCCTTTAGTGGACGTTTATTAACTGATGGATGGAATAATAGATGGACGAGGACTACTTAAAGTAGGAAGTCCCTATTTAAACCACTGCCCCATTATTACAATTTATTTACAATATCACAGAGGTAATTTACGATATTACAGAGAAAGAAAAAAATTATTACGTTTTCATAGGATTTTTCCTTAAGAGGAAAATCTCGTAATAAGCAAATGGAAGATCCACTTTGCGCTGTCGGTTCTTATTAAGGCTATTTTTGCATTCGTAAATTTTAGCTTAATGGCGATCTTTTGTTTCCACACCTTTTCACTTAGTGCAATTAAAATGGTGGAAATTACTTTTTACTGTTTTGCACGTATTCATGCATTGAGAATATCTTTTGGTTTTTTTAAAAGCTAATATATTAATATAATGCGCTATGGTTGACAATATAAAGAATACATATATATGGATGACAAGCTTGTAGTGACTCAGTAAGAATATTATTCACTTTGCCGCGACTGTCATAAAAGACGGCTAATGGATATTATGGGCATAAAATCTTTAAATCAGTAAATGGTAACAGGTAGGTATTTGAAATATTCACAAAATTATTAATTACTATTTTGATTATATAACTAATATATAAATTACTAAGTAAAAATATCTATTAGAGATTGTCATCATAATTATGATTATTAGGCATTCGGTTTGACCAGAGATTTTAACCGTAAACAAAAGTGTATAAGCGCGCGCATGTGTGCATGTCTGTGTAGCGATTGCGTTATACTGTGCGTAATGCCTTTTTTAATAAATTTAATGTATTTCTAATCCATTATAATATGAAATTTCAGTTTTATGCACTTCTCCTCATTATATACTTAAATTGTGCCAAATTACATACTTGTCCATCCACGTACTTGTCGCAAAAAAGGGTACAAAATTTTTGCTTCACGTATTTATATATAGATGCCATCTTTTTTTTTTAATTTTAGTGTTGGTATAGTTAAAAAATAAATTTTGGTATTGTCAAAGACTTCAAAAACAAATGTATAATTAATTAGAATAATCGCACAAAGAAATCTTTTACATGTGGATCAAACCAACAATACTTAAAAAAGACAATATCCTGCAATTTTTTTTTTGTTTATTTGTTGTTTTTGTTTTTTTTTTGGGTGGTCTATGAGCAGCGCACCAGCCGCCCGGCTCTGTCCGGGGTGACAAAGGGGCGGCGCGTGGCGATATAACCCTCCCGTAGCCACATCGACTTCGTCATTGGGCCGACCACCAGTGTCGAGTTCCTTGTCGTCAGTGGTCGACCCAACGGAATACCCGAGGGGGTACCCTCTCCTGTCGACGTCCTTTTCCTGGGACGTCGGCCGCCGTCACGCAGTAAACCTTTCTGCGGATGATGGACTAAATAAAATCCCCGTTTCGGTCATCTGCGGTCTCGGCTAGGGCGGCATCAGGCGCTGGTACTCGCGCCTGCGCCACCCAAGTTGCCAGCGGTGGACCGTCTCATTGTGGAGGTATTCCTCCCGCGTGCGCTCCGCTGCCTTCTTCCGCGAGATGACTACCTCGCAGAAGGCGGCGACCGACAATATCCTGCACTAAGGAATCATTCATCAGACTTTACAAACACATAATTTATTGGACACTGATTACACCTAGACTCAAAACAACATTTTTTTTAACGCGTGGGAATTGAACCCATGATGCTTACCGCACGTCAATGTCTTAACCACTTAGCTATTTGTGTAGTCTTGGTTGTGTAGTCATAGCCAGTCCTTAGATCGCTTCGCCATGTGTCTAGTCAAAAATTATATCTACAAGAGATTTTTAAACATGGTAATGGCTTAAAAATGCCGTATAATGACTGAGTAAAAATACAATTCACCAGCACCTTTCTTGCCCGTGGGTGTTGTAAAAGACGAATAAGGGATTATTGCAGATGATATCTATGCAAGAGAAAAAAAGCTCGAAATAAAATCCTATACCAACCCGTCTGACCAGCGTGGAATATTAGGTCAATTGCCTTTCCATTGTGGAGGAGGCTTAAGTCCAGCAGTGGTACGTATGTGAGCTGTGATGATGAATGTCTTAAAAATACAATAAATTGCCCCTTACTTTTCTATATAAATCGTAAAAACCGCCCAACAGATCAATAAGAATGTAGACAGTAAGACTCATGGGAAACTCATAAAAATGTGATCAGTCCACCTAACAAATGTGATGATTATAGAATTATTACCCTTATATAGAGAAACTATTTGGGTGGACTTCCACAGGCAGACGGATGGGCGGATTCTGCACAGCTCACAAATGTTTTTTGACATGAGAATGTTTTAATCATCATTTGCCTGCCCTCATCCCACGCTAAGTGAAGTCGGCACAACATGTTTTTACCTTCCATAGCCTTCTATCAGCCATCATATCTGCACTCACTACTTTCACACGCATATCCTCATTCACACAATCCTTCCATCTCTTTTTAGGCCTGCCACGATTTTTACGTCCATCCACAAACATATTGACAACCCTCCTCGTCACGTGCCCTTCATCCCTCCTCATCACGTGTCCATACCAAGACAATCTCGCGCTCCTAATCTTCTCTACCACTGGTGCCACTTTCAGACTTGCCCTGATATACTCATTTCAGTGTAAAGTAACGGGTGGTGATTCGTAAGCCGTTATCACACGTCTTGATGTGTATTATAAAGTTCTTTTCAAAAACGATAGAATCACTTACCATCCAACTGAGTATTATCAAGAAGTAGTAGGACCGTACTATCCACAGTATTCTGTGTACAGACGTGAGTCGGTCCCCCCCAGGGTAGAACCACGCTTTCGCAGGAAATCGACGTCGGATAGTAACAATTTGTTACTGCACTTCATTTGGTGAGTAAGACAGCCGGAAGCTCAAGTTTCAGGCGTGTAGCGTATTTTGGTGATGCCTTTAGTTTCACCGAACTTCATTGTGTGCATTGATACTCTTTTTACTTTTTGGACGTACGTACAAGGTGTGCTGTTAGCTCTTATGCCAGTAACAGTAATACAAAAATAACCACTTTGTAAATAAAAGACACTAGGAATTTTTATATTTCTTTTTATTAAAACATTCACAATCATCGTTTGCATTATATCACTATAGATAACGTCAGTCAGGTTCGCCTAATCGTTAAACTTTATATTTTTAACAACTGTATTTAAAATCTTTACATGTATATATTGATAATCAACTTAATAAGTTGGACTATTTTTTAGGAATGTATCGCGTTTCTATTTATCTTTAATAAATGCTCCTGATATTTTGAATACTTTTCAACGTTTATCGTCAGGGGAGGACTCTTCCCAAACACAAACACGATGCAATTCGTAAAGATAGTAGTAATATTTAAGACATGTAATAGTCGTGTGAGTATTAAAAATTATTAATAAATCAAAATAAAATATGAAAAATAAATTTATTTATCTCTTAAAATGCCAAAACTCGGTAATAAAAAAATGTAACACATAAGAAAATATGAAATACAGATTTAACACAACTTTTTTTATTGGCGATAAAAAGTATTTACTACAAAAATGTACTTTGACCTTCTCGCCACCAGGCTTCACAGTTACATTTTTTATTACTCTGCGGTTTTTATCCGTAAATATTCATCACTGTCTTTCACATATTTCTTATATTTATTCTCATCGAATTTCACATTTAATTCCAATTAAGTTTCTCTTTATAATCGACACCTTTGTTCTCAAAATGGTGTGTACTATTAACACATAAATTTCACCTCAACATGTTTTAATTTCACGCAATAGGTAGTATGTTTTTTAATATTAATTTCGTAGAATTTCCAAACTTCAATTTAGTATTGAGTTTTTGAAGTTATACTTCTTTTGGCGCGTTAGGAAATAAAAAAAAATGATTGTTTGGTTTTATGAAACCACGCTAAAAGTGAAACTTTTTTTATCGCATTATGAAGAAATAGCAACATTTACATTAAATACTGATAAAAACAAACAAATAGGTAGTATGTTTTTTAATATTAATTTCGTAGAATTTCCAAACTTCAATTTAGTATTGAGTTTTTGAAGTTATACTTCTTTTGGCGCGTTAGGAAATAAAAAAAAATGATTGTTTGGTTTTATGAAACCACGCTAAAAGTGAAACTTTTTTTATCGCATTATGAAGAAATAGCAACATTTACATTAAATACTGATAAAAACAAACAAATAGCGTGGAGCACTGACACAAATGAGTAATAGGCTATACACTACAGGGTTAGGTGATGCGAACCATAGGCGTCGCCATATTAGCCTCGGCTGCTCTGTCGAGCGCCTTTAGGTTTACTCCGCGGCCGACCGTCACGCGACATGCAGTAGATGGACGAAAAAGTTTGATACGATGTAAAAAGTTTCACTCCAAAATGATGAGAGTAATATTTTTACAATACGCGCGCATACGATCACGAGAAACCGACACCCTGAAGTTAGCTAGTCAAATTTTTTTACGATGCACGCGCACACCTTTACGAATTTCAACTAGATAATGGGTTAAAATAAGACTTTCAATGTATTAAATACCTTTTTTACTATTATTATTGTTGTTTTCTTCTACAACGCGAAGGATAACATTTTTAGAAGGATTTTAGAGAGATTTCTATTTATTTTATTACGCCAAACTAACGAACATTATAAAAGTCGAGATTATTAACACAAGCCTTTACATAAAATATTTAATTACCTAACACCTTATAATATCTCATATACAACATTATCTAAAGATATTCGTGTCACGTCAAAATCAATTTATCTAAACACCACAACAAAATGAGCTCACAGAATATTCCTAGCAGTTACCAAATTAACTTGTGGCTACATTATATATATCTTAATATATTACAACTTATATTATACACTATAATTTACATAAATATAACGTATATGTTGATTATTATTACATTATATCAGTATTAATTACTGTACAAACCTTAATTAAGAGTAACGTATAGCGTAAGAGAAATATTTATATGGTACAACAAAAATTAATTAATCAAATAGTTATTTAAATCTATTTTGTTTATTGGCTTAATTTATTTAAAGTCAACATAGATTTATTCTTCTTTATACAAATAAGTTAGGATGTAAACGAAATAGAAATTAATATGACATGCCAATTTTCGGACAAGCAAGATAGTGGGCGTTATTGCATTGGTGGTTTCGTAGAGGAACACCGATAGTAATTCTCCTGGTTATCCCTCAGCTCATCATCATCATCTCAGCCCATATACGTCCCACTATTGGGCTTGGGCCTCTTGGGCTATGGGAGGGAAATTGACCTGCTGCGCCACGCTGGTCAAAGGGGTTGGCATAGGGTTTTGTTTCGAGTTTTCCTTCTCTTGCATAGATGTTGTATGCATATAATTATCCCTTAGTCATCTCTTACGATACCCATGGGTAAGAGAGGGGATGGTGAATTGTATTCTTACTCAGTCACCATACGAAAAGCCCTCAGCTAGTTCTTACAAATATATAACTGAAGCAAGACATATCAGCCCACATCGCTCGTAGAAATGACAACCGCTGGGGAAGAACGGTTCCCGAATGGCGACCACGTATTGGACGATGCCGTGTAGGACAAAGCACTAGATGGATCGACGATTGTACTTTGTGATGGAACATGAGGAAGGCCTACGTCTAGGGTGGATGGGGAATGATGATGATACCATACTCGAAAACGACAATTTATGAATGACCCAAATAAATATCTTGGGTGGCAATCTAACCAACAAAAGTCAATTTAAGAGATCTACATATATTACTACATCTATGAAATTACATACATAGGCCATAGACATAGGCCATGGACATAGGCCTCCCCACAAGAATGCCACTCGGAACGATCCTGCGCCACTTGCATCCAACGGTTCCCTGCACTTTGAGAATGTCGTCAGTCCACCTAGTAGAGAGTCGTCCTACGTTGCGCCGTCCGATTCGTGGTCGCCACTCAAGAACCTTTCTTCCCCAACGGTTGTCAGTTCAACGAGCGATGTGGCGTGTTATAGTAGATCAATTTCCCTTCTATTGTGGAGGGGGGTCAGCGAATGAGCATATATGAGCTAACATGATGATGATATCTATCATAATCATTATCATTATTCCGCCTATCACCTTCCACCGCTGGACATAGACCTCCTTCATGTTTTGCTACAGAGTGCATTGTATCGCTCACGTCCAACGACGACTAGCAACTTTAATCAAGTCGTCGTTCTATAGAAATGCATAATTCACGTAAAGCCACTATCAAAATTAAAGAAAAATAAAAGCAGCCGTAGATTTTATAGATGTTAAAACCTATTTATTTGCCAAGTGAAAGGTCGATGTGTGTAGAATTTGTACGATACCCGTATTTACATTACGCGATGTAATGTTGTCCTTCATTAAACAGCCCTTTGTGAGAGACTTGAGTGTGGGATGTTGTAGGATAGTTGTGGTCATATTATGATTATAACCACCTTCATAAATAGCAAAGTTTTGACTTCAAAACGACAATAATATATATATATTCACGAATTTATATCGCATTTGTATACGATAATTGTAGTTTATTATATACTAGAAAGTTCCCGCTTTTTCATCCGCATAGTGACAGTTGCTGTGGAAATAATGGGATAAAATGCACCAACATGCAACTCGCTGATATTGGAGGTATCCATTAGTGAAAGAATTTTTAAAATATGTTTAGTGGTTTAAGCGTAAGAGTATAAATAACACACAAAGGAACTTGATTTCTCATTAATAATGTTAGGACAGATATATCAGAGTGGTTTTCTTTTTTTGGGTGGGTTGCCGTCGGCGCGCTCCTCGCACTACTCCGTCCAGGCGACAGAGGGGCGTAAGTACGCAACTCCCGCAACCCACTCACCTGCACGTCGCCTTCGTCGTTGGGCCAACCACCGGAGCCGGGTTACTTGACATCAGTGGTCGGCCTCAGAGGACGTCGGTCTTTCCTCACGTGGTCGGCCTCTCGGCGGGTGACGGACTAATTCCCCGGTCACGTCACCGGCGGCCTCGGCTAGGGCGACATGAGGCGCAGGTATTCACGCCTACGCCGCCCCAGTCGCCGGCGGCGGATCGCCTCATCGAGGCTGCGCTCCTCGCGCAGGCGATCCGCTGCCTCCTTCTGCGATATATAAGAGTGGTGACGAAGTAATGTTATCCACCACATCCTTTTCCTGTCCATGGGTGTGAAAATGACGACTAATGGATATAGGTAATATACAGATAATATCTAAGCAAGGGAAGGAAAATCGAAATAAAACCCTATAGTGATCTGCCTGACTAGCGTGGTATAGTAGGTCAATTTCCCCTGTATTGTGGAGCAACTTGTATGAACTGATGAATTATTTGAACAATTTGACTTAATCTGAACCTAACGATATTTAAGAAGAATTTAAATCATATTTTTTATATCAAATTTACATTCCATCCGAGGACCCCAGATGCCGATGTTATATGTTAATTCTATACCGACGAAACAGGTTTATATAACTAAAGTTATTTAAAACAATGTAAAACAATTTCACGTATAAATGAATTGAAAATATATACGTACGAAGCCTGTCAGATAAATTAACAATTTGATCAATAACATGTGGCAATAACTAAATATATCTAGATTCTCTTCAAAATTATTAATTATTAAAATTGCTTGTGAGTTGGAAGCTAATATTGTTTCAAGCAATTTATGTCAGACTGTATTAATATTATAATATTCTTTGATACATACGTCTATAACCCATCCATCCATCCACCTATTGATGTCTACTATTATATGACTTTTAATAATAAGGGATAATTACCTTTAACAATAATATTACCCTCAGAGCCTGTCATTATCTCACTATGGGACTAACGCAAACTTCGGAACATTATATGATTCTCTAAATTCTTTTGATATAAAAGAAAAATTATATCACAAGATTTATAAGAAAGCCAATAAACCTCAGGACAGCTTGTGGCGTGCTGAATGTGAGTGGTGACACTGCGGTCCTGAATGCCCCAGTGAGTCGGTCAGGGCCTCGTATCCATCTCGCCTTTATCGGCTGGCTGGAGTGGAAACCGAAGAGTGCCCGCAGGGCTCTCAACTCTCGCTTGCCTTAAACGGCTGGTCAGAAAGGGGTCGCCAGAGCTATATGCTCGGGGGTGGAAGTGTCATTTTCAAATGTATAACTACGTGTAAACCACTGCAGGTCTCCGTTTATCGGCAACTTGCAATGGTGAAATCGGCACCACACTACTCGACACCTCTAGCCACTTGCACCAATGTTGCCCCCGCTGTTGTCCTTATAGCCTACGAGTCTGTGGCGACCGTTTAGAAGGGCCCATTCAGTGAGTTGGCGAGTCACTGTCTGCCACCGTTCAATACTATGCAAGGGATTGAAGGCAGACGACAGGTTCAAATCAATAGTTTTAAGTAAAGTAGTCCATCAAGCCACACAACCTCATAATTAGGTTTTAGATATCACATTGTACAATAGTTTTACACCTACCGTTGGCAGTCCACGAGTGTTATGTGCAAACATGGAGTGTCATCGCTAGATGTCCCATCCTATTTTTACAATAAATATCTCCAAAGGTCTCTGCATGTTGGATCCATATCCCCACGTAAGTCTACCAAAGGACCGGGTATCTCCTGTGTATTTTTGGAAGAGCCTGTGAATAAAAGGGATAATACTATTATTGCCTTTCGTGTGGTGACAGAGTAAAAATATAAGAATAGATTTCTTACCCGTGGGTGTATTAAAAATCAATTATGTAGGTGATAGCTATGCAAGGAAGTTTCAAATAAAACATTATACTAATCCATCTAACCAGCGTGATATAGTAGGTTAATTGTATCGTCTTACTGTGGAGGGGGCCCAAGCCCAACAATGGAACTTTTATGGGCTCAGATAATGAAATCCAAGTCGGAGGAAATCTATAATATGCATATAATATATTATGTATGCAGAAGATAAAGTCAAATGCAGAAGATAAGTCTCGAAATAAAATCCTATACTAACCCGTCTGATAGTAAGTTAATTGTCCTCTTACTAGAAGGAGGCCCTATGCCAGGAACGTGATTTGCGTGGGCTGAGATGAGATGAGGATGAAATTCATGAGTATATGAACTTATAAAGTGGCTCTATTATTTACTTACCAATTGCCTTTGCTGATTTATTTAATTTACCTTTTTATCTTAATATTTTGTCTTCTTATTCTACAAAAGAAAAAAAGAAGTAGAAATACTACGCTGACTTTAACTAAGTAAATAAAGAAGGGAATAAACCATCTTCAATACACCTATTCCAATAATATAGTCTCTAGTCTCATGAACAAAAATATTATTATTCATAGAAATGCCTCAATCTTATTTAAATTTCCGTCAAATATTTTGACTGTAATTTTGTATTAGATGTTTAAATTTTATATTCAATTTTATAATTTATAATTAAAAAAGGAATGGGCGGATACACTTATGAGATACCACTTAGAAATATAATTATTACAATAATATTTGTCTTATTATTAGAGCATTTCTCTCATATCTTAAACTAATTTTGATGGCAGCCATCATTATGATCGAGATTTTTAACAAATCGTTGAAAGCTTCTGACGTAACTTAAAACTCGTTTTAGTTATGACGTTATCAAGTATTATTACATTATTCTGTATAGTTTTTGTAGCTTTCCAAAAAAAAAGGTCCAAAAATTTTTCTCAGATCAAGATTAGATTTTACGAAATTCAACCCATAAAAGGGCGAGCAAGGGGTGAAATGCAGTGGCAAAATGTGTTAGGGAAGAAAAAGAATCTTTATTCAATTTATTTAAATTATGCACAAATACTCTTTAGTAAGAAATAATTGAACACGTGTTTCAGTATTTGTCAATTTTCATTCCCTAAGGGTGTAAAATATGAGCTGAAACTTTGTGTTGGAATTTTTCTTGATTTTTTAATTAATTTAAAGTTAGCATAATTAAGAACTAAGATTCAACACCTTGCACAGCTTTCTCTGTTTACCTCAATCACGAGATTTCGATTTTGTTTTATATATAAAAATAATACATTGTTTTTTACAAGTATGTAGATTCTGGAATTGAAGATATCATAAGTTTGACACATATTATAAATTTATTTAACAGGTATTTTTGCTACAACACATATTTCTCCACATTCTCCCTGACGACGATGATCCTAAATGTTCAGAACCTGAGTGAAATTCATTGTTCCTAATAGTCGAATCCATTGCAGTTTACATAAATTTCTAATATGAACATTTCTAATAATCACTTTCAATATATTATTGATTTCATAACATTTAACTCAGAATCGCTTTCTGTTTTCTAACAAAAACATTTACAGCATTTCAGAGATAATATTTAATAATATTCATAGAATACATCCTCTATTATTTCTAAAACAACATGAATGAAGTTTTTGAATACTGTACTTATTTCATTATATTTATTTGACCACAAGATGCCTGAATTTACACAATAATCACTAAGTATTTCATGATAATTATTTCAAAAATAATATTATAATAATAACAATTTTTGTGTTACATTTGAAACATCTTGTGTTTATTTTTCTTATTATAACTATAGACACTGTATATTTCCTTTCAAATTGTCACTTCATAATTATAGCTAATCACAGTTTTGTAATCACTGGCTAATGTATTATTTAAATGCAGCTCTCTCGAACCTTCCTCGCGGTGGTGACAACTTCTGGTCTTCTGGCAGCTGATATATCTGAACTGCGCGCTGTCACACCGCGATTAACAACACATATGCTAACCGATGACTGCAAACATAAACAAAGTTAAAACAAATCATCCATTTTTTTTAATTAACATTTCACCACTGTCTTTTTGATGACGGAATAAAAATGCATTTCTCTACCCCTTTTCTAACCCGTGGGTGTCTAACATTAAGAAATATAATATGCATATAACATTATCTTCATCTTTTCTTGCCTGCGGGTGTAATAAAAAAATTATGTCGCGTTGAGCTAGCAGTACTAACTGTATTCTAGGCGTTTTTACAGATCGGTGGGAGACTCCGATGTTTCACAATTGATTAACGGCTTCATACCGAATTTCAAAAATATCTATATAAATACTAACACTAGTTCTTAAGAAAATTGTTACTAATACCTATGGACCCTGTCAGAAAAGAATGTTTATTATATTTAATTATTATCATAAAAAGACTAAGTGATATAATATGCATATAACATCATTGTCATCTTTTCTTGGCTGCGGGTGTCGTAAAAAAGACTAAGGTATATAATATTCATGTAATATCATTGTGGTAACGGACTAAGAATTCGAAAGAAAACCTATACCAACCCGTCCGACCAGCGTGGCAGACTTATTTCCCTGCTATTGTAAAGGAGGCGCGAAATGGAAACATCTATGGAATAGAAGGAAACTCTACAGCGATTCGTCTGGCTAGCATAATATAGAAAGTACACATACCATACATTGTACTTTGCAAAGGGGTATCATAAAACTAGCTCAGAGTTTAATAGCACGGATAAGGCAAAACTTTCAAGGTGACGAACTACAGAATACAATGTGTTACCAACTCATTATTTTTCGTAAGTTATATACAGACCCTTCTTCTTTCAAAGTAACGTATGATACAAAGTTAAAAGACAACAAGAGGGAAACGTTTATGCTGGATCAATATGGTTTCTTCAATATGGTATACTTTCGATATGGTTTCGGACTAAATCTTTCAACTGGTGTTTACGAGTAACAAGGGAAAATAAGGAGTACGGACATGGTCATGGTCACTAATACTAGTAAAGTCACGGGGAACGGAATAACTTTTTTTTTAAAGGACCACACCTTGCCCTAAGGAAGTAATCTTTGAATTGTGTTGGAGTTTACGAACATAAAACTAACGGACATAAATTACATCGAAACTCGGAACAACAATTTGTGGATCGCACAAAGTGTTGTCCTGCGTAGCATTCGAACCCCAACACCGGTACTGTAGGTCGATATCTTAACCACTAGCGACCCCACCCTCATTTTGCTTCGGCTTCAGTCACTTTATCCTTTTAAAATTGCAATATCTTATAAAATATGGCCTCAGATTCGAGTCGCGGACTGAACAACATTTTATTGGGGTTTTCTAAGAGGCAAAATAGCCTACCCTTACACAGATAGCTATATATAAAAATCGGTCCAGTCGTGTTGAAGTATACCCGGAATAAACAGACAAAACTTTTTAAACTGGTTTTTAGGCATATCGTGTAAATAACAGCGTGATTAAGAAAAAAAACCTACTATTTTAATATCGAACAGACACTTTAATATCTTTATTTGTATAGATGGATTATTGATATTTCGGCAGAATCGAGTATTTAAGTACCCTCGTGAACATTTTGTTTGCAACAAGGCAAAAATACTGGCAATTCGTAATCGATAAAATAGTTGCTACAAATCATATTAATCACAATTACGCGATATTTAAATTCACCATCAGAGGTCGCGAGAGGGTGATGTCCATAGTTCATCATTATCATCAACATCACAGCTCATATACGTCCCCATGTTGGGGTCGAGCTTCCTCCACAGTGGGAGGGAAATTGACCTACTATACCAGGATGGTCAGGCGTATTGGGTTTTATTTCTAGTTTATCTTCTCTTGAATAGATGTTATGTGCATGTTATATCTCTTAGCAGTATTTTACGACACCCATCGGCAAGATAGGGTGTGGTAAATTGTATTCTTACTCCGTTATCATACAGAAAAACATAGTTAAAATACAAAAATACTCACTGCACTTGAAGGTATGTTAGGTCTGTCGCTGAACATCCGATGTGGATCAGCTTCCAATCCAGGAGTGGGCAGCTTACTAAACTCATTTATTGATTTCTTATCTGTAACAAGTACACTATAAAAACACCTAATTGTAATAAATATTTATTTTTATTAATATACACTATAGGTTTAGGTTAATAATTTATTTTGAGCTCACTAGATGGTGTTGTACAAAATTCTAAAACAGGTTATGGTTTTGATACACAGATGTACATATGGAAGCGTAGCGTTAACGCCATGCCACCGACCAGGTTCACCCTCACCTATAGATGTTTCACATCAAAAAGCATAGAATATCAGTAATCAACATTTTGGCTAATATACGTCCCACTGCTGGGCTCGAGCCTCCTCCACAGTAGGAGGGAAATATACCACGCTGTGAATTGTCTTCTTATTCTATTACCACAGGGAGAAACAATTATTTAGTATGAATTTATATAATAATAAATATTGACAAGTATTACGACCTATTCTATCAAATAATCGATTATATTATAATCTTCATCATCATCTCAGCGCAGCCCATATACGTCCCATTGTTGGACTTGAGCCGCCTCCACAATAGGAGGGAAATTGACGTTACTATAACATGCTGGTCAGACAGGTTGGTTAGAAAACCCTATGTTTTATTTCGAGTTTGTCATCTCTTGCAGATGTTATGTGCATATTAAATCCCTTAGTCGTCTTTTACGACATTCCTGAGCAAGATGGTGAGTAGTGAATTGTATTCTTACTCCGTCACCTCACGGAAAATTATTTCGTTAATCTTCCCTTACTACATCCACGGGTAAGAGAGGATGGATTATTATTCTTACTCCGTCAGCACAGAGCTAATAAATTTTATTAATATTTGTCTATTAGATATTTTTTTAAGTTTATCCTTAACAGTTCAAGATTCGAACAGACTTAAAACAGACTCTAGAGAGAGATTAACGAAAATATGAAGGAATTATGCGAGATATACAATATGGACAGAAACAACGTTAATATAGAATTGATAACTGATTTATTGTTTGAACTAACTGTTGCGCTGAGCTAAGTAATTAAGTTACTAATAGACTTTGGAAACAGTTCTATTTGGAATTGTCTGAAGCGTTTTCATTGTTCAAATTCTGAGTATTTCTAGGTATTACAAATAACTTGTAAGAAGCTTAGATTATATTGTTATAGTGCTTATGTCCTATTTGCTCGACTGAGTTTTGCATAATTAAACTTAATCTTTAGGACTTAATATATACCCCTAAGTAAATGTTCCACTCTTAAATAATAAATAAAAAATGGTTTCCTATAATCTCAATTTCCAAAAGTGATTTCTCATGGATATTTACCACAACTCGCAAACTTCAAGTTTTATTTTTAAAAGCTTTTATTTAACTTACCCTGTTAGCCTATTAGTATGGAACAAATCTTGCGAGTCAAATTAGAACTACTTCCTGTCGTTAGATTAGGTTGAAATTTGGTTTACTTACGTAATTTCGGTGACAATGCAATAATATGGTACCATGAAGCTGGTCTCAAGATGGCGTCGGAAGGTGAATATAGGAACTCCTAAACTTACAAGATAAAACCGTCGAGTTTGGACTCATTTGAATAGTCTTGACAAGCACTCTTGTTTAGAACATTTAAATAAAGCTTGTTTTTAAAAAATGTTTTTAATTAATATTTTTCGTTACGTAAGGATAACCCTAATAGACGAAAACTCGAAATGAAACCCTGTACCAAGTCTTCATGTCTGACCAGCATTGAATAGTTCAAATTCGCTCCCATTGTCGAGGAGGCCCGAGCCCAACAGTAGGACGTAGATAGGCTGAGATGATGATGAATTTAATTAAAATCCATTTTTATGCACAAAAATCAGCGGACAATATAAATTCGAAAGGAGAGGTGAGAGATGTTCCATGATAGGTTATATGTTTCGTTAGTATCAAAATCTTTCAGAATTATAATAGTGAACGTTTTGACACTTGCGATTTGACACGTTAGCTTATGGTGGGCATTCCAATGTATCGTATGCAAGCATTGTGACTAAAATATTTGGGTGATAGTTTTTCGGCGCTGTCAGTTTCGAGTGATTTATGCTCCGAAACATTCATTTTTAAATTTTGGTGCTGAGTTGGAAGCTGAGGTGTTACATACTAGCCAAAACCAGAGACTATACTAAGAAACACCCATGTTATTTGATAAGATGCCAAGCATTCACATATTTATTTTTCCAGGCTTTTTTTTATTCTATTGGTGGCAAACGAGCAAACGGCACACCTGATGGTACATGGCCCTTTGCCAGGCCGCTGTTTACTGTGAAGTAAGTGATGGGAATTTGAATGCATACAATGAGGTTCGATAATATTAAATTCATCACCAAAATCTATCTCACACAGGCTGCCGGTCCTCTTAACATTCACTGGTAAATATTAACTTTTTAATAACATAGCTCTAGTAGTAACCAAAGTCAGAGGGTCTATGAAATACCCATATTATGTGCCAAGATTCCAAGCATTCAATCCATCATTTCTTTTCTATACTTCAAAACTTACCATAATGACACGGTATGATATCAGGGTCAGTATCTTCTCCACTGCCTTCCATTTTCAGCTCATATTGGCTGCAGTAGTCCAACTTTGGTGATGCGCAATATGTATTAAGGTTGTCTTGTTTTGAGAGGGACTCAACACTTTGTTCCATGTAGAGAGCGTTACTGTGACAAAATAAAATCATTATTTTTTATTATTTTTAATGTTAGACGAGCAGAGAGCACACCTAATGGAAAGTTATACTACCTTTCACCTTTGCTAGGCCGTCGTCTAACGTGAAGAAAGTTAAAGGGAGTGTGAATGCGTGCAATGAGGACCGGTGATACTAAAAACATCCCTTAGACCCACGACACGTGGGGTGCTACGCCAGAAACCTCCGCGTGGTGTACCCTGGGCACGAGCGACAATTCCTTGGACTGCTCTCTAGAATTGTCGCTCGTGGCAAATATCTGGCCCGAGGGGGGGCCCAGTTTGTGGGATGCCCCAAATTCGCTCCATGCCCTCTAATTGTAGAAGGTATTGGACGCGAAAATTCGACGGGCCCAGTCACTCATTCGTTTGAGGACTGGGCAGGCATTTGCCAACCGCGACAAATCGTAGACCTGATTCTTGCTTCGGGACATTTGTCTTGAGGCCCAGATTCAGGAGCGAGGGTCTTGGCTTAACCGCCTGGACCGCGAGGAAGAAAACCTCTATAAAACAATCATCCAGAATCCTAAGTTCTGGCGCGCGGCGAGAGGATGCATGGCTGATGGGTTGTTCAGTCGTTAGCGCGCCCCCAGCCAGGGTACCTGCGGACCCCCTGTGTTGGGAAACAAATGTACGCTTGCCCGGGTATCGGGATCTCTGCCCGGGTCGACATTTATTTCTCCCATACTCGTGGGAACTAGATGGATCATTTTTCACACACACCTGATGTAGATAGGGGGGGTGAGACGCCCAAAATTACCACCACAGAGGATCTAATTAGCTCCCACCCAAAAGCCCTGCCAAGCTACAGGAAAACTGGCACAGAGGAAGGAGAGGCCTCATCCGACTGCAGCTCTGCTGCTAGTCTGGCACTTGAGGCCCCAAGGTCAGCCGAGGGCCCGGCGAAAATAGTGGCCCCTAAGAAGAGAAAAAAGAGAAAGCACATGTGGACGGGGAAGGCCACGAGCGTCAAAAGGCGTGAGTTGGCCAGGCAGGAGCGGCTGGAGAGAGAGGCCGCGGCAGCCGCGCCGACTGCTGACGAGGGCGGCAGTTCTGCCGCAGAGCCGTCGGACACCGACATGTCGGCAGTTGAGACCGTCGGTGGGTCATCCCGGTTGCCGGCATCGGCCCTGGCGGCAGCACTAGGGGTTGGGGAGGAGGCCCTCCCCTCGATGGCGCGGAAGCGCCCCCTAAATATGGGTGGCAGCTCAGAGTCCGCCTCCTAGGGGAGTGGCGCTATCATGCCTCCTCCCAAGGTTCCAGCCTCTCGTAGGGGACGAGGGGCTGCAGTGGTGGCGGCGAGGTCGACGGCTCCAGCGTCGATTGGTCATGTGCGGGGGACCGATGCCCAAAAGCGGGCGAATGAGGCGGCTGCCGCGAGGATGATGAGGGTGTTAGCGGACATCCCTTCCACCAGCGCGGCAGCTGCAGAGCCCGCTGAAGGTGTCGACCCCCCACCTACCGATGTGGCAACCCTGCAGGCCGAAAATGCCCGCCTTAGTGGTGAGGTCTCAGGCCTGCAGGAGAAGAATAAGGCCCTACAAAAGGAGCTGTCGGCGGTGCAGAAGGCGAATCGCGAGTTGGCCAAGCAAATGGCTGACTTGCGGCACCAGGTCGCGCAGCTGGCGAGGATCGCGCCGCCGACAAGCGCCGGCCCTACTGCCGCCCCCGCCGTCCCCATTGCGCCAACTCGCGCTGCGGCGAGTCCCCAGAGGGCCCAGCCGGCCGAAGCGGTCCCGCTGCCCGCAGTGGACGGCGTGCCGGACCAGACCATGCGCGCCATGGTGGACGTCTTCGGCAAAATGCTCGACGCGCGCATGGCGGCTCTGGAGTCAAGACTGCCTCCGGAGCTCCGTCTTCGGCCGCCGCTGGCTGCGGACAGGCCCAAGGCGGCGGTGTCAGCCCCTGATGCGCTACCCTGCCAGGGCGGGCGCGTAGGGAGCTACGCTGCGGCCGTTACTGGACCGAAGTCCAAAGGGCCCGCCGCGAGGAAGAAGGTGGCATCGGCTCCTGCTCAGGCCCGACCTCAGCCGCTGCCGGCAAATGCATCGCCGGTAGCAGCCAACGCAGCCGCGGCCGTGACTGCTTGCCCGGCCCCTCCGCTGCACCTGAAGAAGGTTGGCAGACAGCCGAGCGCAGCCGAAAAAGTCGCGGCCAGAAGAGAAGAGCGGAGGCCAAAAGTGCCGCCAAAGCCTCCGCTCCCAAAGCAGGAGCCGCAAATAAGAGGTCGCGCAGGAGGCTCCGGCCGCCAAAGTCAGCCGCGGTGGTGATCACCGTGGTGCCTGAGGCGGCCGAAAACGGCCTCAGCTATGAGGCCGTCTTACGTCGCACCCGGCGGAAGCTTGACGTCTCCGATTTAGGAGGCGTCGAAGCCAGGACCCGCAAGGCCCGGACAGGGGCACGGATTCTAGAGTTCCCTGGGGCCGAGGGCGCCAAGACGGCCGATAGCATGGCGGCCAAGTTGAGGGGTGTGTTCGCAGAGGAAGGTGGCGTCAAAATCGCCAGACCCGTAAAGTGCGCAGAACTACGCGTCGCGGGTCTGGACGACTCCGTGACGGTGGATGACATCCGGGAGGCCATCGTCTCGAAAGCCGGGTGTCCCGTGGACACCGTCCGAATTGGCGCCATCCGCCCTGGTCCGGGCAGCGTCGGTGCTGCCTGGGTGCAGTGCCCGGTGGAGTCGGCCAAGCAATTGGCCGACTCAGGCAGGCTCCTCGTGGGCTGGAGCTCGGCGCGGGTGACCGTGCTGGAGTCCCGGCCTGCGAGGTGCTACAAGTGCATGGCGGTCGGACACACTCGGCCGACATGTACCAATTGCTTTGACTGCAGCGATCTCTGCTTCCGCTGCGGTCAAACCGGGCACAAGACGGCATCCTGCGCCGCCACTCCCCACTGCCCCGCGTGTGCGGCGGGCAATAGGCCCGCCAAGCACCGCATGGGGGGCAGGGAGTGCAGACCCCCGGTTTCGGCCCCAAAGGGGCGGAGCGGTCCGACGACCCCAGCCGCTCCGCCCCTAGCGCGACCCGTTCGCCCGCCAGCGTGGAGGAGGTGATGGATACGGCCCACTAATGGCAACCGAATCCTACCACCTCCTGCAGGCCAACCTTAACCACGCCGCCGAGGCATAGGACGTTTTCCTGCAAGCCATGGCGGAGTGGTTGATCGGTGCAGCCGTAGCCGCGGAGCCGTACGTGGTGCCTGACCGGCCGAATTGGCTGGGCAGCAGTGACGGCTCTGTGGCAATCGTCGCCTCCACGTCGTGGCATTCCCCGCCTTTGTTGCTCAAGGACAGGGGCGAACGGTATGTCGCGGCGGAATGGGGAGAGGTTACGCTATTTGGTGTTTACTTCTCCCCTAACAGGAGCGCGATGGATTTCGGGGCCTTCCTCACCATCCTGGGGGCTTCGATACGGCGACTGGCACTGCGCCAAATCTTCGTTCTGGGGGACTACAACGCCAAGTCCACGGCGTGGGGGTCCCCCAGGACGAATGACCGTGGGCGGGCGGTCGAAGTGTGGGCGGCGGCACTGGGCCTCTGTTTGCTGAACAGGGGCTCGGAGCAAACGTGCGTGCGACAGCAGGGCGGGTCGATAGTGGACTTGTCGTTCGCTAGCCCTAATGTCGCAGCACGTGTGAGGAGCTGGTGCGTCCAGGAGGAGGTTGAGACCCTATCCGACCATCGACACATCCGGATAGAGGTCTCCCGGACCCTCCTGCAGCCCAGCAGGGGTCACACGGCGGACGGAGCTCCCGCGTTTCCGCGGTGGGCTGTGGGTCGATTGGATCGGGACCTGTTGGCGGAGGCAGCCATCGTTCAGTCGTGTCTGTCCTCATCGCCCCAGGCGGACGGGGTGCATGCCGAGGCTGGCCGCATCCGCTTTGCATTAACGCAGATCTGCGATGCGGCCATGCCCCGTGTGCGGCGTCTGCCCCCGAAGAGTGCGGTCCCCTGGTGGTCCTGAGAATTGGCGGACCTTCGGGCTGCGTGCATACGTGCCCGGAGGGCCTACACCCGCAGCCAAGCGCGTCACCGCGACGCTGAGCGGGAGGGCCAGCTATACGAGGCTTACCGCAGTGCGCGGTCTGCCTTCAGGCTGGCCGTCCGTACCGCCAAGGACGTTAGTTGGCGGGAGATGCTGGACAGTCTCGAGCGTGACCCCTGGGGTCGCCCCTACCTCGCGGCGCTGAACAAGCTCCGCGGGCGGGGCCCCCCCCTCACCGAGACTCTCCAGCCCAGCCTCCTCACTAGAGTTGTCGAGGACCTCTTTCCACGGCGGGCGCAGCATACGCCCCCGGTTATGGCTTCGCCGGACAGCGACCGGGAGGTCGACGATGAAAGTGCTCCGCCCATCACGGAGCCGGAAATGGGAGCGGCGGTGGCGCGTATGCGAGTCAAATCCACCGCCCCCGGGCCCGACGGTATTCCGAAACGTGTGCTGGCCCTGGTCCTCGAGCACATGGGTCCACGCCTCAGGGGTCTGTTCGACGCTTGTTTAACGTCCGGGCAGTCCCTGGGTGCTGGAAAGAGGAGAGGCTGGTTCTCCTACCGAAGCCGGGACGGTCTCCCGAGTCGGCCTCGGCCTACATGCCCATCGTGCTGCTCGATGATGCGGGCAAGCTGCTAGAGAGGGTGTTGGCTGCCCGCATCGAGCGGCACCTCGTCGGGGTCGGGCCCGATCTGTCGGAAGCCCAGTTTGGTTTTCGGAGAGGGCGTTCGACGATCGCGGCCCTGTTGCGCCTGAAGGCCATGGTAGCGGAGGCCGTCACCGGCGGAGGAGTCCTGTTGGCGGTGTCCCTGGACATCGCCAACGCCTTCAACAGTCGGCCATTCAGCTGCATCAGGGAGGGGCTGAGGTATCACGGGGTGCCCGTGTACCTCAAGCGGCTGGTGGTAGACTACTTGGAGGGGCGCAGCGTCCTCTACGTTGACCGAGTAGGGGACGTTGTGCGAACGCCCATGACGTGCGGTGTCCCACAGGGGTCGGTTCTGGGTCCGACCCTGTGGAACATCGGCTACGACTGGGCGTTGAGAGGGAGTCTCCCACCCGGGCTGGGCGTAATTTGCTACGCCAACGATACACTGGTCACAGCCCGGGGTGGGACGCTAGAGGAGGCGGCACGCCTGGCAACTCTCGGCACCGAGGAGATTGTCAGGCGGATCGAAGCGCTGGGGTTGAGGGTAGCCCTGGAAAAGACAGAGGCCCTCTTGTTCCATGGCCTCCGTACCGCCGGGCCTCCCGCCGGCGCTTCGATCACCGTGAAGTCGGTCACCATCAGCATCCAGGCCCACATGAAGTACTTGGGCCTGGTGCTCGACGGGCATTTTTGGTTCCGGGGGCATCTCCATCGACTTGTTCCACGGCTTGTCGGCGTGGCGTCCGCCCTTTCGCGGCTGATGCCGAATGTGGGTGGACCCAGTGCTACGTGCCGACAGCTGTACACGGGGGTGATCCGGTCGATGGCCCTGTATGGCGCACCGGTGTGGGCGGGGTCCCTAACCATCCATAGGGCCCTCCTGTGGCGACCACAGAGGGTCATGGCGATCAGGGCCATACGGGGTTACCGCACGGTGGCGACGGAGGCAGCGTGCCTCCTGGCCGGAACTCCCCCGTGGGACCTGGAGGCGGAGATGCTCGCCGACATTTATCGGCGGGTGGCGGAGACGCGCGCCCGCGGCGGTATGGTCTCCTTGCAGGAGATCACCGCCTGGCGGGTCGACGCCCGCCGAAGAGTCATTGTCCGTTGGGCAGTCCGGCTGGAGAGTCCTCGGTACGGTGTCAGGACCGTCGAGGCTTTCCGGCCGGTGCTGATGGAGTGGTTGGAGCGGACGCACGGGGTGCTTTCCTTCCGACTGGTGCAGGTGCTGACGGGGTACGGGTGTTTTGGGAAGTACCTGCACAAGATTGTCAGGAGGGAGAGCACACCGTCCTGCCACCACTGCAGTTGCGACGAGGACACGGCGCAGCACACGCTCGAGGAGTGTGCTGCGTGGGAGGGGGAGCGCCGTGAACTCGTCGCGATTATCGGTGCCGACCTGGCGCTGCCGACCATCGCCAGGGAGATGCTCGACAGCGTCAGGAACTGGGACGCGGTCGCCGCCTTCTGTGAGGCCGTAATCTCACGGAAGGAGGCGGCGGATCGTGTGCGAGTAGAGCTCCTATTCGGCGACACGTTCCGCCGCCGGCGACTGGGGCGGCGCAGGCGCGAGTATCTGCGCCTAATGCCGCCCTAGCCGAGGCCACGGGTGATCGGACCGGGGAATTCTCCGTCACCCGCAGAGAGGCTGACCGCGCGATGGCGACCGACGTCCCAGTACGTCGAGACGTGAGGTGACGGGAGGAGAGACGTGGAGGCCGACCACTGATGACAAGTCACATCTGCTCCGGTGGTCGGCCCAACAAACAACGAGGTGACGTGAGTACGGGTGGGTTATGGGCCCGGGCACCGTCTTTTCATCGCCCCGGACGGACAGGACCGCGCGTGCGCTTACCATAGCCCACACAAAAAAAAAAAAAAAAAAACAGCCCCAAGACACGTAAATATTTTTTTTTTATTTCCAACGGTGGCAACCGAGCAAGCAGAATACCTGATGGTAAGTGATAATGCCGCACATGGACCTTTGCAATATCAGGGGCACAGCCGGACCGTTACCTACCATGAAGAAAATACTCTTCTTAAACCTAGTTTAAAGAAGGACACGTCATAGCGCTCGGGAAACACAGCAGCAGGTAGTTGATTCCAGAGCTTGCACGTACGTGGGAGAATATACTTTTTGATATATCTCTTCTCTTTGTATAATTATCTATGTCAATTATATTTTTAATATATAATTGGGAATTCACCGCGACAAATGAAGTTCATGATATCCTCGCCATTAGTCTAAGATCCGAAGTAAGATAGACCTTCATCCATCGTTTTGCCAGATGAAAATAAAATTTTATCAAGTAAAATATATCTTAAACTATTTAAATACATAGAATAGCCGCACAAAATTTGTTCATTGACTAAGGACACGATATTTTTATATTTTGTAATTATCAAAGTGATAATATTTTATAATCGAGATTTACTAATTTAACTTTTTTTTAATTTTAAACATTTTAGAGTTTATTTTTGATTTTTTAATAATAAACAGAAAATAATAAAACTCAAATTATAAACTTAATACGAGCTGATAAAACTATGAATATTATTTCATAGAGAAAATATATATTTTACTAAACAATGAGTGTATAAATACAAATTTTATAAGTGACTATAAAAATGGTCTCAAACGATAAACGTTCACTAGTGGGCTCAAACTTCCTTCAACATTGAAAAAAATTGATCTGCTATAGATCACTGGTCAAAAGGATTAATATAGTGTTTCATTCAAGTTTTCCTTCTCTTGGATGGATACCTCCATTACGACACCCACGGGCAAGAATGAAGTTGAATTGTATTCCTATTCAGTCACCACACATTAAGTTAATGTGTCATCATATTATTTCATACAAACACAGAATCTAGTTAAAAGTATGTTTCAAGTAACGTATATGTATGTATTTTTGATTGAGTTACAATCCACTTTCAAACTTTCGTATGTTCACAATTCATCAAAGGCAAGTAATCCCGAATGAGGCTTCGTTTGAAATACTCACTGGTTCTCGGATAAAAAGCCTGGTTTATTTCATAGTATGTACATAACTCGAATTTGAAATACAGGAAACTTATTGCTTCTTTGTTTATTATTACTATAAGGCTTTGAGTAACATTGCCAATCTCATTCGGTGGCATAAATTTGCATTTAGCAATTTTGAAATTATAGCTTGGATTCGGTTCGAAAAAACCGTAAAGCTTTTTACTTACTAATTATCAATGGTACCTTTTTCTATCCATTATAAATTTTATCTTTTTAAGTGCATGGAGTAAAAAGGGGTGACCTGATGAAACTCCCGAGCCTTTATCATTCCTAATAATATTGAAGTCAGCATTCTAGTCTGACGAGTTTCATCAGAATATCATTATGTGTTCTGATGTTCATGCGAGTAAAACACATGTGAAATAAAACTATTATTACGGATTTTATCGCGTTCTTGGTCTTCCCATGATCATAAACGCTGGAATGTGTTCAAAAAGTATTAAAATCGTGATAAAATCGTAAAAAATATGATTTTACTTCACAAAATATCATACTCCGTGTAACTATTGTCATTTGATATCCGTAATATTCATTTTATCAACTTTCTTATACATTCATTACATATAAAGAAAATCACCAAAAATTTTTCTTCTTCTTTAAAGCACTACAATAACAATTTAATGTGTGTACGTTTAAGTCCAAAAAGTTGACGAGTGTTCGAAATTGCCATGAGATATGAAACCGAGCCTTCTGCGAAATAAAGCTATTGAACTGTCACCCAGCTCTCCCTGCTTGACTTGAA
Source organism: Lymantria dispar (assembly GCA_032191425.1). NCBI lineage: Eukaryota > Metazoa > Arthropoda > Insecta > Lepidoptera > Erebidae > Lymantria > Lymantria dispar. Next base: position 27,752,107 of record CM063459.1, read on the forward strand.
GTGGTGTTGGGGTATATTATTCTCAATTTAGCGTCTCTTATTAGTGGTAGATCACACTATTGACAGATTTCAGCCAGATGCCATAAATGTACCGATTCGTCCGCTGTAGCACCACACCTTTGCAGAAAATCGACGTCTTAGAAGCAATATGCGTCTCGTTATGTGAGGGACAGCTAGAGGGACTGTCTCTTCGCTCCCCTCCATCTTAACCTCATTTCCATTTTTCTAATTCTGTACTTGTGTTAAGCAGTTACTTAGTTACTTAGATATAAAGTTGGTATAGCTGAATTCAATTAGCGGCAATTCCCACTTACCAACAGGTCGGCTGATTGCTCTCTTGCTAACCCTCAAGGCTTAGAATAATAACGTATAGAAGGTAAGTTCGCGCACAGAAAATGAAGCATTTCAATTAGAGACTAATGGAGCTTGGGTAGTAGCTGCCCGCATCGAGCGGTACCTCGTCGGCACGGGGCCCGATCTGTCGGACGCCCAGTTTGGGTTTAAGAGGGGTCGTTCGACGATCGAGGCCCTGTTGCGCCTGAGGGCCGTGGCGACTGAGGCCGTCACCGGCGGGGGAGTGCTGTTGGTGGTGTCCCTAGACATCGCCAACGCATTCAATAGTCTGCCATTCAGCTGCGTCAGGGAGGCGCTCCGTTACCACGGAGTGCCAGCTTACCTGAAGCGGCTGGTGGCAGACTATTAGGAGGGGCGCAGCGTCCTCTTGTGCGAACGCACATGACGTGTGGTGTTCCGCAGGGGTCGGTCCTCGGACCCACCCTGTAGAACATCGGCTACGACTAGGCGTTGCGGGGGAGCCTCCCACCCGGGCTGGGCGTGATTTGTTACGCCGACGACACGCTCGTCACAGCCCGCGGTGGGACGCTGAAAGAGGCGGTAGGCCTGGCGACCTCAGGCACCGAAGAGGTCGTCAGGTGGATCGAGGCGCTGGGGTTGAGGGTGGCCCTGGACAAGACGGAGGCCCTCTTGTTCCATGGGCCCCGTATGGACCCTCCCATCGGCGTCTCGATCACCGTCAATTCTGTTGGGATCAGCATCCAGGCCCATATGAGGTACTTGAGCCTGGTGCTCGGCGATGGTGGTTTCGGGAGCATTTCCGCAGGCTTCTCCCGCGGCTCGTCGGCGTGGCGTCCGCCCTACAATGGCTGATGCCGAATGTGGGCGGACCGAGCGCGGCATGTCGACAGCTGTACGCGGGGGTCATCCGGTCAATGGCCTTGTACGGCGCACCGGTGTGGGCGGGATCCATGACCGCCCGACTTAGGGCCCTTCTGTGGCGTCCACAGAAGGCCATGGCGGTCAGGATCATCCGCGGGTACCGCACGGTGGCGACGGAGGTGGCGTGCCTATTGGCCGGGACTCCCCCGTGGGACCTGGAGACGGAAATGCTCGCCGACTTGTATCGGCGGGTGTCGGGGGTGCGGGGGGTGTTGTTTCCTTGAAGGAGCTCACCGCCTGGCGCCGACGCCCGCCGGGACATCATCGCCCGTTGGGCAGACCGGCTGGAGAGGCCTCGATGCGGTGTTTGGACCGTGGAGGCCTTCCGGCCGGTGCTGATGCAGTGGTTGGAAAGGCGGTACGGGGTGCTCTCCTTCCCACTCGTACAGGTCTTGACGGGGCATGGATGCTTCGGCAAGTACCTGTACAGGGTCACTAGGAGGGAGAGAACTCCGTCCTGCCACCACAGCGATTACGACGAGGACACGGCGCAGCATACGCTCGAGGTCTGTGCCGCTTGGGCAGAGCCGCGTCGTGAACTCGTCGCAATCATCGGTACCGACCTGACGCTGCCGATCATCGCTAGGGAGATGCAGCATCAGGAACTGGGACGCAGTCGCATCCTTCTGCGAAGCAGTTATCTCGCAGAAGGAGGCGGCGGGTCGCGAACGCGAGGTGCACAGCCTCGACAAAGCGACCCGCCGCCAGCGACTGGGGCGGCGCAGGCGGGATTACCTGCGTGCAATGCCTCCCTAGCCGAGGCCGCGGGTAACGTGACCAGGGATTAGTTCGTCACCCGCCGAGAGGCCGACCGCGTGAGGAAAGACCGACGTCCTCCCCGAGGGGGGGGGGACAGTCGATGGGAGGGTACCCCGGGTAGGGGGTATTCCGTCGGGCCGGCCACTGATGACAAATAACCCTGCTCAGTGGTCAGCCCAACGACGAAGGCGACGTGGTGTTCGGGTGGGTTGCGGGAGTTGCGTGCTTAAGCCCCTCTGTTGCCCCGGACGGAGTGGTGCGGAGGCACGCCGACAGCAGCCCACCCCGAAAAAAAAAAAAAAAAAAAGAGCCTAATGGAGCTTACGCCGGAACCATTCCATAATGTACAAGGTCACTGTACTGCACATACGTACGCAACTCTTAAAAAATCATCATCATCTTGCTCTTATCCCAATTACTTGGGGTCGACGCAATGTCATCTGTTTTGACATATTGCAAAAAGTTTCGGCAATGACTTTTATGACCGGCCGCCTACCTGACGTCAACCCTCCTTGGGAATGTAATCGTTGACCCAAATGGTACCAGATGGAGTTGGTCCGGGTCAATCTAGGGCTCTTAGTCATCTTTTACGACACCCACGAGCAAAGTAAGGGTTGGTAGTATTCGAAGTCGCTACCACACAGCAACTCTTAAAAAATAAATAGATAATTATGACGACTTGTGCATTCAAATGGTGTCACAACACATTTGAAAAACATAAAAAGTATAGTTACATTACTTTTAAAAGTATTCCGACGATTTATGTTATTAAAAACAAAATTTGATTTCATAATTCGTATAGTGGTGTGCGTGTATACGTGTGTAATCGCTTGCACGCATGTAGAATTGTCTGCTTCATATTTTTGATGACTTACGTATGGACACTATCCTTCTATACGTTATTATTCTAAGCATCTAGGCTAATAAAAGTGCTACAACTGTTATTAAAATGGGGTAATCGATGAAGATATAAAAAGAAATTTACTTGGAAGGTGGTTGCTTATCGATGTCATGTCTTCTGGCTGCATGTCGCCGATACAAAGCTGTGATCACACCGCAGACACCAGTACACAATAATGCAGCAATGGACAGCAATGACACTAACATCGGAGACAAAGGTATAGTGTTGCTTACTCCTGTGGAATGACTTATTATTAAAACATCACCCATTATATTTTTGTTTCATAAAAATTAGCAAAGTTTATCAAATTTACAACAAGTATAGGAAAACCTAAGCTGGCAGGCAGAACGGCTTGTCAAACGTAACGGTTATTTTTATATACAGGCTGTATCAGGTTATGGGACAACTGTTCGAGTATGTTGTAGTTTAACGGTCATAGATCGTAATTAGAATGTACATTACACAAAAAACAATAATATAATAACATAAAAGTTATGGTAATTTCAAAAAAATGTGTCTAAGAGTCTATGCCTTAAATTTTACGTATTATGTAGGCGTGTACAGACAGAATACATGTAGGCATGTACAGACAGAATACATGTAGGCATGTAAAGCTTCGACAGTATAATTTCATTCATTCATACCTAGAATTGCGCAAACGCTTCAATGAGCATAGGTAACAACGGCGAGCCGTCAACGGTCATCGGCCGATCAGCTGTTTTAAAGCGAAGTTTGTCTTGCTTATGCGAACGTAATCATTGATTTATTCAATTTCTAATGAACATTTAACAAAGTATGAATATGTTGCGTATTAAGTATCATTGACTTTATACATTTCAATCGGATTTACACGAAAAAGCGTTGACGAAATTGAAAACTTTACATGTCTTTAATTCCTTAACGATTCGATATTTTTCGGTCAAATTTTTTTCATGAGTTCCTACCACCATTGCCTAGCTCCCTTTTGACCAGTTGCCCCATAACCTGATAGACCCTGTATATGTAAATTTCTTGTTTACGTGTGTAGGTCATTGAACTCCTCTTAAACGGCTGGACCGATGTTGATGAAATTTTTTGTATACCTATATTCAAGGGGATTCAAGAATGGTTTAGATTCAGAATTGGACCTGGTAGGTGGCGCTTATTTGAAGAGAACACCGTCTGTTGAGTCAGCTCTGTTTTGATGGATATGAGAATGATTTAGACTAATAATTAATTGGAATCGATAGGTCGCATATGATACGATCGATTTCAAGGAAAATTCCTTTTACTATTTTTACTATTTTTTTAGATTTGAACAGAAAACGTTTGTTGGGTCAGCTAGTAACATATAAGTTCTCACTGGAGAGATGGTACAGTAGTTAAAGATACTGATCTACCATGCCAGTATCTTGGGTTTGATACCCAAGCAGGAGCCACAAATTACTATTCTGTATATGGTTATTTATATTAATGAAATGTATGTATCTAAAGTTGCCTGAAATACAAAGATGATTTTCCTAATGCAGGGCGACGCTAAATTAACAAAAAATAAAGAACTTAATCACTTCAGTAATAATTCAGGTTAGCATTAATAAATTGTTATAATATAATTATTACCATAAAGGGGGAGGCCCAGAGTGCACACGAAATTGGTTACACTAAAAAAGTATATTAATATTTATCTTTGTTCTTCCTTGTATTTATTATTCTGCAAAAGTCGGTAATATTTTATCAATATAATTAAACAGGTCAACGACTAAACTATGTAAAAGAACTTGGAAATACATACATTGACATGAAAATGATGCCATTACAAAAAAATATGTTGAAGGCGCTACCGTAAAGGCACGCAAAGAAAAGAGCTCTGTACAATTTTTAAAATATAATATAGTTAATAGTTTCTAAATTAACTCAAAATAGTTGCAATAAGTGTATAGTGAACCTGTGAAATCTAAAATTCAGTTAATAGTTCAATAAAAATTATAAATGTAGCGAAAATAAATAAGTGCCTAATATTGACTACCTACAACAAAAGTGACTATGAAAAAAGATCGTTAATAACTGAAGTTTCGCTCCAATAGTGATATTATACTGAAAAATCGGTTCAAAAGCGTCTATCTATGCACCCTTTCCTGAATTGATAAACGTCCCTCTCTGTATGAGATTATAAATTAATGAAGATATAAATAATGAATTTCTTTGACAACATCACCCGGCGTAAAAAACGAACACAATCATTAAATGATACAAATACAACATCAGAGCAAAGTTTAAATCTTTCAATGTTAGATGGCAGTACAAGTAGTTTACCTAACATATCATACGATGATAGTGTAATACAAGAGTTAAGAGAACAAATAGTGAAGCTTAACTTAGAATTATCAACAGCGCATGAAGAGATAAATCTATTATCGATTGAGAATACCGACTTAAAAAAATGTATCAGTAATATGACTACTAAGTATGAATTAGTAAAAAAAGCAGCCAAAAAAATTGCTAGTGACATTGGGACTCCTAATAGTAAAAATGTGTCCCTCGGCCCTCATAATAAACACCTATTAAGAAGTCAAAGCAAATGGAAACATCTCTTAAACTTCCTCACTCCCAAGATACCCAAAATGCTGCCACTCAAACTGTATGTCAAAATGAAATAATAACAACAACCAATACCCACAAAATTACGCTTCCTAAAAAATTAAAGACTGACACCCATAATATATGTATTATAAGCAGTAATATAGAAAATAAAGTACTGTCAATGGCAAAAGATACTTTCTCAAAATCACGTATATGCCATTACCTTTATCCAAACTGCGGCGTTCATCAACTTATGGATAGTCTTGATACGAAGCTTAAGTATTTCACAAAGAATGATCACTGCATAATTTTTATTGGCTCACATGATTTTCTGAAGACGAATAATTATCTTGATATTGTTATTAATATCAGACAAAAGTTATTATCTTTGACACATACAAACATTATTATTTGTCTACCCACATATAAATGCTTTAATTACGGATCTATGTTTAACTGGAGAATAGAAAATTTTTGTAGTTTATTATATCTTGATGTATATACTCATAATTACTGTTCATTATTTGATTCAAATTTGGATCTATTATATGATTATTCTATGTTTTCTTATTATAATGGTAAACTAAATGACTATGGCATGAAGAATATATTTGTTAACTTAAAATTACTTATAGAGGACTTGTGTGTACTCCCACCCATGATTTATACTGATAGTTATGACCCTAATTGTAATGTGGTGGAAACGAGAGGAACGAAGAGTTTCTATGAAAAAAGAAATAGTTTTTTTCGTTAATACATACTTATATATTCTTCACCAAAACATTGCTGGACTGCTATCTAAATCTGACAGTCTTTCTATATGTCTTAATGAACTTTTAGAAAAAAGGCAAAATGTGGATGTGATTTGTATCACTGAACATTTTATGATGCCCAACTATGAATCACATCTACATATACCCAATTACACTTTGGCTGCATCTTACAGTAGAAAAATAAAAAACGAGGTGGAGCATGTATATTGGTTCAAATCGGACATTCTTATAAAGAATTGCCAAAAATTGCTAGTCTGTCCCGGATGGGCATTTTTGAGTGTTGTGCAGTAGAACTCGTTAGCTTTAATATAGCGGTCATATGTATTTATAGAACGCCAAAACCCGGTATGATTTGTACGTTTCTTCAAACGTTAGACCAGGTTCTCATAGAGGTAAATAAAACAAAACATAAAAATATAATACTTGCAGGCGATTTTAACATTGATATAATGAAAAATAATAATATTACCTTAGATTTTAAATGCTTACTACTAAATTATAATTAAAAAAAAAGCTTTGCAAGAACCAACACGTATAAAGAGTCAAACATGTATAGATAACCTAGCACATAACTTTCATAGGACTTGTAGGACTGAGATTATAGAGTTTGCTCTATCGGATCACACCGCCTAATTATTAGAATTCCCAGTAGGAAATAAATGTGTATTTAAATTTTGGCGTAAAAAGCAAAGAGATTATTCTAAAGAGAATATCTCTAAATTTTATGAATATTTAGGTAAGCTTACATTCTCAGATATATACAAACCATGTGACCCAGATACAGCTTATACCTTGTTTATTAATTAATTCAAACTTTTATATGACCTTTGTTTTCCATTTAGAGTCGTTATTATTAATGTAAATAAAAAGCCTGGTTGGATCTCTAAAGGTATAAAAATTTGTAGTAAAAGGAAAAGACAACTCTTATGGACATATAGGCTGCAATCTACCCGTATCAATTACATGAATTATGTAAAATATAGTAAATTATTTAAGAAAATTATAAAACTAACTAAACGGGCTCAGAATTGTTACAAAATTAAAACATCACAATGTAAATCCATGACTACATGGCAAATTATAAATAATTACGATTAAATATATCAAAAGAACACATACAGAGAATTAAAATTAACACTACTTATATTAACGATCCATTAACAATAGCAAATGAATTTAACGATTATTTTATTGATAAAGTTGTACCTATACATGGCTGTGGTAATAAAACCACTTCTTACATCACATCCAGAAGAGATTCAATGTTTATGAAACCATGTAGTTCAACTGATATACTGAATATAATAAAAGGTCTGAAAAACACTAACAGCGTTGGACATGATGAAATATCTACAAAAATAATTAAGATCGTAGGGCCTTTAATATGTCACCACCTATGCTATATATTAAATTTGTGTATAAGTAAGGGTGTATTTCCGGAAAGCTTGAAGATAGCCGTAGTAAAACCGATGCACAAAAAAGATAATAAAGAGTATATGCAAAACTATAGACCAATTGCTTTATTATCTATAATATCTAAGGTTTTTGAAAAATATATCTATAATCAAGTATATCGATATTTAGAAAACAATGGTATACTTAGTGAGTCACAAAAAGGATTCAGCCAAAATATAACTATTAATTTGGCTATTTATGACTTTCTATACACTATAATGTCTAATATGGATAAAAGAACACCTATATGTGCAATGTTCTGTGATATGACCCAGGCGTTTGATTATGTCCATCATGCTATATTGATGGAGAAGCTAGAATGTTATGGGATCAGAGGCAATATCTTACAACTAATTAAATCCTATCTATCAAATAGAAAACAATTAACGGCAGTCTCTAGATTAGATAATCGGACTAGACAGGAAAAGATATACCTTTCAAATGAGCGTCACATATCATTTGGAGTCCCACAGGGAAGTGTACTGGGGCCTCTTTTATTCATAATATATATTAATGACTTTCCTAATTCTATCAATCATCCTATGACTCTTTTTGCCGACGATAGCACATTAACTATAGCTTGTAAGAACTCTGATATTTATGAAAGTGATATTAATGATGCTATAAATTCTACTGTTAGATGGTTAAGGAACAATAACTTAATTATTAATTTAAAGAAGACAAATATAATGCATTTTAATAAACATATGACATTCTCAAAAATTATAATACATCACGAAACTGACATAATACGAGCAGTAACTAATACAAAATTTCTTGGTCTCGAAATAGATAACAAATTAAATTGAAAAGTACATATAGAGAATCTATGTAATAAAGTAAGCAAAGCATCCTATGCATTATACAAGCTAGCACTCATGGTAAATATTGAAACGTTACTCACTGCATACCATGGGTTAGTGGCATCTGTTCTTAGATATGGAATAATATTCTGGGGCAACTCTACGAACAGGGAGTTAATATTTAAAATACAAAAGCACTGTATCTGCTCTATGTTCAATCTAAAATTCACAGATAGCTGTAAGCCATTTTTCAGTAAGCATAAGATCCTGACACTCCCCTGTTTGTATATCATGGAAACAGTAGTTTTTGTAAAAAATAACCCTCAATTATTTCCCCGTCTGTCAGATCACGGCGAGCGTAGTCGGCGCGACAATAATAGACTTCGTATGCACAGCGCCAAGACTGCTCATATGGGCAAGAGTATATTTTGTATGGCACCCATTCTTTTTAATAAAATACCAAATACATATAAAACCTTAAATATAAATTCATTTAAACAAAAAGTTAAGGACCTTCTTATCAATAAGACATATTACAGTGTTCAGGAATTTTTAAATGACAAGGCTATATAAATGTACCTTTTTTATATTATTTTAACATATGACATTTCACTTTGCTATTATTTATTTTTTAATTGATATATGACATAGACATTCCTCTAAATTTCTAATATATATATTTAAATGATATTGTAATATAGAATAATAATAATGTAATAATAAATGTAAATTAATTAATGTTATGACAATTTGTACGCCCCTATAGTGGCAGAACATGTTGAATCCAATTAATAATAGATTGTTTAAGAACTTACCTACACATTTTTCACTAATAAAAAGTATCTTATCTTATTTTATCTTATCTTAAAAGAGTAGATTAATTGAATTAATAATTTATTATCACTGTATTATTTAAATCGTTAATTTTTAACAAATATTCGTAATATATTATAGTATAAATCTACTACGTCTAATAATAATAATTATTATTATTTTCATCTTTACAAGAATTGCATAAAGTGACGTATAATATTGATGTATCGATTTTTTGTATTTATTATGGCAATACCATATAGAAATTCACAGATGCGGAGAATATGGTATATATGACAGTAATATTGTATATATGCGTATATATGCGCGTATATCAGGGTTGGAAAAAAAACATGTTTTTTTATTAATGCTTCATTGCTGTTTTAATTGTCTTGTTTTAAACATGTTTTAAACACGTACATACGTAAAAAATGAAAAAAAAAGATGGTTAAAAATCAAAACGTACTTTATTTATTGTAATTATAACTATTATTTATTTAAAACAACAGTTTCCAAGTTAAGATGCAATCAAGTTCAATCACCTTCCCTTCTCTTATCTTCAACTCAACACTCAACTTCCATGATCTGAAGTTTCTCAAGCGAATTAGTTCGGCTTTCATTCTATCAAGCAAGCCGGGAAATCCCCGCGTTTTATGAACATTCACCGCATTACCGCTTGTCAGTCAGGGTAATCCCAGCTAGATATATCGAAGTTGCCAACTCTTTGGTAAACATGCCATAAAATGAGTTTCTTAATCTTTTTTAACTACAGTAGAAAAATTAAGAAACTTATTGCCGTTTTGCGTCAGTCCCAGCAACTTGAGACATGTTTTCATACATTTCTTAACGCTTAATACGATCGTCATCGCGTTTAATACGCCAACACGTGCCACTCAAATACACATATTACCTCTTGTGGCAGCGACCAGCGACTGACGAAGTGACGACTGACGAGCGACCCTAAGTGATAATGACCAAAAAGAAGCTGAGTCAACTCCGATTTTGTCACACGCCCAGGCATTATCAGCAGTTAATGATTTAATACGCTATGTAACATCTTTGAATCAAAGCGAAGACGCACTGCGAACATTAAATTACGTTGAAAATCTTGTAATTGCTAATTCCTCAAAATCGTTTTGTCAAACTAAAATAAGTGATTACTTTAAGTAACGTAATAATAATAATCAAATATTTTTATATTTTTAAATATTTTTTATTTTTTAATATTTAAAAATTTATCTAGTAGTTCGTTTATTAAATAAAGAAAATAAACAACATTTTATTTAGGTCATTTTTAAATATCAAATTCAATACGTAGGTACTATTCAAAATAATAATAGAATATAATAAATAATAATGGCACGTTTTTTCCCTTTCTCGCAAAATAGGCTTTCTCGCCCAAGACGCGTTTTTGGTCGGGTCCCTGCAAAATCGTCTTAAATGGGTTTTACTGTAAAAGTATAATGTGTTTTTTTTATGTATTTTAAACACGTTTAAAACAAATTGTTTTTAATTATGTTTTGAACGTGATATGTATTTTTGTATTGTTTTAATCAGTGTTTTAAACATATGTTTAAAACAAATGTTTTAAACATTGCCAACCCTGGCGTATATATGACAGTAATATGGTATATATGTGTATATGCGTATATGTGTGTATATATGCATATATATGACGGTAATATGGTATTTAGGATGGGCACGGCATCAAGGTATTATTTTTTCCAGCAGCTCAATTTTTGGATGATGTTTTATTAGTGTATGATCATGAGATTGATGAATAAAGTTGTAAAAGTGGAATATACTCTATTTTATTTCATTCCTAATTGATTGTACTCATAAATAAATTGAAATAGTGTATAAATTGATATTTATAATTGACACATTTAATATTATTTGTATTGATGAGATAGATATAAGAACATTTGATTACTTTAAAATGCCAAGTTTTTTGTAAGTCACATCTTTTACTAATTAATTATTTACATTGGCTACTATTATTATCACTAGCCTTTATAGGTGTGCACTATGGACCTAAATTACTAAAATGACTTGGCATACCCCTTTAATATTAAATGGTAACTGACCGAAAACGAAAAAAAAAACTGAATAAAAACTATCTTATCTCTCAAGTTGGAACCACCACGCGTTTAAAAAAAAACATATGTGCAATTCACACACAAATGAAACCTTCAAAAAATTTGTACAAGCTTTTTAATACACTTGCGCATGTGTAGTTATAAGTTTGTACTGTGTGTGTGTGTGTGCGTGCGCATAAACACGTATTAATATTTGTACAACGCTAAGGCCCAAGCAAACTCCCGGTATGTCTTGGTAAATACGAGTGAAGGGGGTACGAAGCAGAACACAAAGAGAACCACGAATATAAGAAACACTGTATAATGTTTCCTATTTCATTTTCTCCCACATTAAACCTTATGAATTTATGTGTTTGTCTCTTTTTACTGTCGGTTTTTTCGTTTCATCGACTTTCAAATCACAATGAAGCTAAAAATGTTTTCAATTCAATAATTGTTTTCATATAGATTCACTTTTCTTTTATACTGGCAATGAAATGTGTAGGTAATGCTCGCATAAACATCAGAAATCATTTGGATATATACTTATAGTAATTTTTTGCTTTGGGTATTAGAAAGAGACAGGGAGACCACGATAGGAAGACAGTATTGTGATGTTAGTAGATAAAAACTCGACGGAAGGTTTCTGTCCAGCAATAGACGTCGATAGATAGAAAATATCATCCTTTTCGAAGTTATGTCTTTATCTTCATGTACATAATTCTTCTATATTTGTTTAATTGATTTAATTAAACTTAGTCTTACTACGTTAGGTTTTGATTAAACTTTTGTGGATATTTGCAACTTTTGAGCATTTGGATGGTTCAGATTTACTATTAAACCAGCTAAATGGCTTCGTAATTGAGTCTTAAGCTTAAGAATAATACATATTGAGTTAGCTATTAACATGGCAACTGACTAAAATAACTTTTTGCTATTCAAATAACAATAAGAAAATTACGTATGATTTTAAAGGTTCTTATAAAACTTTCTTAAACTTATATGAACGTGCGTGCCCTGGCAACTAAGTTAAGCTTTCGATCCCAGTTGTCAAGTAACTAAGATAAGAATGATGATATTCAAATCATAAACTCGAATCCCTTTGTGTTACGGGTTACAAAGACAATATGTCACCATCCATTACTTTTGATGTAAAATAACTATAGGCGAGAGTGAACCTGATCGTTAGCGTGGCGTTAACGCCATGCTTGGATATACATTTGTGTAACGAAACCATAACCTGTATTAGAATTTTGTGCAACGCCATCAGGTGAACTCAAAATAAATTATTATATTAACCTAAACCTATGGTGTATGGCGAATGCTAATGAAAATAAATGTTTATTGAATAAAAATCATCATTATCTGGAAAAATGTTCGTAATATTTTATTAATACTTTATGCCATATTGAATCCTGTCGTAATCTGTTCTTTTATGCATATATACTTTTACAAAATAATTTAAATGTTTCACATCTGACAGGCCTCCTGAGCAACGGCTCCTTTTTATGAAGGTGGTAAAAATCGGATGAGGGAGCAGCAGAATAATGCAGCATTTTCCTGGAAAATATACAACTAAAGCCATCATCAGCTCACTCGCTTCCCAAACGTAGCAATCATAGCATTGTATTCCCTCTTATATTGAGGTATATACAGTAGACAGCTATGAGGTTATAGATGGATGGAAAATTTCCTACGCTCGTAATATAAGTAATAGTAATACAATAATTTTGAGAGATACTTTTAAATGCACACTTTTAATAGCTTTTATTGTGCAGATTTTTGCAAAGTTTGTACAAAAATGCAATACGTAACGGTCGAATATCTCTAGGCCCCTCTTTTATGACAGACTCGCAACCCACCCTCACTTCGCTTCGGTTTCAGTCGCCTTACCCGCGTAGTTCCTGTTCCCATGGAAATACCGCGATAAAATAAAGCCTATGTTACTCCCTGATATTATAGCTTTCCATTGGTGAAAGAATTTTTGAAATAGGTTCGGTGGTTTAAGCGTGAAAGTGTAACAAACAAACTTACTATCGCATTTATAGTAGTAGTAAGGATTATGTTCAGATCTTGCCTAAACTATCCGGTGAGGTGGCAATGATGACGTCCAACCCCATAACACCATATTATAGTTCTTTATCGTCATATGAACGCCACACCGAATTCTTCACTTTGGTGACTAACCTAGTCACCAAAATTCACTCACCAAACAATCCAATATATTTTTATGATATGTGCAAGTTGAACTAAACTTTTCAGTTTAATGCGGTAATTTCTCTAAAGTATATTGTATCGTAGCTTTGATAGTGTATCATATAAGTGTTTTTATTCACTCCAAGTTCTTTCTTCCGTGATCTTCACTGCAGATTCGTGTATGCTTCATACTTTAGATGAGAAACCTATAAGTTTTTTTTTAAAGACAGCACCCTGTACTAAAGAATAATCTCTGCATTGTGGTGGGACTTTACAAACATACATATAATGTAACGGACACTTACACCCAGACTCTAAAAAGTGAAATTGAATGGTTTTAGTGAAAAGTACAATGTCTATACTCTGTTGAAATAGTGTTTTTATTTATTTTTATCTTATAAAATCTTATATAAAAGACTGACATCGTACACTTCAAATACTAGATAATTTTAATTGAAGATCCATAAATGATAACTGCATGCTAATACTGTTGATTTTTACTTCTATCGGCAGTCCTCTTGACTGCTTTGTGATTTTTTATTTCAAATTTTATCGTCCTACAATAAGGTAATAATTTTTGACAGATAAAAATTACACCAAACCAAAATTCAGAATAACAGTTCGTGGATTTTATGTGACTGTTGATACTTATCGCGGTAGATCAGTATATTAACCATTACGCTATCTGTGCGTAGAATAACTAATATAGCTTCGTCCATAGTGGAAAAGAAATTGACCTACTATTCCACCCTGGGCAGATGTGTTGGCATAGGGATTTACGTCGAGTTACCTTCTCCTGCATAGATATTATCTGCATATTATATTCCCTTTTTTTTTGGGGTGGGTTGTGGTTGGCGCACTCCTCGCACCACTCCGTCTGGAGCGACAGAGGGGCGTAAGCACGCACACCCGCAACCCACCCGCGATGCACGTTGCCTTCGTCGTTGGCCGAGGTTGACTTGACGTCAGTGGTCGATATATTATATCCCCTAGTCGTCTTTTACGACACCCGTTTGTAAGAGAGGGGGTGGTGAACTGTATTCTTATTACGTCACCGCACGGCAAACTAATATAGTTTGTTCATTTTATATTGTAATAGCTAGTAAAATATTTACGTTAGTTACCAATGTTCAAAGTTAAATAATTCGTCATAGATTTCCATATGCAATATTCATTGGTACATTAAGTTATTCGCTGTAGTTTGTCAGGAACAGCAATTAGTTTACAAATTGCATTAAAGTAATATTTTGAATATTATGCTTTGAGTTTCATAATATTAATACTGCCAGCGTCGAGAATTTGATTATATAACTTATTGTGTAAGATTCTTCGTTTAGAATAGACGGAATTTCGGTGTAATGAAGATAAAGAAAGGTACACTAAACTTGTATATATATTTTTTGTAACTATGATACTTGTATCTTTCCATGTCAGTAAGAATACAAATCAGCATCTTGCTGGGTGTCGTGAAAGATAAAGAGATATGCATATAGTATCTATGCAAGAGAAGGAAAACATATAGTAAGTCAATTCCCTCCCATTGGTCAGTCTCCAGTCCAGCAGTGGCACGTATATAAATTGTCATAATGATAAGAGTATCCTGCTGTTCTCTT
Organism: Lymantria dispar; assembly: GCA_032191425.1. NCBI lineage: Eukaryota > Metazoa > Arthropoda > Insecta > Lepidoptera > Erebidae > Lymantria > Lymantria dispar. Next base: position 27,767,293 of record CM063459.1, read on the forward strand.
CTTCAGGTCTGATCTTCAAACCGATTCTCATGAATGTTTGTGTGTAGGTTTGTTATGGATGTTTTTTGTCTACACATTTTTTAGAATCATCTCAAAATGCTGGTTAAAGTAAAATCATATATTTATTATTATATCAAAATGCTTGATTTTGGAAAAAGAGCAAAAATGTCGCAAAACACCTTAGTAAGTAACTCCTATTAAAATGTAATAATTTGTCCGAAAATCTTATTTATCCTATAAACTTCAAGAGGCAAAAAAAACGAAATTTCTCCCGTGGTTTGCAGCCCACATCGCTATTAATTTATATGACTTGCAACTAACGATTATTACGGTTAAGCGTTTAAACTATCTTAAAACTAAATTTCATAATGTAATGCTGAAACGATAATTAGTTTTACTATTTTGCGTACCAAAACGCGCTAAATTATATATTTGTTATGTACTTCAGATAACAGAGAGACGATTAGGGAGATTGGATCGGAGGCATCTACATATAATGCCTAGCGCAATCAAATACGGCAGTTCTTAAAGGAAACATTTTTTTTCTATTTTTGCAAAACGTTTCATTGATTACACGATTTATTTTCCCTATTTGTTGTATGTAGTATCCTGAACTTATATAGCCTCCCATGATAAATAGGTTATTCAATATTAGAATAATTTTTGATTCGTATTAGTTTCTGAGATAACACCATACCAAATAAACTAATTAAGTAACTCTTCAGTTTTATAATATTAGTATAGATGTATAGACTAGGTGAAAAAACAGAAGCTATTTTGCATAAATCCAAATAAATAAAATCACAATTTCTATAAAATGATCGAAGTGCCACCCACTGGGTTTAATTGTCAATCTAAAGCATTCTTGAACCACTTGAATAGATACAAAAATTACATCTAAAACGATACCGCCGTTTAGGAGTTCAATCATATATAGAAGAATATTATGCGAGATTATAATTCGCTATTCGTTCTTCCATCAATCTATCTGTGTCCATCGACGGATATAGGCTCCTCTAAGATTATAAACTATAAACGTTTAGGATTGAAAGATGGTTTGGTGATTGCAGTTAGAATAAAACGTTTGCCATAAAAATGGTTCTCACTATCACCTGGTAAACCTTCTTTTACAACTGCCATGGGCAAAGTAAAAGCTGGAATAAAGAATTTTCTACAATACTGGATGGAGACGGTAGGATGTAGGTAATTTCGAGAGCAATAATTTTTTTCATTAAAAGCACTTACCGGTGTACTTGTCCGGCGGTCTGATAGCTACCGTATATAAAGTCACCTCCTCACTCCTGCCCTTGGCATTAGCAGCGTATAAAACCAGAGCATAACTGGATCTTGTGTCCCAATTATGAACTTCGAAGGTTGGAGTGTGGTTGGAAGAGAAGTTTGATCGTAACTATGAACAATAGAAAATCTGTCAACACTATGTTCTAATACTAGTCTGTTAAATTCTTAAATATAATTTTACCAATTAGTTTACAAGAATTTGAAGCGATTTTAATTTTATGAGTATAACAAACAATCGGGTCATAAGATTGATGGAATCTAGACTCTGAAAGAACAATAAAAAATAGTTAGTTGTAGTTAAAAAATATTTTCTGATGTGAAATACTTTCCACCCAGACCTTGCTGTTTTTAATTTATGAAATTCAATCAATCTACAAGTTAATTACACGAGCGGCCATCACCACATACATATTGGAAGGAAGAGACCGGCTCTACGTAGCTACCTTTTCAGTGAAAGTAATCAACCCGTTTTTATTATTATATTTTATTATTATTATATATTATTATTTTTTTATATATATTATTATTTTATATATATATATATATTTTTGGGTGGACTACGGTTGACGCATCCGCCACCCGGCTCCGTTAGGGGCGACAGAGGGGCGGCACGCAGCCCCGTAACCCACCCTATAGCACGTCGCCTTCGTCGTTGGGCCGACCACCGGTGCAGAGTTCTTTGACTTCAGTAGTCTGCCCAACGGAATACTACAAGGGAGTACCCTCTCCCATCGACGTCCCCTTCCCAGGACGCCGGTCACCGTCGCGAGGTTAGCCTCTCCGCGGGTGACGGACTAAATCTCCGGTCTGGTCACCCGCAATCAACTCATACCGAGCTAATATATAATTTAAACATATTACGTATCAAGCATAAAGTATATTTGATATATCGAATTTCGGTTTTTAAACTTCGATAAATCATCGGTGAGTTAAAATAATGTTTACATTAGATGACGTTTCAGTTTGAAGACACTGCAATTTTTAACTATGTATTTTTTCTTTTAAAAATACAACTTCTTGCACTAAGGAAATAATTCTTGTATTGTGGGGGACTTTTACAAACATATATATTAATGGACACAAATGTACATCCAGACTCAGAATTTGTGGATCGCACAAAATGTTGTCCCGCGTGGGATTCGAACCCCCGACACTGGTACTGTAGGTCAGTATCTTAACCACCACGTCATTTGTGCAGTCAATGTAATTTAAAACATTCAAGAATTTAAAGGTAGCAGGAATATTAATAAAACTTATTCAGTAGAAGAAGAAATCCATAAATTACAAAACGTTTCTTGCTACAGGTGAATTGGTATTATTATTGCTATTGAAAGAATTCCACTTGACATACTTACCATTAATGACGGTAGTTCTAAAACTTCCATATAGAAAACCTGCGGCAAACCTCCATCAAAACCTTCTAAGCATTCCACTATGAGTGTATAACTCTGATTCACTACAGAGCAGTTCTGAAGAGCTGTGGGATTACCTGCTGGAACGTTTACAATCTTAATTGTTTTGCATATATTTCAAAATTCATAGTTACGAAATAAATATATGTCGCATCTAAGTCATTAGTACGGATCTTCAACAATACACAAATGTCGTATTGGCGTGTACAGGGCCTATAAAAGGAGTGGGGACTTTGTATTTGGACCTGCACTCGCCCAGACTGAGGCATACACAGTTCGCGTGGCCCTGACAAGTAATTATCCACGATTCCGCTCCCGCCGAAATCGTGTCACGGTAAAATCCTAGACGTGGGAATGCCCACCATGTATTTCATCTTAGCCCACATAACTCCCACTGTTGGGTTTGGGCCTCTAGAAAATGGGAGGGAAATTGACCCAGTATACCGCGCTGGCAGCAGCTGGTCATTTTGGCATAGGATTTTAGGTGAAGTTTTCCTTCTCTTGTATAGATGCCATCCGCATATCATATCTCTTAGTCATCTTTTACGACACCCACGGGCAAGAGAGAGAGAGAGAGAGAGAGAGAGAGAGAGAGAGAGAGAGAGTGGGGAATTGTATTCTTACTCCGTCACCACACGAAAAATGTATTTGTATAGATATATTTTTATAAAAAGACAAAACATGTGGTATTGGTGCGTTTAAAATATGCTCTATTAAGGCATTTTATTGAGACTCAATCTACTTCGGGTGGACTCGCCAGCAATGAAAATTGCTAAAACCCTAATAAAATAAATGTGAACACTTATAACTCTAGACTTCCCAGATCGATCAAGCTATTCGACCAGACTGAATGGACAAAGAGGCATCTGTGGCACAGGTAATCGGACGAAAATACGAAAAATGAACAGTACATCCTTTCACAAGGTTATTTGGTTTAAGAGATTTAGATAAGTAAGCAGTTAATATTATTGAGATAAATAAAATAAATAAAGCAAGCTTTTATTTTCTTAAGATGAATTAAAAAGATGAAATTAATCTATTACCAAAATAAAAGTATTACACAAACGCTGAAATATAAAAAGTTTATTTTTTTGTGCTGCTGTCAAATGTCACATTTAAAATGCTATTTAGATGTTTTAAGTCCTATTTTATGAAAATAAGAGTTTAGATTTTTTATATTCTCTCTTTATTCTTCTCTTCTTTGTTCTCAATTTTTATAATTTATTAAATACTAGCAACCCGCCCTCGCTTCGCTTCGGTTACAGTCGCTTTACCCGCATAGTTACAGTTCACGTGGGAATACCGGGATAAAATATAGCCTACCTCAGGGATAATGTAGCTTTGCAATGGTGAAAGAATTTTTGAAATCAGCATAGTAGTTTTTGAGTTTATTCATTACAAACGTACACACAAACAAAAATATTTTTTTTTCCTCTTTATAATATTAGTGGAGATAAATAACTATTCCTCCGTATGGTGACCACCCCTTTTCTTGGCCGTGGATGTTGTAAAAGACGACTAAGATATATACAACATGTATATAAAATCTATGCAAGAGAAAGAAAACTTGAAATGACATCCTATTCAAATACGTCTGACTAGCGTGGTACAGTAGGTCAATTTTTCCTCCCACGTGGAGGAGGATCGAGCCCCACAGTGACAGGTATATGAGCTGTGATGATGATGATGAACTATTTTAGAAGTTATTATCAATTTTATATATTTATTCATAAAATGCAATAAATAATTGAACTTTAAATCCCATATTGATTTCATGTTACCATCGTAGTCTGTAAATGTCTTTAGTGGGTGGTAACTGAGTGTATCGTTTTCTACGCTTCAAGTCCTTTAACTTTTATACCCATATCATGAAAGTTGAAAAGAAAACGTTATTTGACATAATTATGGCGATGGCTATATTGAATTAAATGTGATATATATTCTTTAATTGTTTTCTACTACCCTTGGTCTTTCATGCTAAGCAACTTTGAGCTTAATTATGAGGCCCATATTTAGGGACCATGTTTCCTTGCCGTAAGTCATCACTGGTAACACACACTGGTCGTAGACCTGTGTATTCGGTAATGAATATTGAATGTGTTTTTCACCTTATGCCCATGTGACGTTAGCAAAACAGCCAAGCTACATATTTTGAATATGGTGTAGAATTTGTAAAATTATGGCTTGTAGAGTTAAAGCGTGTAAAGCAAATGTTCTCGTCTTGATAATATTTACGTGAAAATGTTTTTGGTGGGAATTATATCATATATCAATAAATACTGCCCTTACGTATTACCACTTTATCACTTTTTTGGGACTGAATTGTATCTCGGCTCACATATGTCCTACTCTGGGCGCAAGCCTCCTCAACAATGGCAAGGAAATTGACCTACTATAGTCAGACGTATTTGTATATAGTTTTATATCGAAATTTCCTTCTCTTGCTTAAACTTTATCATATTATATCCCTAAAGACGACTTCTTTTACGACACCCACCGCTAAGAGAGGGGCGGTAAATTGTATTCTTGCTTAGTCACCGTACAATTTTTCTTATAAAATTAATCAAAAGTATTTTTTTTTTTTTGTGGGTGGGCCGCGGTCGGCGCGCCTCCGCACCACTCCGTCCGGGGCGACAGAGGGGCTTAAGCACGCAACTCCCGCGACCCACCCGAAAACCACGTCGCCTTCGTCGTTGGGCCGACCACTGGAGCAGCGTTAACTTGTCGTCAGTGGTCGGCCCGACGGAATACCCCCTATTGGGGTACCCTCTCATCGACCGACGTCCCCCCCTCGGGTAGGACGTCGGTCTTTCCTCACGCGGTCGGCCTCTCGGCGGGTGACGGACTAATACAAAAGTATAAAGCATTTTGTGAAGTTTAAAACCTTTTTTAATAAACAGTCTACGTTCTTTTAATAAAACATTTCAATAAAATAAAAACAGATAAATTCTCTAAATTATTATATTAATATAGATTTACCTGCAGCAACGAGTCTGTAGTAGCAAGGTGCTTCTTGTCTGCCAACTGTATTGGTCGCAGAACAGATTATAGTTCCGTAGTCCACATCGGCTTTCGGTGTATACCGTAGAGTTGAAACGTTACCGTGGTTTGTATATAAACTGGTGACATATAATTCTTTATTAGAAATATTAAGTTACAATCAATACACGACCGCCTCGATGATGAATGATTCTTATGCCCTAATGGGCACCATTCATCATTCATCAACAAAAGGGCATGGGGAAACCAAAAATAATAGAATTAGATAAGACAATAAAACTACTTTTTTTCCGTTTATTGTGGAACCTATATATCTTTATATATAAATTCCTTGTGTACCTCTGTACGAGTATGTCACTGAACTCCTCCTAAACGGCCCGATCAATGTTGATGAAATTTTTTGTGTGTGTTCAAGGGGATTCGAGAATGGTTTAGATTCACATTTGAACCCGGTAGGTGGAGCTGCTGTCGATTTCAAGGAGAATTCCTTTTATTTTATTTGAACAGAACAACGTCTGTTGGGTCAGCTAGTGTACATATATAAAAGGGCTTAAAAGTAAAAAATCTTTTCTATACATTAGTTCAAATATAAAAATGTAATTTATAATCATAGACTTCCTTAAATCATCATCATCTCAATTCGTATATAATATACATTCCACTTTACTTGTGGTGACGGAGTAATAATACAATTCACCAACTTGCCCGTAGATGACGTAAAAGATGACTAAGGGCTATATTATGCAGTTAACTTCTATACGAAGAAAACTTGGCATAAAACTCTATATACTTTTTTTTTGGGCCCGGCTATGGCGACAGAAAGGCGGCGCGCGGCCCCGTAACCTACCCGATAGCACGTCGCTTTCGTCGTTGGGCCGACCACCGGCGCAGAGATTCTTGTCTTCAGTGGTAAGCCTGACGATATAACCTCTCCCGTCTACGTCCACCGTCCACCAAAAAAAAAAAACTATACTAACACGTCTAACCAACGTGGTATAGTAGGTCCATTTCCCTCCCATTATAAACGAGGGTCGAGCCCTTCAGTGGGACTTACTTGAGATGAGATGATGAATGGACTTGAGACACCTGAATACTCACTTTGAAAAGTATTTAAAACTTCGAGAAATCAAAAACCACACACAAACGCAATATTCCTGAATTTTTTTTAATTTGAAATGTATTCGCCTTGGTCACCAAATGGGCTAATACTTACCTTGGTGATATTTCGATCTGTTCCCCTGAACTGTTGAAGAACCAACTGAAATACGTTGGTGGAGGACTGGAATCCACAACGCATTTGAGGACAACAGTTTCCATTTTAAGAGCACCGTACACTTCGCCATCGTTAGCCGTCTTGCATAGAGGAGCATCTGTATTAAAATGTACAATAAGTTAAAAAATTCAATGTCTGTAATATTACGTTAATTATGCACTTAAATGTATTTTTGTTATTACTTTTGGTGGAAAACGAACAAAACGCACACCTGATGTTATGTGATACTGCCGTTCATAGACCTTTGCCAGGCCGCTACCTAACATTAAGAAACTGATGGGAGTGTAGGAACATATTTGCTATTATATTTGAAAGGTATCTGATACAAAATTGAATTAATTCGAAACAGGAGCTCGATCTAACCGTATGATAGCTATAACACGTGCTGCTAAGTAATAGAATATGTAAATTTAGCATATTACAAGTTTAGACTAAACATTTAGGAATCATAATACAACAATTTCGAATAGTGGTTATATTGCAAAACTTTGGTATGGTAAAATTTTGGAATTGTAAATTTAGACGTTTATCCTGAGGGTTTGAAGTATTACTCATATGTAATGTTAGTATTGAGACCCCTATTAGGGTGTTTATTATGTACCATCTATTCAGTCATAGTTCTAGATACTGGGAATTTGATGACATTGATTACAATCTCTTGTAATATTATACACTTTACTTATAAATATCTACTGCTAAACATAGATCTCGCGATTAGAGGATGTAATGCCACAATTGCCAAGCTTCGCATTCATGGCATACTTTTCTACACAGCATTGGCCGAAACATAGTCACTACCCACGAAATTTTACCACAATAGTTATCGGTACCTCGAGCGATATGGCTTACTTATCGGCTTTTCGTTTAATCTATTTTTATAAGAATCTCAATCATAACACGGGCTACGATTTTTATGGAGTACAGAAATAAAAATCATCGTTCTTTCTGTAGCAACTTTGAGCATATTGATGAAGATAACCCGTGTAACTCCCACTGTTCTGGGACATCTTCCGCAATGAGAGGAAAATTGACCTATTACACCACGTTGATCAGATGTTTGATTTAGGATTTAATGTCCAGTTTGCCTTTTCGTGCATAGATGTTATATGCATATCATAAGCATTAGTTATCTTTTACGATACCCACGGGTAAGAGAGAGAGAAAGGGAGACTAATGTTCTTACTCAGTCACAAGTAAAACGTCGTTGCCCCTTTGGAATTACAGCATAATAGACGAAAAGATATTCCCAAGTTTCGCGAACGTAAATGGTATACGGATTATGGGAACCTCTGCCGAATTTTCGGCAGTCTAGACTTATTTATCAGTTTTTAAACTAGACGTACAAAAAAAAGTTAATTGAAAAACATTTAATATATCATCACTATAGCTCATATGCGTCCCACTGCTGGGCTTGAGCCTCCTCTGAACAGAATATTCACCTACTATATCACCCTCGTCAAGGGGTTTGAGCGTGTGATTTTATTTCAAGATTTCCTTCCCTTGCATAAATGTTATCTGCATATTGTAATCCCTTAGTCCTCCTTCACGACACCCACGATCAAGAAAGGGAGTGGTGCTTATATTCTTACTCCGTCACCACACGGAATGTTTAATATAACTAATATTTTATATATGGTATCCAAAAAAAATACGCGTAGTGACGGAGTAAGAATACAAATCACCATTCCCTATTTTGCCTTTGGATGTCTTAAAAGACAACTAAGGGATATAGTAAGTATATAACATCTAAGTAAGAGAAGAAAAACTCGAAATAAAACCCTATACCAATCTGTCTGACCAGCATGGTATAGTAAGGTCAATTTTCCTCCTATTGTAGAGGAGGATCGAGCCCAACAGTGGGACGTGAAATACAAGAAAATAAAAAAATCATTTACATAAAATAAACTTACAATTAACTTGGAGTGATACTGGATTACTAGTGGCACTGCCTTCATTGTTGTATGCAAGACAGCTGTAGTCACCAGCAGATGCTTTAGTCACACTCTGCAGGACCAGGCTCTGATCGCTAAGAATCACACCAGCTGTTGCGTTGTGTTGAATTTCTTTTACCTGAAAATATTCAATCTGTATATCATCTTGACCCGTTTGGCGATGGGATAAGCATGTAATTGTCGCTATACTGTCCTTGCCCATGGTTGTCGTAAAAATTGGCTATTGATCTCATCAGATTAATGTGCAATAGCTTTCTACTTGGAAATGATAAATAATACTTCACTACAATCGCCAACTAACCTGCCAAGCAATTACGGCATTATATCTTATATAATTAAACGAGAAATTCTTATGTATATATATAATCTGAATCTCGGAAACGGCTTCAACGATTCTTCGATACTACAGGTTTCAGAGTTGCCAAAAAATCAATCTAGCTAGGTTTTATTTATAGAAAATGTTATTTTGTCTTGTGTTTTTAGCTAATCAATACAATGACATAAGATATCATTAGAATAGGAATGTAAACTTGGCCGTCGCCGTCAAGAGTGACAATAGTTCAGTTGGGAAGATGTCCAATCGCATTCAAACAGCGTGAGATCGAATCTCGGTGTTATTATTATCCTGTTTTTGTAATTTTTGATATTTATTTCATTATTTCTTTATGTCATCATTTTTAGTTTTTTATTAATATAATCCTAAATATGTTCGTTAAAATACCATTCAATTACAAAAAAAAAATATTATACCAGATTTTTATCATCTATGAGGGAAGTCTACATCCAACAATGGATGGTGGAAGACTGAATGATGATGATGATGGCAAATGATCAACGTGACAAGAGATGTTAAAAATAGTCAAGATTTCTGTATAATGATTTCTGATTACACGAATATTGGACGGACTTTTCAGAGTTTATAGTCACGGGCGGACCGTCTGCCCGTGACTGTGAACATCCAAGGTCCGTCGGGTAGGTACTTACACATAAAATATCATCATCATTCATCATCCTTTTGGCTCATATATGTCCCAATGCTGGGCTCGAGCCTCCTACACAATAGAAGAGAAATTGACCTTCCTATACCATGCTGGTCAGACAGGTAGGTATAGGGTATTCTTTCGAGTTTTCTATCTCTTGCATATATGTTATATGCGTAATATACCCCTTAGTTGTCATTTACCGACACCCACGAGCAAAGGTGGGCATTAACTCGTTAATCTGTTAATCGTTAATTAACGAAGTTAACAATGTGGTTAACAGATTAACTTTTAAGTTAACTTCAAAAAATGTTAATGCTCTTGTTAACTTTAGTCCGTTACATTAGTCGTTTGTTGAAATGCTGTCATTTTGTTTGTTAGAATTACGCGCCACGCCACGTTCGTAAGTTCCACGACGAAAGCCTCTCCAACCGAACTGCCCAACGGAAAATGACCTCATGGCGGACGTCGTCCCGCCGGGTGACTATCTCGCTAAACGAGACTAAGCCGGTCCCCGCCCCGCCCCGTGAATTAGGCAACTGGTGTCAAGCCTTCTTAAGTTGCAGTGAATTCTTCTATTGTAGATTATGATAATAGCAGAAGTGATATGTTTTCACCTCCACCTGGTTATTACGTCAGAAAGCGTCGTAAAGTATTAGTGAATCTTTTGGTATCGTGGCTACCGACAGTAGCGTGTCGCAAGCTAGTGTGGACAGATGCATACATATGCAACATAATACCACTACATGCTGTAGAATTTATCTATTTCTCGAAGCCTAAAAGCAGTATAAGTATTAGTTAACTTTTAACGGTTAAATTTAACTTGCGTTAAATTTTCGCAAATTTAACGCTTTAACGATTATTGAAGTTAACATTTTAATTATCGAATTACGATTAACGAAGTTATCTTTTGGATTAACTGTGCCCACCTGTACCCACGAGTATGAGAGGGGGTGGTGAATTGTATTCTTAATCTGTCACCACGCGAAAAAAATATAAACGCAATAAAATCTGTAAAAAATAATTTTATTTATAAGATTTCTATAGCAAGGGATCCCCGGTTGACCTTCGCTCACTGACTATATTAAGAGAAACTAGTGTTGTATGCTCCGAACTAAGAAAAACAACCTTCACCCGTTTATTTCCCAATTTTTTTTTTGTGGGTGGGCTGCGGTCGGCGCGCCTCCGCAGCACTCCGTCCAGGGCGACAGAGGGGCTTAAGCACGCAACCCCCGCAACCCACCCGAAAACCACGTCACATTCGTCGTTGGGCCGACCACCGGAGCAGAGTTAACTTGTCATCAGTGGTCGGCCCGACGGAATACCTGCTGCCTGGGGTATCCTCCCATCGACCGACGTCCCCCCCATTTATTTACCCAATACAGAACATACTTTAACAATTTTAAATAAAACTACTTTACGGATTTTATCGCGTTTGTATTTGCTCTTGATTGCCCGATGTTTCGAACATTTTGCAGCGTTCATGGTCATAGACGGACTAAAATGTCTCACGTCCAACAAGTCATCGTTATTGCAGAAAATTTATAATTATCTACCCCTTTTTTTGTGGGTGGGCTGCGGTCGGCGCGCCTCCGCACCACTTCGTCCGGGGCGACAGAGGGGCTTAAGCACGCAACTCCCGCAACCCACCCGAAAACCACGTCGCCTTCGTCGTTGGGCCGACCACCAGAGCAGGGTTAACTTGTCATCAGTGGTCGGCCGACGGAATACCTCCTGCTTGGGGTACCCTCCCATCGACCGACGTCCCCTCCATTTATTTACCCAATACAGAACATACTTTATCAATTTTAAATAAAACTACGGATTTTATCGCGTTTGTATTTGCTTTTGATTGCCCGATGTTTCAAACACTTTGCAGCGTTCATGGTCATAGACGGACTAAGATGTCTCACGTCCAACAAGTCATTGTTATTGCAGAAAATTTATAATTATCTACCCTATACAGAAATTAGTTATTAAATATTGACCCATATTTTGATACAAATACAAATTTGATACAAATTTTCATCAAAAATCCGTAAAATAGTTTTTATTTAAAATGTGTAATACTCGCGTAAACATCAGAAATCATTATACTTTATCAAATAAAAGACGTCTCTACACTTATCCCGATGGGATTGTCGTAAAAATGTAATTAACAAATTCTTGCGGTTTCAACAACGTTATTCTTGTTCCCACAGGAATACTGGAATAAAATGTAGCCTATGTTACTCACTAATAATTTCATTAGGTGACATATTTTTGACGTGACAACGTCTAATAAATCGATGAACGCTGACTGCATGCACGAAAGATTGTCCCGTTACGCTCATTGTCTTGTTATGCTCATTTTCCCGTTACGCTGATTCAATTTTATTCATAAAAGTATGCAGTCATTTCATCAAGGTTTTGTTATGACGTTGTCACGTTAAACTATCGTCCGTAAACCGACTTTACAGACAACCATGTTTTTTTTTAAATCTGTTTAGTGTTCCCGCTGTATCATCCACGTAGTTTCCGTTAGCGTGAGATTAGAGGGATAAAATATATGCTATGTTACTAGTTGATAATGTATAATAGTTTTCTATTGGTGTAAGAATTTTTAAATCAATGAAATACTAAATGTTTATTGAATGAAAATCATCATTTTCTGGACAAAAAATCGTAACATTTTATTTGTATTTTTGCCATATGTCGTAATCTGTTCGTTTAAGCATATATACTTGTACAAAATAATTTCGAAGTTTCACATCTGCCAGGCATCCTGAGCGACGGCTCCCTTTTTTCTATACTAGTCATTTAAGAATAGTCTCTTATATGGTTTATATAATTCAAACTTACCCCTTTATACCAGGTGAGTTTCTTTGACTTGGGATTTGCTTTGACACTGCATTCGAAATACACATCGTCCGCTTCTTTAATGTAACTAGGATTCAAGTTGGAGCCCAATTTCAATGTAACTATTGGCACATCTGTTAACAAATTGATATAATTATGAAATAGTTTAAGATCATTATCAACATCCTAGCATCTTCATCATAACAGTACAGAGACGTCCCACTGCGGGGCTCGGACCTCCTCCACTCTAGGAGGGAAATTGACTTAATATATCATGCTGATCAGACGTGTTCGCATAGGATTTTATTTGGATTTTTCCTTCTCCTACATAGTTGTCTCCTACATGTTATATGCATATTACATTCCTTAGTCGTCTCTTACGACATCCGACGGGTAAAATAGAGAGTGGTGAATTGTATTCTTATTCCGTCACCACCAGGATATATGCATATAACATTTGTGAAAGAGGGGAAAACTTAAAATAAAACTCCTTTTTTGGGGGGTGGGTTACGGTCGGCGCACTCTTCACACCACTCTGTCCAGGGCGACAGAGGGACGTAAGCACGCACACCCGTAACCCACCCATGACACGTCGCCTTCGTCGTTGGACTGACCACCGGAGCAGGGTGACTTATCGTCGGTAGTCGCCCCGACGGAATACCCCTTGAGGAGTACTTGCCCTTCGACGTCCCCTCCTCGGGGATGACGTCGGTCTTTTCTCACGCGGTCGGACTCTCGGCGGGTGACGGACTAATTTCCCGATCCAGTCACTCGCGGCACAAAATAAAAGCCTACAGCAATTTGTCTGACTAGGACCCTTTGCACTCCTATTGTGAAGCCAGCTCTGCTCACATAAAGAATTTTAATCAAAATACAGAACAAAAATCCAAAATCTCACCCTACTTATTGCCTATTAATTTAATGTGTTAATTTGAAACATTACCGTATTATAACATTATAAGATTATTTTAATTTAACCCACAGCGTATATGAGGTATCAAATCTGAATTATTATTGCGTTATAAATTCGTGTGGTGCGGGTTGAATAATACAATTCACCATCCCCTATCTCACCCGTGTCGTAAAAGACGACTAAGGGATTAATTATGCATATAACATCTATGCAAGAGAAGGTAAACTCGAAATAAAACCTGTACCAACTTGTCTTACCAGCATGGCATAGTAAGGTCAAATTCTACCCCATTGTAGAGGAGGCTCGAGCCCAGCAGTTGGACATATATGAGCCGAAATGATGATATCAAATATAATCTATGTTCTGTATAATGTGCAGTATTATATAAGTCGCTCGTAATCTTTCACTTTTTAGTAGAGAGAAGAGACATGTTATAGCTACCATTTATATCATAACCAAAACTATGAAAACATGAAACATGTTCTTATCAGCAAATATTTGTGATATGTCATTTTTTGACAGCCTATGACTTGGAAATACCACATCCGAATTGTTCGGAATGACGGTGTAGTGCAGCCCCATGACATGTCACTTTCTGGTACGTCACCCTATCGCCTTCAGCGCGATCAGCTCCTTTACGGATGACAGTCTATTCTTAAGTTCGTCTATTCTTATTATCTTATATATCACATAATAGAAGGACTCAATGTAGTAATATTCCTTTGCTTTAGAACATACTTCCGACAGTTTCCATCCGAAAAATCGAGAAGTTGTGCTGCTCTCTTTAACTCGAACGTAGCCGTATGAAAAGACTAGCCCTTCTGTGGCACAATATTCACCAAATCGCAATAGTAAATGGCTTCAACTCCAAAGACTGGAGAAGGACATTCAACCAATACGTATTTACCTACAGTTCAGTTCAAATGGTTAGAAAATTACTTACAGTGCACATTGAGAAGCCATTTGTCTTCAATTACTGCATTAGGTACTCTTGGGTTCTCTGCTTTGCATATCAAATACTTCTCATGATCCTCCGCCATCGGCACCAGGTTCAATACACTTGTTGTTGCATTGGTGTCGGAAAACTGCATAGAAAAACAATTATTTACATAATAATTAACTCATTTGGTCATCTATATCTCATCATCATCATCTTGCTCTTATCCCAATTATTTGGGGTCGACGCAATATGTCATCTGTTTTGACATATTGCAAAAAGTTTCGGCAATGACTTTTATGACCGGCCGCCTGCCTGACGTCAACCCTCCTTGGGAATGTAATCGTTGACCCAAATGGTACCAGATGGAGTTGGTCCGGGTCAATCTAGGGCTCTTAGTCGTCTTTTACGACACCCACGAGCAAAACAAGGGTTGGTAGTATTCGAAGCCGCTACCACACAGCAATCTATATCTATTGGACATCTATATCTATTGGAAATAATTTACAATCACTAGAAATTTGTTACTTAAATAACTAAAGTATGTTAGGGTAATAATGAAATTGCAAAACGTCTTACTGAAGACGAGATTAGCACCTAATTAATTTTGCATCTGCCTCATTAATTTTTTTTTTTTTCATTTTATGCATCATGATTGTGAGATCCTGAGTCGAACAGCAAACTTATAAAGTAATGAAGCTGGTAAAATTGCTGCTGGTATTTTCGATATTTTCCGATATTTCCAAGGGAGTTTAGGTAATACAATTGAAATAACAAGTTTCCCAAGACAATGCTATTGGCTATTCTTTGATGAACTCTTAACTGGCTCCAACTAATATTATCTATCCAACACTTGGCGTTAAGCCACCTTTACGAGACTGCTATACGATAAACGGCTAAGTAATAAAGTTATTCCGTAGCTTTAGAATAATTTAAAAAGCTATTAACGTTCTAGATTTACAGTTATTGCTAGGGGAAAGCACTTTGAAAAGGTTTTATTGGAGAACTAAATAAAAATGGCACAATTAATGATGTTTTGATTACAGTTTGTGAGATTAACTAATAGTCTAGCTTATAACTATGCTATTGAATTCTGTTATTTACATTAGAAAAGTGCATGAAATGCCATTAATTTTTTTATTACAACAACAATCTTTATGTATACTAGTTGAAAAGTACTTTTTTGCTTTGATCAAGGTTTACTCCGCGCCAAATCACCGTACAGACGCTCTGTATTGGTTTTGGTGGTCAAATTAAGCACAATTACACTCTCTATAAATTAGATAGCCGCGTTTAAAAAAAAAATATTCAAGACCCTAGACCATTTTAAAGACGGGCAAAAATTTTGATTTTCTTCTGTATAAAAGACTACTGTATAAAAGAAAACTACTGTATAAAAGAAATATTGATATTTATATTCAAAAGTAGACATTTGGAGCTACATTTACGTTTTTTTTTAATTGCTGTAAGATAATTTTCCTCCGAGTTACAGCCTGTTGAAAATGACCACAGAATTTGCAATTTTTTCTATTCCTTAATTTTTGCGTCTAGTGTACATATATTTCTTGTGTACGTGTGTATATCACTGAACTCTTCCAAAACGGCTGGACGGATCCTAATGAAATTTTTTGTGTGCGTTCAAGGGGATTCGAGAATGGTTTAGATTTACAATTGGACCCTGTAGGCGTATAATATCTATGCCCCATAATATCTATGCGGGAAAATGAAAACTCGACATAAAACTCTATATCAAAACGTCTGACCAGAGCGTGGTAAGTAATTTTCCTTTCCATTGCGGAGGAGGCCCAAGCTCAATAATAATATGGGCTGAGATGACGATATAAAGAAAAACCCAAATATAGTCGATCGTATTCGTGTTTATGTCTGCACATTATAACTACATGTGGACGACCTTAATAAATTTTACAAGCGTTGTTTTTTGGCATAATTATATTTAGTAACTAGTAACCCACCCTCGCTTCGCTTCGGTTTCAGATGCATAATTTCCTTCGCGAGGAAATACCGGGCTAAAATATAGCCTAAGTTACTCCTTACAGAGACAGCTACCTGGTAGTCAAATATTATCAAGCCGTTTTGAAGATTACCCAGAACAAACAGACAGACAGTCAAAAATTTTTTAAATGTGTTTTAGGCATAGGTTTCATGCACATATCCCTGTGAACATGCAATAACATTATAGTTGTAACTATAAAAATACGCTTGGAGTCAGAAAAACAAAAAATCGCTAATCCTGATTATCCTAGTAAGGATAACGGGTCAAACTTTTTAAAATATTGAATTGTCATCGGTCCTTAATAAGTATGCCAAATTTCGAGTTAATCCGACGTTTTAAAGGGGATCAAAATCATGTTCAAAGATTCCTTTACATACTTAACATACATACGTCTGAAGCTAATAAAAGCGTATTAAAAAGCCCATTATTTTGTCATTACAAACAGATACTTCAATTTTATTTATTTGTATAGAAAAGACTAAGACTAAAGTGATTTAAATTTCATTGTAAAAGACGACTAAGGGATATATTATGCATAAGGCATCTGCGCAAAAGAAAAAGCACTCGAAATAAAATCCTATATCAGCATGTTTGAGCCTTATGGTATAGTAGGTCAATTTCTCTCCTCTTGTGGAGGAGGCTCGAACTCAAAAGTATATGAGCTAATGATATCTGATGTTTACGCGAGCACTACACATTGTAAATAAAACTACTTTTACGGATTATATCGCGTTTGTATGTGATTTATGATTGCCGGACGTTTCGAACACTCATGGTCACAATTTTTTTTCCATTTGTACTAAAATGTGGGTCACAATTTAATAAATTTATAACTAATTTTCTATATCGGGTAGATAATTATAAATGTCTGTAATAACGATTACTTGTTGGACGTGAGACACCTTAGTCCGCCCGTGACCATGAATGCTGCAAAGTGTTCGAAACGTCGGGCAATCATAAATCAAATACAAACGCGATATAATCCGTAAAAGTAGTTTTATTTACAACTAGCAATCCGCCCTCGCTTCGCTTCGGATTCAGTCGCCTTACGCGCGTAGTTCCCGTTCCCGTGGGAATACCGGGATAAAATATAGCCTATGTTACTCCCTGATATTATAGCTTTCCAATGGTGAAAGAATTTTTAAAATCGGTCCAGTACTTTTTGAGTATTCCCGTTCCCGTGGGAATACCGGGATAAAATATAGCCTATGTTACTCCCTGATATTATAGCTTTCCAATGGTGAAAGAATTTTTAAAATCGGTCCAGTACTTTTTGAGTATTCCCGTTCCCGTGGGAATACCGGGATAAAATATAGCCTATGTTACTCCCTGATATTATAGCTTTCCAATGGTGAAAGAATTTTTAAAATCGGTCCAGTACTTTTTGAGTTTATTCGTTGCATACAAACTTACAAATTTTACCTCTTTATAATATTATATTTACAATGTATGAGCTAAAATGAATAAATATTTTTTATAATAAAATAGTGATTTATGTTCATGTGAAATAATTTAAATGAAGTTGAATGTACGTTTCATGTTGACTAAGAATAATTTACAGCCGCGATGCGGCGAGCAACAGTTTTAAAATGTATGAAACACATTTTATAAGACTCGACAATGGTAAGAAAAACACAAATAAAGATTTTCTGAATACGTTTGGTGACGGCTAATATTACCAATTCTTACATTGCTTGTGACTTGTGAATGAAATAAAAGATAACTGGGAGCTATACATAGATCTGGGCTAACACCGTCTGGTGCCATCTGATTAGCAATTATATTACCAAGGACGATCGAAGTTAGCCGAGCGATTTTTCATAAAACTATTATGAAAACTTATGTAATACTAGCAACCCGTACTCGATTCGCTTCGATTTCATTCGCCTTACCGCGTAGTTCCCAATCCCGTGGGAATACCGGGATAAAATATAGCCTATGTCACATGTCACCAATGGAAAGCTATAATGTCAGGAAGTAACATAGGCTATATTTCATCGTGGTATTCCCACGGGAACGAGATCTACGCGTGTAATGCGTCTGAAACCGAAGCGAAACGGGGGCGGGTTACTAGTTACAAATAAATCTATACCATCAAAAACAAAACTTGTAAAAAAAAAGCCAAGCCTCGCAACTGAGTTCTTCTACCATAAAAAATTGTGAGATCTATGTTATACCAAGTCGGTTAACTCATTCACTCCCTGCTTAAGGGACCTTTCTTCTTAAGTTATTACGTAAATAGCTAACCTAACAACTTCTTATGGTGACTATCAATATTAATGATCTTTTATGTTTTAAATAAACAGAATGACTTGGCAACGACTTTTTTTTTGCTCGACTTGGCGGGGGCACTGCCCCACACAGATTTTAATTTGAACGCGTTCGTATAACTTTCAGCCGCGTACCGATTCGGTGGTAATATATGAGATTTGTTAGGTTAAAATCAATAAATTGTCATAATATAATAATTAATATAAATTTAATGTTTAATAGTTACTGACAAAAAAACAAAATATATTTGTTTCTTTAGAATCGTTGTGCTTTCAAACTCGATGAAACGAAAAAGCGAGTCCATAGAGACACAAACACGTAAATGTATAGGATTCAGCCGGCGAGAGAATGAGATAAATGATGAAAGATGACGGATGAAGGATGAAGGATAAAGGAGTTTCATCTATACCAATAAATAAAATTGGAGTGTCTGTTTGTAATGTCAAAATAATAGGCTTTTTTCATGCTCACACGGTTATTTGCACGACACCTATGCCTAAAATAACAATTAAAAAATTTTTGTCTGTCTGTCTGTCTGTCTGTTTGTTCCGGGTAATCTTCAAAACGGCTGGACCGATTTCAAAAATTCTTTCACCAATGGAAAGCTATAATATCAGGGCGTAAACTAGGCTATATTTTATCCCGGTATTCCCACGGGAACGGGAACTACGCGGGTAAAATGACTATAACCTATAACCGAAGCGAAGCGAGGGCGAGTTGCTAGTTTCTAATATGCGTACTTTGTAATTACACTCTTTTTTTTTCATGTAGAATGATTTTGTTTTTGTACTGGAAATAAATTTTTATCAAAAATCTGTAATAACCATGACTTATTACACGCAAAACATCCGCTCGTGACCATGAACTCTAAAAGTGTTCAAAATGTCGTGCTATCGAAAATCAAATACAATTGTTTCAATATAGTTTTATTTATAACTAGCAACCCGCCCTCGTTTCGCTTCGGTTTTAGTCGTTTTAGCCGCGTAGTTCCCGTTCCCGTGGGAATACCGGGATAAAATATAGCCTAGGTTACTCCCTGATATTATAGCTTTCCATTGATGAAAGCATTTTTGAAATCGGTCCAGCCGTTTTGAAGATTACCCGGAACAAACAGACAGACAGACAGACGACAGACAAAAAAAATATAAAGTGATTTTTAGGCATGTATATAGTGCAAATAACTATGTGAGCATGAAAAAAGTCTATTATTTTAACATTACAACAGACACTCCAATTTTATTTATTGGTATAGACTAGCAACCCGCCCTCGCTTCGCTTCGGTTTTAGTCGTTTTATCCGCGTAGTTCCCGTTCCTGTGGGAATACCGGGATAAAATATAGCCTAGTTTACTCCCTGATATTATAGCTTTCCATTAGTGAAAGAATTTTTGAAATCCGTCCAGCTGTTTTGAAGATTACCCGGAACAAACAGACAGACAGACAAAATTTTTTTAATCTGTATTTTAGGCATAGGTGTCGTGTAAATAACCGTGTGAGCATGAAAAAAGCCTATTATTTTGACATTACAGACACTCCAATTTTACTTATTGGTATAGATAAATTCCATTTCATTATATAAAATAAACATACAAATGAAAACAAACAATTTGTTATTGAAATATAACAAATGGATGCCCCGTCCATAATGATTGAACACTGTTTATGCTTGACGTCAGAACCCATGTGTTAATTAAAAGTTCAACAATATTTGTTTTTTTTTTGTATTTTTGTTCATGTCAATGGTAATTGATCGAGTATTATTTATATTTTTTTTTTGAGACAAAGCTTCATGTAGACCATGAATGGACCAATACCCTAAATAAATTATATTTTTAAAGACACCTGCCAGTAAGAAATAAATGTTTGTGTCATATTTATATTTATATATCAATCTTCTTTTCGTGTGTTTGTAAATGAACTCCTTCTAAACGGCTGGAGAGATTTTGAAATTTTTTTATGGCGGTGCCGATGTATATGAAAATGGTTTAGATTAATAATTAGAACGGGTAGGTGGCGCTTCGATCGATTTCAAGGAGAAATAATTTTACGATTTTTTAGATTTGAACAAAACAACGTCTATTGGGTCGGCTAGTTATTATATATTTTATTGTGAGCCATTGCTTCATGAAAGTCTAGATTTCATTTAAAGCCCTAACTTCCATTTTTTTTATTGCAAGCGGTGGCAAACGAGCAAATAGTATATACCTGATGGTAAGTGTTGCTGCCGCTCATTGACCTTTGCTAGGCCGCTGCCTACCGTGAAAATAGTGAAGGGAGCGTGAATGCGTGCAATGAGGTTCAGTGATACCAAAGGCACCATATACCACACACAAACACCCTCACAAAGTTGGGCTTGCGGCTCTCTCGCTCACTGAAGAAAGCGTAGTAACAAATTGCTATTACTTGGACGTAGATTTTGTAAGAAGTGGTACCACCCTGGACGGACCGGCCCGCGGCTGTAGGCAGACAACTGTCAACAGTGTGGTCCTACCACGATAAAATTTTTCCGATAAGATTTCTAACGAAGTAGAGAACCTCATATTAAATGCTTCACATCAAAAATATCTACACGTCAGCGTATTGATTACTTGTTGCTTTTATAAATCTGTGGCTTAAATTCAGTTCAATATCTAAAAATCATTATAGAAATTCTTTTGGACATGTACCAAAAGAATTTCTATAAAAAAAAATACTTGAGTTGTGAAACGGATTGGAAAGCAATATACGAGTATACACGAATATTGCTACATAGCCACGTAGCTGGATTGGGTAGCCAATTACTTGAAAAACAAAAAATAATACAGAATACCAGCATAGCTATCAAGTTACGTAAATACGTTAGTATATTAACAAGTTACAATAGTAGAAAACAATTTGGAGAATTTAAAAGTGCACGATGTATGTTTCTTTTTGTATTCTTTTATTTATTATAAAAATAAAACAAATATTTAAAAGCTCGTATTCAATAGACTTTTATTTCTCATTAATCTATTTAGTTAATTTAAAAAATAAGCCAAGCAAATTAATAAAGCCAATCGACCGTAATCGTGTTTAGGTCTGCACATTATAAATACATATGGACGCCCTTAATAAATTTTACAAGCGTTATTCTTTGTTATAATTATATTTAATAAAAGATTAAGACTAAAGTGATAATATAAACTTTCGTCAAAAAAGACAACTAAGGGGTATTTTATGCATAAGGCATCAGCGCAAGAGAAAAAAAAAACTCGAAATAAAACCCTTTATCAACATGTTTGAGCCGCCTGGTATAGTAGATCAATTTCTCTCCTATTGTGGAGGAGGCTCGAGCTCAAAAATGGGATGTATATGAGCTGAAATGAATGAATGAATGAATTATTTTATAATAAAATAGTGACTTATGTTATTTGGAGAAATAATTAAGAGGAAGTTGCATGTACGTTTCATGTAGACTAAGAATAATTCACATCCGCGATGCGGCGAGCAACTGCTTTAAAATATACGAAACACATTTTATAAGACTCGGCAATAGTTAGCAACAAAGAAAGTAATTGGATTATTTACGTGATATGATGGGTTCCTTAGATTTTAATCAGATGCTTAATCAGATGTTGATTCATTTTAATAGACATGGTATTTTTCATAAAAATCAATTTGGCTTTACTAAGAATTGCTCTACTACTGATGCGGGCGTAGAGTTATTGAAAAATATTTTTGCAGCCTGGGAGGAATCATATGAGGCCTTAGGTGTTTTCTGTGATTTATCCAAGGCATTTGATTGTGTACAACATGAAACACTCATCAGAAAACTTTACCACTATGGGATCAGGAATAACGCTCTTGAACTTGTAACTTCTTATTTAAGCAACAGAATCCAGAGGGTTGATGTTAATGGTGCACGATCATCTGGTTTTATTATAAAAATGGGAGTTCCACAAGGGTCCATTCTGGGGCCATTTCTGTTTCTTGTATACATTAATGACCTACCCTACCGTATAGGGGACAATCTAGATATTGTGTTGTTCGCAGATGACACTTCTTTGTTATTTAAAATTAAAAGACAAATGTTTAATTATGACGATGTGAACAATGCACTAATGTTGTTCATTGGTTTAACACTAATAATTTGGTTCTCAATGAGAAGAAAACTAAATGTATCAAATTTACTACTCCCAATCTGAGGTAAGTAGAAACCAATTTCCAAATGAATGGTGTGGCTCAAGACCTTGTGGAGTCAACCGTTTTTTTAGGTATCACCATAGATGCTAAACTGCAGTGGGGACCTCATATTGAAAAGTTGTCGAGTAGGATTAGCTCAACGGCTTATGCAGTAAAAAAATAAGAATGTTAACCGATATTGAAACAACTAGAATGGTTTATTTCGCTTATTTCTATAGTCTTATGTCTTACGGCATATTACTGTGGGGATGCTCCGCGGACTTTAATAGAATCTTTGTTCTCCAAAAAAGGGCTGTCCGTGCAATTTATAATCTAGGCCCAAGAATCTCACTTCGGGAGATTTTCAAAGCAATAAATATTCTAACTGCTGTACTATAACTCACAATATAAATATGAAAATCTGTTATATGTCAAAAAAAAACATCGCTAACTTTAAGAGATATTGTAACATTCATGAAATGAATACTCGTAATAAGGACAAATTATTTCTACACACTACTCGTCTCCAAAAAATTAGCAAATGATCAATGTATACGCTTCTACAATAGACTACTTAAAGATATCCGAGACCTACCTATAAAAAAGTTTAAAAAAGCCATCAAGACTAGACTTTGTAAAAAAGCTTATTATAAAATCGCGGATAATGTAGATGACAATACAGATTGGTTGTGAGCAGCTCCTCATTCAGCAATTTCCTTGTTGTTTTAAATATACTGTTTTCTTTTTAACTTTTATTGTAAAGTGTAGCGTGTTTTGCCTAACGAAATTTGGAATTTTCACCGTCTGTAACATATTATGGTATTGGTCATGCTCACAGAAGGATCTACTTGCGGTAGCTGCGTGGCGCGGGTCTCTCCTTTCCCTCCATAGTTATTGAGGGGAGTGATGGCTGCTCTAGTAGTTAACTCGTGATCGGGTGCCGCTTATGGGATCTGGTCCAGCCATAATCGTTTGAATTATATTAAGTATCTTGCGGTTGGAAAAGGGCATCACACTGGAGCTAGTTCTTATAAAACATGTACACAACTATATATGTAGTAAGAAGAAAAAAAAATAATAATTAAAAATAATAGACAAGCCCGCTGAGTTTCTTGCCGGATCTTCTCAGTAGCGGTCGCGTTCCGATCCGGTGATAGTATATTTTTTTTGGAAATTGTAAGTGCCCTCTCGGGGTTTATGCATAATAAATGATTTGAATTTAAAATTCAATCATCAGCCAATTTTATGTAGTAGGAGCATACTGTAGAGAGTTTTGTTTACAGCTGCGTGTCGATCCGTCTCGGGTAGTACCACACTCTCGCAGAAAATCGACATCTGAGTATTAGCCATTTGTTCGCTGATGGACGCCGTGATCCAATTTTCTGATAGTGTTTACGTATGCTGGGTTTCGTGATACCTTTAATATCACCGAACCTATTTCACACACTCATCTCCCTTTACTTTGTTGATGGTAGGCAGCGGCCTAGGAAAGTACCATGAGCGCTATTATTACTAACCATCCGGTGTGCCGATTGCTCGTTTGCCACCAAAAGCATTAGACCACTTTTGAACATAATTACCCCAAGGTGGGGGGCAGTTTAGAATTGCCACGATTAGGATACGACACGATAGGAATGGCAAATGTATTTTAATATATTTAATAAATTGCGCAGGAAAGTCTCGATGCCTATTTTCCTGGAACACTTTTGATAATTTTTACAACCCGCTTTGTATTCTTAACTAGTCACCACATTTTTGTTACAATTGATAATTTCGATTTCATACCACTTTAAGTAGTAATATTTTCGTAAGTAGGTTTTGTGTCTGCGTTTCTTTTTTTAATAATTTGATCATACTATCATTTCGGCTCATATACGTCCCACTACTGGGCTCGAGCCTTCCCCACAATGAGAGATTATTCTCACCCACGTGCAAGATAGGGGGTGCTGAATAATATTTTAGTCCATCCCCATACGGAATGTATTTAATAGATAACATTACTGAAAGAGAAAGAAAAATCGAAATAAAACGGTATACAAAGCCGTCTGGGCAACATGATGTAGTAGGGTGATTAATATTACCTAAAGAAGGCCAGTACCGAACAGTGGGACGCACGGATAAGATTGTATAAATAGCGTATGAAATCAATCGTCGACTGCACAGATGGCGTAGTGGTTAAAATACTGACCTACAGTACCAGTGTCGCGGGTTTGAATCTCACGCAGGACAAAACATGCGATTCATAAATTATTAATTTGTGTCCGTTGATTATATGTTTGTAAAGTCCCCCGCAAAACAAAAAATATTTCCTTAGTACAGGGTGTTGTCTCTAAAAAGAAAATATCACGCTCATTAATTACCTATTTATGATGCCGTTTTACGTACATTTTATCTTTTCTTTTAAAGACCACATCCATATGCTAAAAAATAAATCTTACTGTCGCAAGGAATTTTACAAAAAATAATAGCCAGATTCAAAATCATATTAACTAAAACAAAATAAATAAAACTACGAATTTTATCGCGTTTGTATTTGATTTTTGATTGTCCGACGTTTCGAATACTTTGCAGCGTTAATGGTCACGGGCGGACTAACATTCTCACAATGAGTAGTTTTATTTACAACTAGCAACCTGTCCTCGCTTCACTTTCGTTTCAGTCGCCTTACCGCCCGCCTTACACCCGCGTAGATCCTTTACCGTGGGCATACCGGGCCATATATTAATCCCTAGTACTAAGGCTTTCCATTGGTAAAAGAATTTTTGAAATCGATTCAGTGATTTAAGTGTTATAGCGTAACAAACAATCAAACTTACTTTCGCATTTAAAATATTAGTAAGGATATGCAATATAATATTAATGCAGGAAAGGGAAAACTCGAAATAAAACCTGTTTGATCAGCATGGCGTTGTATAAATTTGGATGATTGTTGATCCTAGCTGTATAACACATACGTTTAATTTTTTAATATCATAAAACTGAAAACAATTTTTAAAAACGGTACCCTAACAACTTGCATCCAATCACAACAAAAAAAGCAACATAGGATCGCCGTAAAATAGCACAAATTTGTGTAGTCAACTTGACATTTTAGTGGCTGTACCGAAACAAAGCTTAAATGAACAAAGAAACCAACCACTATTGTTATCCATCGTCTACATGATGTATAAACTAATAATTGTTAACACTAACTAGATTTAGCAAACACGAGATTAATATTGTTTGCTTAAATGAGTAGTTTTGTTTGGTATAATAACGAACTTTGTTATTTTGAGAGGATTTCATATTACATTTAGTATAAGTTACTAATTTATTTTCTATTTCATCTTCGTTCTTAGATTTTTTTTATTACTGGTAGTGGCTAACGAGTAAACATTGCGCCTGATGCCGCCCTAGCAGAGGCTGTGGGTGACCGGACCGGGGATTTAGTCCGGCACCTGGGGAGAGGTTAGCCTCGCGACGACGATCTGTGTCCCGGGTAGGGGAGACGTCGACGGGAGAGGGTACTCCCTCGGAGTATTCCGTCGAGCCGACCACTGAAGTCAAGGAACTCTGCACCGGTGGTCGGCCCAACGACGAAGGCGACATCCTACATGGGTGGGTTACGGGGCAGCGCGCTGCCTCTCTGTCGCCCCGGATGAAGCCGGGCGGCGCATGCGCTGACCGTAGCCCACCGCAAAAGAAAACCGAGTAAACAATAAACCTGATCGTGGTAATGCTGCTCATGGACCTAGGGAGTGTCAATGCTTGCAATCGGGATCGGTGATACTAATACACCACACGCAAAAAACCCTCGGCAAGTTGAGCATCCGGCTTTCGAATTGTATACATGATTTTCAATATTTCGCAAAAATCATCCTCATGGTTAACACTCTTGGGACGCGGTCGCCGCCTTCTGTGAGGCCATAATCTCACGGAAGGAGGCGGCGGATCGTGTGCGAGTAGAGCTCCTATTCGGCGACACGTTCCGCCGCCGCCGACTGGGGCGGCGCAGGCGCGAGTATCTGCGCCTAATGCCGCCCTAGCCGAGGCCGCGGGTAATCGGACCGGGGAATTGTCCGTTACCCGCAGAGAGGCTGACCGCACGATGGCGACCGACGTCCCAGTACGTCGAGACGTGAGGTTACCCGAAAGGGTATTCCGTCGGGCCGACCACTGATGACAAGTCACATCTGCTCCGGTGGTCGGCCCAACAAACAACGAGGTGACGTGGGTACGGGTGGGTTATGGGCCCGCGCGCCGTCCTTTCATCGCCCCGGACGGACAGGATCGCGCGTGCGCTTACCATAGCCCATCCGAAAAAAAAAAAAAAATGGTTAACACTCTGCTCTTATTAAAATCATTCCACTGTTATTAAAATTACTCTTTTTCTATTGCACATATTTCAAAGGTTTATGGTAATAGTTTTATAATCGACCTTGACTTTTTTTTGGAGTAGCCTATGGTCAGCGCATCCGCCTCGAGCCTCAGGTATTAAAATTATTAACCACAAACAAATGATCAGAGACTATTGTAAATAAAACTGTTAATAAATTTTCACAATAATTACTGCAAATATAATGTTTAATAATTACTAACCATAAACAACATATTTTTTGTAGAGTCATTTTCTTCTTGTACTGGGAACAAATTTGTACCAAAATGTGGGCCACAATTTTATAACTAATATCTGTAGCGGGTAGATAATTATAAATACACTCATTTGCAAAAAAAACGGGCACCTAAGCAATGAACCATTTCAAATGTTAATATTTCTTTGTTTGATAATTATAGGTAGTTTTACCCACACAATTTGCTAAATTAATAAGAAAATAATCGTTTTCATCAGTATTTCATAAAATTTAGATACAATTTATGGGAAATAATGCTAAACCTCGCTAGTAGTGTATATTCGCTAGTAGTGCATATGCTCATGAAGTAAAAATAAAAAAGTTTTTTTGTTTGTTTTTCTTTAATAAAGTAAAAGCAGATAAATGTTTAGTATCGAGTGTGACCCCCTCTAGCTAAAATCACAGCTTGAATTCGTCTGGGCATGCTAGCGAGTATATCCCGGATACTTGCTTGCGGAATATGTTCCCACTCCGCAGTAATCACATTCTTCAGCTCTCTGATGGTCTGCGGAGCCGGGTGTACTGATCTCACACGCCGTTTCAGAACGTCCCAGACATGCTCTATGGGATTGAGGTCGGGACTTCGAGCTGGCCAATCCAAACGACGAATGCCGACCTCTTGCACATACGCATTAACATCGCGGGATCGGTGGGCGCGAGCATTGTCGTCCATAAAAATCGAGTCTTCACCTAGAGCGGCCAATGCGGGTTGTGCATGAGAAATTAGAACTTCCGTTATGTATCGATGCCCAGTCAGTGAGCCGTTTTCAATGAAGACTAACTCTGTACGATCCATTGAATTTATTCCTGCCCAAAACATAACAGAGCCCCCACCATAAGGTGTGATTTCTTCGAAACATGCCTCTGCAAAGCGTTCTCTTTGTCTTCTTAGCACTCGCCGACGTCGATCTTCACCGAACAGAGATATCCTGGCTTCATCAGAGAACAAAACCCTATTCCAATCGTCTTGAGTCCATGATTCACAATTTCTAGCGAACCTAAGCCTGTGAACTCTGTGCTCACGGAGTAATTTGGGGCCGCGGGCCGGGCGGTGACTGCGTATATTGGCAGCGAGAAGCCTCCTCCTGACCGTCCATAGACTAATATGCACATTTCTTACTTCTTGGAGGTTGTTCTTAAGATCCACATACGAAGATTTGCGATTTCTCAATGCGCGACTCACAAGAAAACGATCATCCCGTGGTTGGGTACATGGTTTTCTTCCAGAACCAGGCCTTCTCTCGACGGAACCAGTCCCCTGATATCGCTGCCAGGTCCTTTGGACTGTCGAGCGACTAACATTTAGCCTCCTAGCCACGAAACATTGGCTGCAACCCTCTTCAAGCAGCGCGATAATTTTGGTAGCTTTTACCACTTTATCTACCATTTTTGATACAGCCAAACAGCATTAAATAAAGCTTTGACAGTCAAGGATATGAAATTAATCGATAAAAATTGAATAAAAGTTATGAAAGTCGATGTTAACTTCTGGAACTTCGCGCCAAAAATGTAGGATAAAAAGGGGTTTTCTGTAAAAATGAACATCAAATGAAAAATTGAATTTAGAACGTACTTTTTTAAATACCACAGCATTTTTAAAACCGGCCAGTAACGTGTACAAACGATTGAAACCTTTTTGGTATTGTATCTTTTTAAATATGAATGAAAATCAAAACCGCCCGTTTTTTTTGCAAATGAGTTTATTTGTAATAACGATGACTTGTTGGACGTGAGCCATTTTAGTCCGCCCGTGACCCTTTAAAGTGTTTAAAATGTTGGGCAATCAAAAATCAAATACAAACGCGATAAAATCCGTAAAATAGTTTTATTAACAATGTGTAATACTCGTGTAAACTTCAGAAATCATCATCTCGATTGAGTCTATTTATACAACTTTTAAAATATACCATGGTATAACGATAATGTTTAGCGGGGGTCTTTAAAAATTGGTTAATTATTGTTTTTATTTTCCTTTAAAATAAAATCACCTTAGAATGTTTAAGCTGATTAGATACAATAAGTACTTGACCTGGTATAACATCTCATTGATTCTATAATTATTTACCTAGTTTTTAATTATAATCCCCAATTAACTCTTTCTTCTGCTTCTGAACGAGATCATGGCCCAAATAGCGCTTTGATTTACTTAATGTACTCAGCCCTAGATGAGATACTCGGTTCCATGTTTAAGCTATAATGTTCTTCTTCTCAATTATTGGGCATATGTTTACACCACAATAGGATGAAAATTGACTTTCTACCCCGCTGGTTCCGGCAAGAAACATGACATAAATTCATCTACATTGATAACGATTTATGTCAAGTTTCCTGTCTATTTTATCTGCGTATCACGTTTCTAAGACGTCTTTTATGACATATGCAAGGAATCGTGCACATAATGATTTCTGAGCCTTACGCGAGTATTAAAGCTATAAGTTATTTTTACGGCTTTTATCGCGTTGGACTTTGATTTTTTGATTTGATCCCGACATTTCGAATAGTTTTCAGCGGCCATCTTCCCGTGACCAAAAAACGTCAAATATAAACGCGATAAAATCCGTAAAGTAGTTTTATTCATAACTTTTTTTATTGCCGATGGTGGCAAACTGCTTGCTTGTTTGCACACCTGATGTAAAATGATTCTGCCGCACATAGATCTTTGTAATACCAGGGGCACAGCTAGGCCATTGCCTACCGTGAAGAAAATGCTCTTCTTAAACCTCGTTTAAAGAAGGACATATCGCGCTCTAGAGGTAAATCTATACCAATAAATAAAATTGGAGTGTCTGTTTGTAATGTCAAAATAATAGGCGTTTTTCATGCTCACACGGTTATTTGCACGACACCTATGCCTAAAATAGCAATTAAAAAATTTTTGTCTGTCTGTCTATCTGTCTGTCTGTTTGTTCCAGGTAATCTTCAAAACGGCTGGACCGATTTCAAAAATTCTTTCACCAATGGAAAGCTATAATATCAGGGCGTAAACTAGGCTATATTTTATCCCGGTATTCCCACGGGAACGGGAACTACGCGGGTAAAACGACTATAACCTATAACCGAAGCGAAGCGAGGGTGGGTTGCTAGTTAATTAATAAAACTGAAGGTAAATTGACCTACCATTGCACGCTGGTCAAACTGATTGGTTTTAATTCGAATTTTGTTTTTTTGCATAGATCTTATATGTCCAGTTTTTCGACACTTTTACGACAACTACAGACAAGAAAGAGAACGGTGAAGTCTTACTCCCTCGCCACACGGAATTAAAAAAAAAAAACTTAATTTAAACATCATATTTAATATGGTGTTGTCAATTCGGACAAGGCGAAGCCTAAAAACTAAACCTTATAATTATGAAATCTCATTTTTTATTTTTTAATATTCAAATTAATGATCTTTTCATCATCATTTCAGCTCAAATACGTCCCACTACTGGGCTCGAGCCTCCTCCATATTAGGAAGATATTGAACTTACTATACCATGTTGGTCAGACAGGTTGATATAGGGTTTTGTTTCGAGTTTGCCATCTCTTGCATAGATGTTATATGCGTGAAATACCCCTTAGTCGTCTTTTACGACACCCACGGGTATGAGAGGGGGTGGTGAATTGTATTTTTACTCCGTCACCAATGAAAAATTCAAATTAATGGGTAGACCTTAAATTATTTTTTTTTACATTTATCTGACTTGACATCTATCGGCTGTTTTCAAATTTACCGGCACAGGTATAGCGACATTAACATAACTATGGATATAGTGTTAGCGTTAATACGTCTATCGCTCATCAAGATTTAGAAGATTTAATTTGTTAAGGAAAGCTATGGAAAATTATGAAGACTTCTTCGAGGCCTTTGGCATTGCCGAAATTGCTCCTACGGTGCAGCAGAAGCCAAACATAATAAAAAAAAACAGATAACATGAATCCCCTCCATCCAAACCTGCCTAGAGAAGTTTTCATTTCAAAATCTGGATATGTATTCTGGTAAATTATGCTATAACTGATTGTCATTTGTATCATGCTTAAAAAATGCTCCCGTGGTCAACGAGAGCAAGTCTACTCGAACGAGCGTTACATAGGCATGCGTGACGGCTATATAAGTCTTATTCAATCATCATCATCATCTTCTTGCTCTCTTCTTATTGCTCCTATCTTATCCCAATTACTTGGGGTTGGCGCAATATGTCATCTCCCATACGATCCTATCAGATGTCA
This sequence comes from Lymantria dispar, assembly GCA_032191425.1. Lineage (NCBI taxonomy): Eukaryota > Metazoa > Arthropoda > Insecta > Lepidoptera > Erebidae > Lymantria > Lymantria dispar. Next base: position 27,799,142 of record CM063459.1, read on the forward strand.
TCTCTGCAATCACTCCCAGACTATCCATGTCATGTCTCACGCAGTTCATCCATCTTTTCCTCGATCTTCCTTTACCTCTGAAGCCTTCAACATTCATACCCAAAACTTTTCTCACAACATTACTTTCATCCCGCCTCATCACATGTCCATACCATGTCAGCCGTTCACTCTTTAACTTTTCCATCACTGGGGCAACTTTCAATCTTCATCTAATGTGTTCATTTCTCACTTTATCCACTCTTGTCACGCCACACATCCATCTCAACATTCGGATCTCCGCTACATGCAGTATAAGTCTTATTCAATATCCACAATTTTTAGGCGAACATTTAGTAACCATATTAGGCTTTTTTTTTTGGGGTGGGCTGCGGTCGTCGCACTCCTTGCACCGGGGTGACTGAGGAGCATAAGCAGGCACACCCGCAACCCACCCGAACACCACGTCGCCTTCGTCGTTGGGCCGACCACCGGAGCAGGGTTACTTGTCATCAGTGGTCGGCCCGACGGAATACCCCCTAGTAGGGTACCCTCTCATCGACCGACGTCCCCTTCTCGGGAAGGACCTCGGTCTTTCCTCACGCGGTCGGCCTCTCGGCAGGTACTAATTCCCCGGTCACGTCACCCGCGGCCTCGGCTAGGAAATATTAGGCTAACGTGTAACAATATTTATTTTACCGTGTGGTGACGGAGTAAGAATACAATTCATCACCCCCTTTCTTACCCGTGAATATCTTAAAGGACGACTAAAAGATTGTAATATGCATACAACATCTATGCAAGAGAAGGAAAACTCGAAATAAAACCCTGTACCTACACGACTGACTAGTGTAGTACAGTAGATCAATTTCTCTCCCACTGTGGAGGAGGCCAGAGCCCATTAGTGGGACATTTACGAATTGTGATGATTTAGTTTAGGGTTAGCTAATCTTATATCTTTAAACGAGCAATTCTTGTATATATATATATATATATATATATATATATGTACCTATATATATATTCAGGATCTCGGAAACGGCTCCAACGATTTTGTTGAAACTTGGCATAGAGGTTTCGGGTCCAAAAAATCGATTTAGCTAGGTTTTATTTATAGAAAATGTTGTTTTGTCTGTGTTTTTAGTAAAACAATATAATGACATTAAATTTTAAAAGAATATGAATTCAAATTTCGTTGTCAACGTCATAAGTTACGATAGCTCAGTTGGGGAGACGGCCGGTTTTAATTTTGGGTTTTGTAGCATTCAAACAGCGTCGGTTCGAATCTCGGTGTTATTATTATTCTCTTTTTGTAATTTTTTATATATTTTTCATTATTTATTTTTTATTAATATACAGGGTGACTGGTAAAAGATTGTACATATTGAAGGAGGCTACTCAGTACTCGATTCTGATACCGAATATATAAAAAAAATAGTACTTAAATTTTGAACTATTTATCTTATAAAAATATTTAGTCGTAGACACAGCTGATAATATACCTACCTATAATAGATATCTATGTATAGGTTAACGCATTTGTACTAAAAATTTACGTAACAACTACATTGAACTAGTTATTGGGTGATATGTCGACAAGGCCGTCGCGGGCCAATGAGACCGCAGAGCGGCTATCCCTACTCGAGCATACGCGAATCCTTTAAAAAATTCATTTAGTTATCCGCGGACCGCGATGGCCTAATCGTACTAGTGTGTTTCTAATCCTTGCGTAGCTCCGTTCGTCGGATTGTCTTTTATGCACGTTTATTATTTTTTGATATTATGTAAATAACAATTTTCGATGTATTGGTTGATGGCATCTTGTGCTGATAATGCTATAATACTGCAGGCGGTTGCTTAACTATGGCCCATTTCATATTCTGCGTCACCCTCAAGGACGTGGCTGAAACCGCTTTTCCAGTAAGCCTTGAAGGACATATCTTGTTGTACTTCCAAGAGGAACTGCAAGCTAGCACAAGAGAAGCCACTCGAAGTTTTAACGTACATATCTACGTCACAAAACTATTTGGAACATTTCAAAACGTGGCATGAAACATGGATGTCAATTTCAACGTGTTCTAGACTTTAGTGAATGGACTATGTCCCGCGAGTTTTGCCAGTGATTACTGTTTAACGTAAAAGCATCAAGTGAGAGTCAACAAGAGTTCAACAACAAGAGTTATTGTGTTAGTGTGTGGTCGTAAGGATCCCAAGTATAAAAAGAAAGGGATGTTGTATGTATTGTTTTAGACAGGCGCTCTCGCCACGCTGGACGTCGTACAAACAACCAACATAACATACGGCTGTTTGTAGATTAATAACATTATCCCTATACCTATTTTTAATAATTCTAGCAGTAAAATCGGCATTAATAAAAGAAATTAGGCGAGTGCGTGACCTTGATAAATGCTAATAATACTAGTAGCCCTACTCCCGCACCTTGACGAACTGCCCTCCACCCCACTGCCCACACCCCTCTGTACTCAGTCAAAGCGCGCGCGCCGATTTCGCCATTTTGCATTTTCATTTCATTTATTAATTTACGAGTCATTTGATTGCCCGCGCTTTTTTTTACCGTATTTGTAAAAAGTGATAGAATGTCTTATTCGAACGAAGAGTATTGGGAAATGGTCCGTGCATATGCTCGAGCAAATGACAGTGTACGCGGTGCTATTGATTTGTATCGAGAGATGTTTCCGAACCGTCGAGTACCTACGTATTACGCAATGCTAGGCGTAAATCAGCGTTTACGTGAATTTGGACAATTCACGGTTCCAGCGCATGCCCAAGCCCGAGGGGGAGAGCCATATCCTGTCCGTATAGAAGAAGCCATTCTAGAATACTTCGAGCAGAACCCCCAAGCGAGCACTCGAAGTGCTGCCAGGCACTTTGATGTATCGCAATGGACTGTGTGGAATACTCTGCACCGAGAAGGACTACATCCTTATCATTTTCGACCCGTTCAAGAACTTGGAATGAACGACCATGAGCCACGGGTAAATTTCTGTCGATGGTTTTTAGAAAACACACATAGGAATATTTTGTTCACTGACGAGGCCACGTTTACCAAACTTGGTATATTTAATGTTCATAATGAACACTAGTGGACGCATTCTAATCCACATGTTACGCGACAAGACGCTTACCAACATAGGTTTAGTGTTAATGTGTGGGCAGGTGTTTTAAATAACTGTTTGCTGGGCCCTTATTTTATTGAAGGCAGACTAGACGGTCAATCATACCTAAACATTCTACGTAGTGTAGTAAATGATATGCTGGAAGATGTGCCCGTGATTTATTTACAAAACTTATTTTATCAGCATGACGGAGCTCCCGCTCATTATCAGACACAAGTGCGCGAGTTTTTAAATAGTCACTTTGGCAGTAATTGGTTAGGTCGCGGTGGGCCTGTGCCATGGCCAGCGCGGTCGCCCGATCTTACTCCGTTGGACTTTTATTTGTGGGGTGAGGTCAAACGACTTGTGTACGCTACGGAGTACTCCAATAGGAACGAATTAAAGGCGAGGATAATAACTGCTTTCGATAAGGTTCGAAGTGATCGATTTGTATTAAACCGTGTGAAAAACAATATGCGTAAACGTGCCGAACTGTGCATTTCGCGAGGCGGTGCTCGTTTTGAAGAATTATTACGATTAGTTTAATTTTTAATTTCATATTCACTAAATCGTGAATTAACAATATTAGTAACTAAAGTTGATCATTTACGTACGCGAAGACGTAAGCAATTATTTTGTTAATTTTGATTGCTGGGATTAGTGTAATTGTAATTTGTAAATAGATTTATTATTTAATCACAGTAAATAGGTATGATTCCACTTTTTAAATACGCCAGAAACACCAAGGTAAATAAGGAGGCACCTTATTTATACCAACTGCCTCTAATACAATTTAAGTACATAAGAAATCAATAATTTATTTTTAAAAATTTAGTTACGAACGTTTATTATTATCTAGGTATTTTTGCCTGTCCTAAGCCAGGATCAAAGTATGAAGGAAAAGTGACTGATACCTTTATCAATGACTATAATAATAATTTTAAGACAACAGCATGCACTGAGGAAATAATCCTTGTATTGCTGGGAACTTTACAAACAATAATAATTAACGGACACAAATTACATCCTGACTCGGAACAACAAGTTGTGGATCACACAAAGTGTTGTCCCGCGTGGGTTCGAACCCCCGATACTGGCGTTGTAAGTCGCTGTCTTAACCACTACGCCATGTGTGCACTAAGCTCGGGTGACCATATTTTTGGGAGTCTTGCGACACTAATATTGTTGATGTTTACTATGTTGTTAATTAATATTGTCTTCTTTTTACATTTTTATAGGTTACCTGTGATCATTATCTATCTTTTCCTTCAATATGTGCAATCTTTTACCAGTCAACCTGTATATCTAAATAAATTCGACAAAAATATTCCGGTCAACCAGATATTATATATATATATATATATATATATATATATATATATATATATATATATATATACATTCAGGTATGTATTCAGTCATGTATATATTATATTCAGGATCTCGGAAACCGCTCCAACGATTTTGATGAAATTTGGCATACTAAAGGTTTCGGGGCCAAAAAATCTAGCTATGTTTTATTTATAGAAAATGTTGTTTTGTCGGTGTTTTTAGCAAAACAATATAATGACATTAAATTTTAAATGAATTTAAATTTTGCCGTCAACGTCATGAGTTATGATAGCTCAGTTGGGAAGTAGTGCAGTTTCCTTTTAGTATTGTTTTGGCATTCAAGCGGATTGAATCTCGGTGTTATTTATTATTCTCTTTTTGTATCTTTTTATATTTTTTTCATTATTTAATTTTTATTTTTATTAATATGTATCTAAATAAATTCGACAAAAATACAACAAAAATATTCTGTCAACCGGATATTGTTTTGATTAATGTTCAACAATCAAAACCTAAATCAATAATTAAATAATAGGAGCCAATTTAATTAAAAACCTCCAATAGACACGGTTAATTTATATTTGATTTCAGCACAAAGCAAATATCAGACAATTGTTGGCAGCATATTATTAAAGCCGAGCATATATTTGCCGTACGGTTGTTCAATCAACATCGGCTTAGACGTGGCTTAGAGCAGTAATCAGTTCTCGAACGATCAAGCCAGGTTCAAACTGATCATATATAATTCAATTGGTAGTTCTCGGGAATACATTTTGAATTACCGAACGAAATTTTGGTAAAAGCCGCTTCAGAATAAATAAGTTATACATTTTATACTATAATCGATTTTCAATTATATAATATGAACTAGCTTTTGCCCGCGACTTCGTCCGCGTAGACTACAGAATAAATCACCCTATGCACCATATCTTCTGTTTTTTTAACGAAATTAAATGATACGTGGCTTAGATTTTAAGATGGACCCCCAAACTACCAAAATTGTGAAAATTATCGAAATCCATTCAGTGGTTTTTGTGTTATGCCATAACATACAGATTGAAAGACACCAAAATTCTAAAACCATTGTAAAGGGGTAAGGCTATTTTTTGAGCTTATACCAAACTTATAGTACCTCTTTATAAACTACATTAGCGGTTCTGCCCTCAGGTGCTAAGATGACCAGACTGCTAGGAGAGCTCACTCTCGAGGAAGCCACGTAAAACTGACCGTGCGAGAAGCAGTCTACCCTAAGATCAATTCCTGCTGTTTTTAGTGACTGACCCTGAGACTTATTAATCGTCATTGCGAAATAGACCTTAAGAGGGAACTGCAGCCTTTTAAACTCGAATGGGTACTCCGATGGTATAAGTGGTATCCGTGGTATATACACCGATTCACCTCGAGCACAGCCAGTAATTACAATGGCCTCTACTAAGTTTTTATGTAAGGCTTTCACACGCAACCTGGTCCCATTGCACAACTTAGGCGGATTGAGGTTTCGGAGTAGCATTACTGGAGCACCCACTTTGAGGATAAGTGTGTGAACCGGTAGACCAGGTGGGTTGAGTGCATTTAAGAACTCCACAGGATAGTGTATAGCATCATCCGTATGCACTACAGTGTCCACAGACTTGTACTTGTATTCTACACCTTCGAATGACTTTAACAAAGTGTCATTAATAACTGAAGCCTGATCGTTCTTAGGTGTCAAAATCGCACGTTCACACAGCCACTCCATGGATTTGTTGTGTAGGTTGTGAACATCTGGATATATTCGGGCTATTAGGTCATCAACGGTCGGTACAAGTGAGGCAAGATCTGATGGAATTGTAATCTTGCCATCAGTTTCTGGATATTCTCCATTTCCTATTTTAAGAAGAAGATCGGAGAATTGTCCAGCGCAAACATCACTCTTCAGGTGCACCCGCATATTTTTTTTAAGGTGAAGCTTTTTGATTAGGGGCCAAAGACTTGATGCCTTAATGCAAGCCTTAACTTCGTGAGCTCGAGTTCCCCTCGGCACTACCGGCAGAGTCTGACGGAAGTCTCCAGCTAACAACACGGTGACTCCACCCATCATGTCATCGTTCCCTCTAATATCTTTTAGTGTTCTGTTTAGCGCTTCAAAACCCCCCTTATGCGCCATTGTGATCTCGTCCCAAACTATGAGTTTACAATCACGCAGCACTTGGGCCGCATTACTCTGTTTTGAGATATTGCACAGTGGAGTTTCCACATGGATAAGGTTTAGTGGCAGCTTGAAAGCAGCGTGAGCTGTCTTGCCTCCCTCCAACAGTGTTGCTGCGATTCCTGACGATGCGACAGCTAAGGCAATGCTACGATTACTCCTAACTTTTGCCAATAGAAAATTGATAAGGAATGTTTTACCAGTGCCACCAGGAGCATCCAGGAAAAAAAATTGCCCCATTCCTTTTTCAATATTGCCAAGGATCTTCTGGTAAACGTAAAGCTGTTCATCCGTCAGTAACTCCTCATTGCATGACACCACCTCTCCTAGGGCGCATAGATCATAATTGGTCTCCCTCAGATATTCTCTATTGTCCAAAGTTGCTGCAGATCTTTTTAGCTGAGGTAATCCGTACTGTGCCAAGTTTTGTCCTGCTTGAGCTAATACTGCATCCTCAATCAAAATCAAACATCTGTTGTACACCTCGTCAGTGAGGTGTACAACAGATACACAATCTTGCAACTCTCTTTCCAGTTGCCGTTTAATGTCTTCTGAGAGACTCTCTTTGTATTTCTCCCAAAGGCTTAAAGGATCAGAGAGTTGACAGAAAACTAACATTATTGTAAATAGCTCTCACAATTTGAGAGGAGAATCGCATAATGCAGCTTCCTCTAAAGTGGTGTCCCAATGCTTGTCGTCTTCCAGCAGACCAAGTGCCTTACACGCAGATTGAAATGTTGGATGGAGGATACCATTCACAGTCTTTAAGTCCTCAAAGGATGTCGGTCCTCTAACCTCATGGAGCAAAAGGCGTACGTGGTAGCACTCGGTGTTGTTTGGATGAATCGTATAGACCCTGCCCAGAGCGTGCACTTTTTTCACTCCGGGCCAGCCCTCAACATCTTTCCCTTTTTTCCTTCTTGAAAATTTTTTGCTGTTCCAGACATAGTAAGAAGGGACTTCGGAGTACTGCAGAGTTTTAGCGAAATTGTCTATTTTGCAGATTTCAAAAAAGCCTAGGAGCGTTGTCTGTGGTGGATTATTTATCTTTTCTGACAAATTATTTGAGGTGAAGTATATTCGCTGACCGTTTTCAAGATGAACAGCGAGGTGTACGACAGGGGGGAACTTTTCATGAATGGGGAAGCTTAAGATCCTCCAAACTGCTTCGGAACTGCTTATGTACCGGCCGCTTTCGTAGATTTTTACATCATCTTTCTCATTCTCTAGAGTAAAGGCCGCTTGATCACTGCCCTTGTTCACGTACTTACAAATATATTTGATATATTTAACAGAATTGCAGTACTCCACATTAATATGAGCATTGAAAGTACGTGACAGGACAGGATTGTAAGGCACCACCCAGCGGTTGTCCAACTCTATTTCATTAATTTTTATTGTGTTACCACCGTCAGCTGGAGACCTCCTCCTATATTGCGGATATCCATCGTCTCCTGTCTGGGTGTCCTTGAGAAACGGTCGAGGGTACCTCTTACTGCAACTGCCATCTTTCATGCAGGGCGAGTTGTAATTTAAACTTCCGCAAGGACCATGTATCATACTGGCCTTCACAATATCGTAGAGGAGAGGGTCTTGCTCAGGGTCAGGTATTTCTGCACTAATAACATTGTCGATCTTATCTGGGGTGATACGCTGCTCTAGCCATAGCAAGATGTGAAGTGAGGAAGACCCCGTTTTTGCCATTCTACCGAGTATATAAAGCAACGCATCCCCCCAAATAGATTGCCTTTGGTAAGAAGAGCCATCATCTTTTTCACCTTTAGGTGGAATACCCTAGCTATAATATCGTGGCGATCGTGTGACTTTTGGGAAGGTAAAAGTATATCTGTGATGTCTTTCCATCAGGGGTTACACGCAAATGTGATAAAAAGATCAGGACAACCGTACTGACGCACGTATGTCATAGCGTCTTGTGTATGCTCGTGCATATAGCGTGGTCCCCGTTAAAAGATGACGGGAGCACCACCTTCTGACCTAGCTGCTGAACATCAACATCCTGCCTTCCTATGGCATCCCGCAAGTGTATATAACTGTCAGCCCTCAGCTGCGCCTGGTTGTTCCTGATATAGGTCAACCTTTCCGTCTCTATTTTGGCGTACATGTCCACTAAAAACTGACTAAAAAGGGAACGGAAATACACCAAGTGATTATCTTCTCCTTGTCTAATCATTATATGAAAATAATAGAACCTTGCAGCTGAAATTGTATTTTTAAGTATTAATTTGGTCTCAGGATCACGCTGAGGTAAAGAAATGGAGTACCCATCCTCGCCACGGCAAAACAAAAGCGGATACTGCAGGGCGTCATACGAACGGTGAATCTCGCTAATGCGCTGCAATGAATTATCGTGGCTCTCAAGGATAATGTCTCGTTTCTCAAATTGCTGACCAACTATTACTAATGCCACCTCATTTGACGTAGGAGCATTAAAACGACCCCTGTGACTCTCCGGCGGTTTCTTCTCAGCATTAATGACTACTTTAAATGGTTTAGACGTTTCAGGCACCTTGTCCAGGGCGATCTTCAAGTCTCTTACATAAGTATTAAACGTATGTAGCATTCTCTGCAGTTGCTTGACTAAGCCGGGTTTTACTTCGGGAAAGATACTGCACCTCAATTGTACTTCCCTGTCATCTTCGCCAAGAAAATATATTTGTAAAAATTGTGGTTCCTTTTGAGGAGCTGGCAGCAAGCTTCCCACCAAATGGTATACCTGGCCCTGAACTTTAAAAGTTGGCATAAAACCGTCTTCTATTATCTGTTTCGCTCCGAAAGAAGTCATTTGAAAACAACTATTATATTTACGAATACGGTTCATGAAATGGTCGTGTTCTGGATGTATATCCATTATCAAACTGTAGAGAGGCTCAGGTAGCTGTTCATAAGGCGGGAGCTGCACCTTACCAGCACTGCAGCACATGCCGGGTGGCTCCTCCTTCCACTTGAGAGCATTACACCAATGGCACTTGTTGTTCATGGCACCCAAGGATACAGTACTGTCCGTCTCATACTCTATATCAAGATCATAGGCCATGCCGGAGTGAGCCTTGGTTTTCCAGGAGCGTCCTTTCCTTTGTACTCGTCTTCCAAGATTATTTTGCTCATAAAGAGACTGTGCCGCCCTGTGTACCTCAGGGTGAGTTTTCTGGTATCTGGCCAGGCAGCACGGTTAACTGCTGGGTTTGTTTGCGCATATTTTTTTGAAGCGTTTTGAATTTGTTTTTTCCGAGTAGCGTCGGTGCATCTGGCACGACGTTTCTTGGAGCATTTAGTAGGAAAGATAAGAGATTGATACTGAGATACGTCATGATCTGGTTCTAATATGGGCGGTGAATTAGTAGGCACTTCATTTCTTCTCGTAGTAATCTTCTTTGCAACGACGGGGAGAAGTGAAGAAGGGGAGGCGGTCTCAGCCATTGTCGCAGTCACTTCACTACGGACGTAAACATCGAAATGGCCACGTGACAGATCATGTGTAAAGCGTAGTCGTCCCACAGGGTTACCTGTAGTACCAAAACTCATATACAGTTCACCGTTTCGGTAAACTTCAAAGACCCATGGAAAGAGTTGCCCTGCCGCTTCCAGCTCACATAAACTACCATAAGTAAAATGGCGTGACATGTCAATGCGGTATTCAGCGGCACTGAAGTAATTGTCCCCGTTACTGTCATGTGACATAATGGCAAACGATTCCCAGTTGTCCACCACATAGTCTACGATTTGCTCGCGCACCTCCCTGGCCATCACCTGTGTATCATACAATATATAGGAGATTGCCCGAAACAGACAGGCTCCGTCTCCAATTATAGGAACTACGGTGTGAGGGATCATAGCCCCATCAATTTGCAATGTTTCAACAGTCATTGTGATAGATAATAAACAAAATCTACTCAAATAACGAACAGAAACTATGTACTTAAGTTATGCACTTACAAATTTAAGCTAATTAAATAGTATTATAAACAAAATGAAAGTAAAAAAAAATCAAAAAATATATTGTAAAATGATTAGAAAAGAAAAGCAATTGGAAAATTATTTTTTAAAGATTAACAAAGAACTTTGTGAAAAATAAGAATACTTTGAAAATTAATTTGAAAAAAAAAAATAAATATATAGTATTATAAAGTTAATGAAAGAAAAAAAAAATAGAAAAGTATTCGAAAATGATTAAGAAAAAACAATTTGAAAAAGAATAGTTTTTTTTTTAAATATTAGCAAAACAATTTGCAAAAGATAAGAATATTTTGAAAAGCAAAGTTATGCACTAAGGAATCAAGGCAATTAAAATAGTAGTATCATAAACTTAATAAAAGTAAAAAAAAATGGGAAACAATATTTGGAAATGATTAGAAAAGCAAAGATTTTTTGGAAAAGATTAGCAAAACAATTTTTAAAAGATAAGAAAGAATATTTTGAAAAGCAAAGAATTGTGCTGAAAAGCACAGTTTTTAAAAGATAGTGTTGCACTGAAAAGTACAGTTTACTTGTATGGTATAATCTATCGCAGCGTTTGCGCTGGACGTGTTATTAAGACCAAGGTTGCAATTATAATGTGTGGGGCCGAGCTTTTTTTTCTTTTTTTTTTTGTGTGTGACTTAGTTGTTAGCCTCAGATGGCTGTGACAACTTTACCCGGACTGGTGGGTGAGCGCTGAGGGCTCTCAACCCGCTTAAAGTTAAGCGACCCATCCCGAGGGCACCCCCTGTGGGGTACGGACCTCGGCTCGGGCGGTCGCTGGCAAAGTGGGCACTCCCACGTTTATGATTTTAACGCGACACGTCTTCCTTCCCCGTCGGCGGGGGCGGTAACGTGGATATTTACTACTATTTGTCAAGGCCGCGCGGGCTGTGTATGCCTCAGTCTGGGCGAGCGTTATAGTGTCGTCGGGTTCGTCGAGTATTAGTCGCGGTTGTTTAATCGCGGACATTTTAGAGGGGATGTAAGAGGCCGCCCTTACCACTAATGGGTTCGGGTGTGTCGCGGCAGAGTCGAAGTAGCGGTGCGGTGGGGCCGTGCCGCCTCGCGCTGCTTATATACCCTCCGAGCTCCGGGGAGATTGGCGTGCGCGACTTTTTCATTATTGCTGAAGCTACTTAAAGAAACCACGAAAAAATAATAAATATCCGAATATTAGTTTTAATATACGGTGAAAAAACTTGTTCAAATACGAATAAAATGCAAAATTGTGTTTTTCGCATATATAATTATTATTATAGTCAAACATTTCGTTGAAGTCAAACACTTTCATCGACTAATACGATAATTTTGTTTAACAATAGCATCAACCTTGTGTGATAGATACGTATTCAATCAAGTTTTTTTTTTAGTGTAGGCACCTGCCAAAAGTAACGAAAGCAAAACTTAGTTTTATGACTTAAAAGCAACGATTTTCCTCCTATTTCGAGGTGATTTCGAAAAATCAAAAAAAAAAATCGAAAAAAAAAAAAAATAACTGAAGCCTGATCAAAATTACCTACTTACATGTCAAGTATTTAATAATTAAAGTAACGGTGATAGGCAACTTCAAAGCGAAAATATAAATCCATTTTATTACCGTTCCCTTGGGAATTTCGAAAAATCCCGTCTTTTTCCTTGCCTACTTCATAATGGGGAAATAATTTTATACACTTATTATACTTAACAATAGCTACGAAAGAAAAAACAAACAATATAACTTTTAAGCAAGGATTTTCATCATATTCCGAGGGATTTTCAAAAAACCCTAAAAATGGTTTTTAGTTATCGTAATAACCTACTTTTAAGCTGAATTTCAAGTCTCTAATAAATAAAGTTACGGAAATAGGGCAACTTTAAAGCGAAAATATAAGTAAATCTTTTTTTATTCCCGTTCCTGTGGGAATTTCGAAATATCCTGAAAATTGTTTTTTGTTTTCATAATCACCTACTTATATGCCAAATTTTAAGTTTCTAATACATATTGTTACGGAGATAGGGTAAATTTAAAGCGACAAAATATAAATAAATCCTTTTTATTCCTGTTCCCGAGGGAATTTCGAAAAATCCCAAAAACGGTTTTCAGTGATTGCAATCACATATTTATATGCCAAATTTCAAGTCTCTAATAAATATAATAACGGAGATAGGGCAACTTTTATAGCGAAAATATAAATCCTTATTATTCCCGTTCCCGTGGGAATTTCGAAAAATCCCGTCTTATTCCTTGCCAACGTCATAAAGACAATATCTGTGCAAAATTTCAGCTTCCTAAGTCCAAGAGTTTGGGCTGGGCGTTGATGAGTCAGTCAGGACTTTTTACTTTTTTGAATTTTATATATTAAGATGAAATTATCATGGATAATATGAATATATTATCAGCGTGGTTACGAAATAATAATATAATTATCCACCGCCCCATTTTTACCCGTGTGGTAACGGAGTAAGAATACAATTCACCACCCCTTCTCTTACCCGTGGGTGTCGTAAACGATGTCTAAGGGACTAATTACGTATTAATTATGTATATAATATCTATGTGAGAGAAGGAAAACTCGAAATAAAATCCTATACCAACACGTCTCTGACCAGCGTGGTATAGCAGGTCAATTTTCCCACTATTGTGGAGGAGGTTTGAGCCCAACAGTGGAACGTATTATGAGCTGAATGATGATGGTGATGACTCTTACTCGTGTCAAAAGAGACTATGCAAGAAGGAAAACTCGATATATAAAACTATTCCAACACGTCTGACTAGCGTAGAATAGTAGTCTGACCGACCACTGACGTCAAGTTACCCTGTTCCGGTGATCGGTCCAACGACGAAGGCGACGTGTCACGGGTGGGTTACGGGTGTGCGTGCTTATGCTCCTCTGTCGCCCCGGTCGGAGTGGTGCGAGGAGTGCGCCGACCGTAATCAACCCTCAAAAAAAAGGGTAGAATAGTAGGCCATTTTCAATCTCATTGTGGCGGCTGAGATGATGAATATGAATATATTACTGCGATACTTTGGGGGCGCTAGTCTGCCTCAAAATTCTCTGTAAATTATTATTATAAGTCTCAAAATAGATTTTCAGGAACCTGTTACTCACAAAGTGATATTGAATCTACAACAGGTTTTTGCAATTTCCTCTTTAATTATCATCTGTTTACACTCAAAGGGTGACCAGCTGTTGAACTTTTCCACTTTTCTAGGAGCTTAATGTAATCAGATCCTCAAACGTAGCTAAAGTACTTTGGGCGGTATCGTGTTCACAAACTTCGTTATCATTTACTTAAACTTACTTGACAAGTCTGTTATTTTACGTTAAATGAGTTCCCTTGAATATATATATTTTTTTCTTATAGAAATAATAAATTAACATTCGGGTGGTAATGAAAGAAAAATACTGTAGTCAACACCGCTTTCTTTCGCATGTGTAATCGTAAAAGATGATTATGAAACCCAAGCAGATAACATCACTGCAAGAGGACAATTGGGGATAAAGTCCTATCCGTCTGACAATTCCATTAGGTCATTTTCCATCTTATTGTGGAGGAGACTCTAGCTCAGAAATGAGATGTATAAGACCTGAAATGGTAATAAAAAGTAATATTAAAATTAAAAGGCGTGATTTAAAATATTTTTTATGCAATTTCAAACCATTTTTTTTGGGGCTGGGCTGCGGTCGGCGCGCTCCTCGCACCAGCAATTTCAAACCTTACGATAAATTGAAGTAAAACTATTTTTGCGGGTTTTATCGCGTTTCTATTTGATTCTGATACTGTGGTTTCACCCACGTAGTTACCGGCTCCGTGGGAATACCGGGATAAAATATAATCTAAGTTACTGCTTACTAATTTTGAGCTACAGAGGTAGCTCTGTAGCTACCTCTGTAGCTCAAAATGTCCTCTGTACCTCTGTAGGTAGTAAAATATTATCAAAATCAGTACAGCCGTTTTTAAGATTACTGGAAACAGACATTACAAAGAGACACTTCAATTTTATTTATTGCATATATTTCAAATGTGTAATGTTTGCGTAAATATCAGAAAATAATATCTTTACGACAATGCTTTATAATAAAATTAACATTAATTGTGGTGGAGGTGGTGTAGATCGGTTGATGGATCATCAATATGATGAACAGCATCCTTTTCTTCAAAAATTTATAATTCTAACAAAGATCACAATTCCAGATGTCAAGCAAGGAGCTTACGGCACTACCCATCATGACTAAGGTCATTTTTAACAGTGGACTTCTATAAGTTGACATATGTATGGATAAAATAAAAATCCTACTCACGTTCTTGGTTCCCCTTTTTAGTTGTCTGCCGGCCTTCCACCAAGTGATCTGAGCTTCCGGTCTGGAGCCAATGGCCCTGCACTCCACATCATAGCTCCTGTCTGCTGACAGTTGCTGTCGTTTGTTCAAGATCTGCACACTCAGTGGCCGTACTACAAAACAATGAAAATATTTATATACGCAAAAGAAAATAATTAGAATACAATTTACTTGGCTGCACTTATGGCTAAACGTACTACTAATCCTTCATCATCATTTCAGCTCATATACGTTCCACTGTTGTATTCGAGCCTCCTCCACAATAGGAGGGAAATTAAGCTACTACTACGCTAGTCAGACGTGTTGTTATAAGGTTTTATTTTAATTTTTCCTTCTTTTGCGTCAATATTAAAGCATATTTAATCTAATCCTTAGTTGTTTTACGACACCCAGGGGCAAGAGAAGGCGTGATGAATTGTATTCTTACTTCATCACTACGCGGAAACCGCATCTAATATTGACTAAGAGCTTTATATTGATCTATATCAACTCCATCTGATGCTATCTGATCAATAATTAATTGGATATAAGAGCATGATGGTGTTGATGATGATGATGATGACGATACATGGCTCTCTGTTCTTAGTAGAGTCTTGTATTGAGTTTGTAGGCTGGATGCCCATTGGGGACTACTCTTTTCCCACAAAAAAATATTCTGAGTCTATTCTTTAGTACAAGAACTGTATTTAAATAAGTGTAACAATTAATTTATAAATCAGTAAAATTGAAAATTTTGAATAACCTCCGATACAAACTAAAATAATAATAAAAAATTATTACGTTATCTTCAACAGAGTTATCAATTAATTCTCATGTAACGATTATACCGGTACGCGTGAAGCACTTAATCGAGTAATTATACGCTATTACACCATTTCGAAAACGAGCTGATACTCTTATATATACTGAATCGATATTAACTAAACATAGCTAAAAACCACCGCAAGGAAACTGGCTTTAGAATAATAAAAAACCGCATTCAAATCGTTCGGCGAGCTACGATGCCACCTACTTATCGAAAATAATCTATTAAACCCAAAAATACGATATACCTATCTGCTGTGAATTTTCAAAGAGTTGGGTTCTCCGGAGACCATTCTGATAATCTAACAATCCATTTATTAGTAAATATAGTATTTACAAGTCAGATTTATGTATAGTATAATATAAAATATATTAAAATTAATCATAATAATTTGATGAAATATAAATTATGAATAAATTGATTTTAGCATAATAATTTAAAAAATAATTTCAAATAGCCTGTCTTATAACCACGTACCTACACTCAGAAAATGTGAATATGTAGTTTATTTTTTTATTTTAATATAGGAACAAAATTGTCAATTCGGTAGAAGGCATTTTCTATAAGCCATGATTTTAATCTTATTTTAAACGCCGTTAAGCTGGGTGCATCAGTAATATAGTCTGGCAGCTGATTATACAAAGTTCTGTTTGCAGCATCAAGTTGAAGTTATCAATTAATTTATCATTTGACGACGTGAAACACTTAATCGAAAAATCATACGCCATTACATCATTTTAGACCTGATACACTTACAATACTGGACCGAGATTTATCAAACATAACTAAGAAACTGGCTTTCAAATGAAAAAAAACCGCATCGAAATCCGTCCATCCGTTTAAGAGCAATGCCACACACACGCATACACACAGTCAGACAGACATCAACGTCAAACTTATAACACCCCTCTTTTTGAGTCGGGGGTTAAAAATAACTTTGTCAAACTATATACACCTTTCCTTCTTGTGGTAATCTTAAGAATTAATTAATAGTGACGTGACCGGGGATTAGTCCGTCACCGGCCGAGAGCCGACGTGAGGAAAGACCGACGTCCTCCCTGATGGGAGGACGTCGGTCGATGGGAGGGTACCCCAATAAGGGGTATTCCGTCGGGCCGACCACTGATGTCAAGTAACCCTGCTGCGGTGGTCGGCCCAACGACGAAGGCGACGTGGTTTTCGGGTGGGTTGCGCGCTTACGCCCCTCTGTCGCCCCGGACGGAGTGGTGCGAGGAGCGCGCTGACTGCAGCCCACCCCAAAAAAAAAAGGAATTAATAAAATTTATTATCGATTAATAATTAATAATTAATAATTAATTAATAATTAAAATTATCGATTTATATTAAATCGATAATTATAAGAAGGTATGATTTTTTACGTTCACACTAGTAGTATCTACAGTCCTCTTGTGACCACGCCGAAAAGTGTTCGAAATATTGGGTAAATAAAAAATCAAATTCAAACGCGATAAAGCCATAAAAACTGTTTTACTTTATACTAACAAACCGCCCTCGCTTCGCTTCGGTTTCAGTCGTCTTACCCGCGTAGTTCCCGTTCCCGTGGAAATATCGGGATAAAATATAGCCTATGTTACTCCCTGATATTATAGCTTTCCATTGGTGAAAGAATTTTGGAAATCCATTTAGTGGTTCAAGCGTGAAAGCATAACAAACAAACTAACAAACATCCTTACTTTCACATTTATAATATTAGTAAGGAAGGTAAGAAGATCACTCGTAAGAATAAAGAAATTACTATTTAAAAATACCATATATTGATTTTAAAATACCACTGACTTTGCCGTGGCAGTAAACGCCAAGGGGATGAAGGGAAGGTGAACACCAGCTAAAAGGGACTAAGCTAACTACCATTTACAGTCTATAGAACATACTACCATACTTGGGGTATTTTTCATCAAAATATTCTATGTAAAATGCCACGTTCTTTAATACAAGGAAGTTATGATACAAACGTTCTCAGAGATCACGAATAAACTCATTTCACGGTGCACTGTTTTGAAACTTGTTGTTCAAACTAACAAAATGGAAATTCAGTAGGAGATAACAAGAAAATTCATTCCAATTCTAAAATGCCAAGTTTGAAAACTGACTTTAGCAGTAGCGCAAAAGTATAAAATATAAAAATATAACCCTTGCTATTGGAATTGAGCAGTGAAATTTTAGGAAATCTATTTTATTCCATATATTACTTAAGGAAACAAATCCAAAGTTTGAATTAGGGAATAAAAACGGAACTGTCTGAATGGTAATTTTAAATTTATGCTTTTGTAAACAAACGTTTTCCGTGTGGAGGCGGAGTAAGAATACAATTAACCACTCCTTCCCTTGTCCGTGGGTATTGTAAAAGAGGAATAAGGGATGTAATATGCATGGAATGTCAATGTAAGAGAAGAAAAACTCCAAATAAAAGCCTATGCCAACGTTTGACCACTGTGGTATAGTAGATCGATTTCCGTCGTCTATGGAGGAGGCTCGACCCCAGCAGAAGGACGTAAATGGTTTGAGATAATTCAAAAAATTATGATTGGACCAGATCCCAAAAGTAATCAAATTCAACAGTTTCGCTCAAATTCGCTGTCATAAAAGAGAAGGAGATGCAAAAAGCGTTCATTTTTACCCGAGTACGGAAAGCGCATGTTCTTTATTAGTATCATATAAATTCTACTCATCCTAGTTTAATAAATGAGATGTTGTTAGAAGTATCTTAATTGTTCATGAGTTATAGGTTATGTCACGTTATATTAAACTCAATATGGCGCACTCTAGACGATATAAAATGCTTAATTAAAAAGCAAAGATTTTAAGTAGTGCCATAATAATTATTAAGGAAAAGGACTTGAATAGCACATTTCTAAAGTTAATATAATACAAAGTATTACTCGCTTGCCATCGAAGATACTTGGAAGAACTTGGAACCGGTGTCCCACCTAAATAGAAATAGAAAGGCAGAAGGCAAGATATAGAATGGTCGCCATCATGGTTTGGGCTAGACGTGAACCGGCCCTAAGCAGTTCCTCAAAAAATAAAGGTTCTTTATAAAAGTATATACGAGCCAAATCATAATCATCCTTACAGCCTATATAAGTTGGGAGCCCATATAAGACGAAATAGGAATATAATTCACCATTCCCTATCTCGCCCGTGGATGTCGTAAACGACGACTAAGGGATATAATACGCACATAACATCTGTGCAAGAGAAGGCAAATTCGAAATGAAACCCTGACTTTGACCAGCATGGTATTGCGAGTAAATTTTCCTGCCATTGTAAAGGAGGCCTGGGTCCAACAGTGGGACGTATGTGGGCTGCGATGATGATGATTATCATCCAAAAGTAACAATTGTTTATTCATCGTTTTAAGTTTTAACTTCTGTCGACAGTCCTCATAACTGTTTTATGTTCTCTTTTTTATTTCAGAAACTGTAACCCTGATACAGTCATTGGTATGCCACCGCGTAAAGATAACCGTCTTATACAGGCTATTAGCCCGTCAAAAATTTGCATAAAAAAAGGAAAGATTAAAATTACACGTTTGTAATTAAGTAGATAAAACTTCGACACAATTACACCGGTCTCACAAGTCGTAAAATGTAATTAACTGCCACAATTATATCCGTCTTATAGTCCAACGACATTAGTCTTACAAATTACATCCAAACTCCTATTACCCTGTGTGAGGAATCGAACCCATGCATGCATTGGCACGATAGATTAGTATCTTATTACGCCATCTATCAATGCCAAGTTATGTCTTCTATATGTCTCATATACATTCCACTTCGGGGCACGTAACCTTCATAAGAGGACTCATTCTGACCTACTACATGGAATAGTCCGCTATACTAAGTCAATTTGTCCTGCACTCTGAAGGAGGCACGAGCAATAGGACGTCGGTATGAATTGAGATGATAACGATGATGATTCAAAAGACGGTACAGTGTCTAAAAAAACCCGAAATCAAGGACTCTGTGTCGGTGATTACCCTAAATGACGATAAGAGTTAATACAGAAGAATCCACCGACAGACCCGACGCAGTCGATACCGGCGGGGAAGGATAAAGGGGAGAATTGGACCATATCCTGTCTTAGAAAACGGTCTAAGTTTGTAGACAACCTGTTGTATATGTAAGCATGTTGCATAATTCAGCATAATTATAATTTAGGAACGGAAATACGGCAATGCTAAAGAAAAACAGGTGTAACAGATATTGCACCAAGAATTATAATGCTGAAGAGGCATTGGGCAGGCCACATTACTTGACGAACTGTTAAGTACTGAAAGGTCCTTGAGTGGTGACTGCTGATTGGACGGCGTAGTGTAGGACACCTCTCATCTTCTGGTGGACTGGAAAGACTTGGTGAAAGTTGTTGGAGAAGATGAACAGTGGCGGCACAGAACCGCACTGCATGGTGGAATACGATAGAGGCTTACCTCCAGCAGTGGAAGGCAAATGGCAGGATAATGACGACAAATTGGTTGTGAGCAGCTCCTCATTCAGCAATTTCCTTGTTATTTTAAATATACTGTTTGTAAATGTACTTTTAACTTTTATTGTAAATAGTAGCGTGTTTTGCCTAACGAATTTTTGTATTTTCAGCGTTTGTAACATATTGTGGTGTTGGTCATGCTCACATAAGGATCTACTTGCGGTAGCTGCGTGGAGCGGGTCTCTCCCTTCCCTCCATAGTGGTTGAGGGGAGTGATGGCTGCTCTAGTAGTTAACTCGTGATCGGGTGCCGCTTGTGGGATCTGGTCCAGCCATAATCGTTTAAATTATATTAAGTGTCTTGCGGTTCGAAGGGCATCACACTGGAGCTTGTTCTTACAAAACATGTACACAATTGTATAACTAGTAAGAAGAAAAAAAAAATTAAAAATAATGACAAGCCCGCTGAGTTTCTTGCCGGATCTTCTCAGTAGCGGTCGCGTTCCGATCCGGTGGTAGTATATTTTTTTTGGAAATTGTAAACCTGACAATATGTAAGTGCCCTCTCAGGGTTTATGCATAATAAAATAATTTGAATTTGAATTTGAATTTGACTTATAGTAACTTACTTGGTTTTTCATAATGTTTCTATAACATGCAATTGTATACATTCTTACTAATATTATAAATGCTAAAGTAAGTTTGTTGGTTTGTTATGCTTTCAGGCTTAAACCACCGAACCGATTTGAAAAATACTTTCACTAATAGAAGGTTATAATATCAGGGCGAAATTTAGGCTATATTTTATCCCGGTATTCCCACGGAAACGGGAACTACGCGGGTAAGGCTACTGAAACCGAAGCAAAACGAGGGCAGGTAGTTGCTATGCTATAAAATGTAAAAAAAAAGTTCTAACTTGAACTTACAGTTAATATCCAATATGACTAGTTTGGACTCCGGGGCTGCTAAATTAGTATTAGAGGCTTGACAGATCAGCCTGGAGTTCAGATGTTCCCTGCCAACGTTAGGAAATGTCAGTGTGTTGACTGTCACGCCGTCTGTTCGCTGCTCAAAAGAATCGTCTATAACACTGTTCTCATGGTACCACGTTAGACGCGGCCGAGGGTCACCTGCGAAAAAAAAAAATTATGTAAAAAAATGGTATCATGGCAGAGAAATTCAAGTTAAAAATAAAATTGACTATCCCACTATTTGCCTGTGGGAGATGTAAAAATTTACTGATATTTAAGAGATCATTGGCAAAATTTAAAAAAAAAAATACAATCCACTACTCCCTCCCTATCTTGCCCGTGAATATTATATGCAAACAACATCAGTGTAAGAGAAGGAAAACTCAAAATAAAACCTTATATCAAATATATCTGACTACCATGGTATAGTAGGTAAATTTTCCTCCTATCCAGAAGGAGGCTTAAGCCCGATAGTGGGACGTATATAAGCTGAGACGAGGCATAAAATCGACGTCTGAGTAGTAGCAATTTGTTACTGCGCTTCGTTCAGTGAGCGAGAGAGCCGGCAGCCCAACTTTCTGAGGGTATTTGTGTGTGGTAGATTTTAGTAAGGCCTTTAGTATCACTTCATTGCACAAATTCACACTCGCTTCACTTTCTTCATGGTAGGCAGCGGACCTAGCAAAGGTGCATGTTGCAGCATCACTTAACATCAAGTGTACTTGTGTACACCTTAGTCCGCCCGTGACCATGAACGCTGCAAAGTGTTCGAAATGTCGGGCAATCAAAAATCAAATACAAACGCGATAAAATCCGTAAAGTAGTTTTATTTATAATCTATAATTTTTAACAAAAAAAAACCGACTTCAAAGAGAACAAAGAAGAATCAAAGAGAAACTAATAAAATTTTAAGAATTCCACCAATTTCTCAAGGATACCATCGTCAGATCCTGACGTGATCACTATGGGATCACCTGGAAAGTATACCCTATCAAACAAAAAAAAAAAAAAATAATTTTGCAAATCGGTCCAGGCGTCTTTGAGTAATCAGTGAACATACATAAAAAAAAAGATTCCGACGCATTGAGAACCTTTTTTGAAGTCGGTTAAAAATGTGTAATACTCGCGTAAACGTCAGAAATCATTATCAAGTGTACTGTTTGCCCGTTGGCACAGTATGTAATAAAAAAAATTGTGCTACCCATTCTTTTGATGATAGCTGATCCCGTTTTCATTGTCACATGGGCAAATGAGTGGCTGTTATCACCATAGTACTGTATTGTTGATCCATCGTATTTATTTCTATCTGTGTAGTAACGAAGCAAGAATACAATTCATCACTCCCCTATCTTGCCTGTAGCTGTTATTAAAGGACGACTAAGGTATATAATATGCGTATAATATCTATGCAAGATATGGAAAAATCGAAATGAAACCCTATACATCTGACCAGCATCGTATACTAAGTTAATTCCACTGCTATTGTGGAGGAGGCGCGAACCCAGTAGTGGAACTTGCCGGCCACGGAGGACAAGGAACTCGGTACTGGTGGTCGGCCCAACAGCGAAGGAGATGAGCTACGGTGGAATTATAGTAGATTAATTTTGCTCCTATTTTGGAGGGGGCTCGAGCCCAGTAGTGGAACTGGCCGGCCAAGTAGGACATGGAACTCAATACCGGTGGTCGGTCTGACGGCGAAGGAGAGGAACTACGGTGGAATTATTGTAGGTTAAGTTTCTTCCTATTTTAGAGGAGGCTCGAACTCAGTAGTGAAACTTGCCGGCCACGGCGCACAAGGTACTCGGTACCGATGGTCGGCCCAACGGCGAAGGAGAGAAGCTACGGTGGGTTATGGGGCTGCACGCAGCCCCTTCGTCGCCCCAGACGGAGCTGGACGGTATGTGCCCAACCCAATAAAGAAGTAGTTTAACTTAGATGAGCTGTGATGGTGACTTATTTGATATATGAATGAACACTCAGCACCAAACTAGCTTCCGCCTAGTTGACCTCGCATACACGCCTTCGACAATATCGACATAGTTACGGCAACAGGTACGAAGATCATAGCCAGCAGAACATGCCTCTTCGGAACACCAGAAGCCTTGAGCGTTATAATAAATTGCAACTCCACCTACCAACTCTCACTCTCGATCTAGCATCGATCGATTGTCGACATACCTTAGCTAAAATTAGTTGTTATAACGTCACTCTCTCGATGTAGCATCGATAGATTGTCGATATACTGTAGATTATAATTAGTTAAATAAATTTATTAAGTAAGAGATTGCGTTGATGCGATGCGTTTCTTTGCACTCTCTGGCCACATCCTTCGTGTAAGTAGTATACATATAGTTAGTTTATATTATAGCAGTTATTTCTATATTTATTTTGAGAGCTATTATCACTTGTCTCTTCACATAAACAGCGCATTGAGTGTGAATGGATTAGTGTCGTCTTATGAAGCAACACAAATAACTATTTTCGTCACACTTTTTACCTGTTTTGATATAATGTTTAGAGCAGCTATACTCTAAGTGTGTTCCGCGGAACCCTAGGGTTCCGTGATACCTCTGTCGGGGTTCCGCAAGAATTTAGAAATAAAAAAATCAAAACACCTCTCTCTGGTCGCTCCGCGGCTGTGCGGACTCCGCGGCCGCGCGGAGACAAAACGCTATGAATGTTATTTATTTATTTATTTGTATTTGTATAAGCTTGTGTTACATTAGCTGGTACAATATCTCATAAGTTTGGTCTCAATAATTTTATACTTGTACAACGCGTTCGCTCTAAGTTTGCCGGTCTGTGGAATGCGCGTACCCTCCCCCACGTGACAACAAAACTTATAATGTGTCATAGTTTTACCCAAATATCTAACGTACACAATTTTTATTGTTACAATTAAATAAAAAATTTCGAACGTCATACACTCATACCTATCGCCAGCGGCAAACTTAAAACGAGCGGGTAGTATACTTGTAAGCGCTCAGTCTCTTTGATAAAAGCCGCCTCTGAATTAGACGCTATAGTTGTCAACTAGCGACTTTCGTCTCTAACTTCAAAGGATAAAGTCGATATTGTTTACAACGCTATTTTTAAATTTCTGTTTTTATTTTTGCTTTTTGTTTATCAAACGGCACCTTTGAGTGGCACCTCGAGTATTTTCGAGAATATTTGAGATCGAGTCTAGGACTAAGTATAAAAGCGGCGATCGCGCGTTGGCGTCGTCAGTTGATGATTAGCGTTCGGAGCGATAAGTTACTACCTACTTACAAGCTCGCTAGCGAGAAACTAGTGTTCATTGTTTTACTGCCTGCTGTATTCTGTTGTCTCAGTTTTATACATTTCTTCCCTGTAGGTTCTAAATTTAGTCTCTTATACGCAGTAACGATTGTGCATTATTTAAACCCCACTATCCTGACTTGTAACATTATAAATAAAGAAGAAAGGAACGTTGGCTTAAAGGTGTTAAACGTGTTCCAACAACATCTTCTAATGACGCTGAATGTTCAAAAGCAATGCGCGCGGAGAATTTAGCAATCACCGATCCAGAAGATGATGCCACGAGTGCCACGACGTCAAGCTCGACGGTTTCAAAGACGAAAAAAAGGAATTATGATGAATCTTATATCAGTTTCGGATTTGTTGATTCCAACGGCTCACCTCTCTGCATGCTCTGTAGTAAAACTGCTTCCTAATAGTTCCATGGCACCTGCCAAATTGCGTCGACATTTAGAAACCGTACACCCCGAGACTAAAGACAAGAATAAAGAATTTTTTGTTCGCAAAAAAGATCAGTTATTAGAAAGTCAAAAAAATATGATGCATGTAACACAAACTACCAACGAAAAGGCCACGGAGGCATCATACTTAGTTAGCTATCGCATTGCACAAGCAGGTGAAGCGCACACTATCGCTGAGAAATTAATAAAACCATGTGTATTAGACATAACAAACTGTATGCTTGATGAAAAATCTGCAAAGCATCTTTCTACTGTTCCGCTATCAAACGATACTGTTTCACGACGAATCCATGATCTGGCAAGCTACGTCAAACAAGAACTAGTTACACGTCTACAAAATACACGATTCGCTTTGCAAATGGACGAGTCGACTGATGTCGCTGGTTTGGCTATCCTGCTGGTTATTGTGAGATATCCATATAAAAGTTCTTTTGAAGAAGACATGCTTATGTGTTCATCGCTGCTTACAAACACTACCAGGGAAGAAATTTTTAATAAAATAAATATATTTTTTGAAGAACATAATCTCAGTTGGAACAATTGCATTGACATTTGTACAGATGGGGCCAAGGCGATGACAGGTAAAACAGCAGGAGCAGTGTCACGAATGAAAAATAAAGCGCCTAATTGTAGTTCCAGTCATTGTATTCTGCATAGACAAGCACTTGCGATGAAGCAAATGCCGTCTAATCTAAAATTAGTTATGGATGAAGCGGTAAAAATAATTAATTTTATCAAATCACGACCACTACAATCCCGATTGTTCTCATTATTGTGTGAAGATTATGGCAGCAAACATAAAACACTGCTGCTCCATACAGAAGTGCGATGGCTGTCTCGGGGAAAAACTTTAACAAGGCTATTTGAACTTAGAGCCGAGTTACAAATGTTTCTTTCAGCAGATACTTCTTTTAATTTGAAGGACCGTTTGTATGATAAAACTTGGTTGTTCCGATTGTCTTTTATGGCGGATATCTTTCAAAAACTTAACGAATTAAATTTATCGTTGCAAGGTAAACAGACAACAGTGTTTCAGGCCTATAATAAAATAACTGCTTTTAAAAGAAAATTAGATTTTTGGATCATTTGCATTGGTAAGAAAGAAATAGAAAGTTTTACGTTACTCAGTGAGTTTGTTAGCGAAAACGACTCAGA
Source organism: Lymantria dispar (assembly GCA_032191425.1). Lineage (NCBI taxonomy): Eukaryota > Metazoa > Arthropoda > Insecta > Lepidoptera > Erebidae > Lymantria > Lymantria dispar. The sequence goes on from CM063459.1 coordinate 27,825,173, forward strand.
AATGTTTGAAGATAATGTGTTTGAAGAATTGGTCCAATATCTCAGTTCGATGCGCGCATCTTTTGAAAAGTATTTTCCCGAAGAACACAATACAAAAATTAAAGTGAACTCCTGGATTCATAATCCTTTTTTACCCAACTTGGAAAAGCCTGAAAACATGTCAAATGAGATATATGAATCTCTTTTAGAAATGTCATCAGACACAAGTATGGAGTCATTGTTCAAAACGACGCCTCTTAACGATTTTTGGTGCAGAATCCAAGATGAATATGCAATGCTTGGCCAAATGGCTCTGGATATTCTTCTCCCGTTCCCAACTACATATTTGTGCGAAACAGGATTCTCTACCTACGCAGCCACGAAAACAAAATATCGCAATAGACTGGACGCCGAAGCTGATATGAGACTCCAACTTTCTTCCATCAAACCTGATATCAAGCAATTGATGAAAAATAAAAAACAGTTTCATACCTCCCACTAGTTAGATTTTTTCTTTTTTAATGTTTTCTATTATTGTCCTTACCAAGTGGTGAAGTAAATAATAATTAGTAACTGATACATTGTACTTTTATTATGCTGATTAATATAGAATACACTTATAAAAATAATTGTTTTATTGTAGGGTTCCATCAAGTATTTTGCTTCCCAAAAGGGTTCCGTCATTTAGTTTGAGAACCACTGGTTTAGAGTGTTTTATGGCAAAAAAATAGTAAACGTATTTTGACGAAAAACGAAAGTAATGTTTATTTAAAAGCACATTAAAAAAGGTAACATACTTTTTCAATTTGTTATTTAATCTACGATAAATAAAGTAAATCTATATATTTTTTTAGATCTCCGTGTGGTGATAGGGTAAGAATACAATTCACCCCGTATTGAATAGTCTCCGAAACTACTGGACCGATTTCAAAAATTCTTTCACCAATGGAAAACTATAATATCAGGGAGTAACATTAGGCTATATTTTATCCCGGTATTCCCACGGGAACGGGAACTACGACGGTAAGACGACTGAAACCGAAGCGATGCGAGGGCGGGTTGCTAGGTATATATTGTTTCTGGTGGGAAACGAGTAAATGGCATATCTTAAAGCATAACATTACGCTCACACTTCATAACTTCACATATATTCATACCTTCCAGTTTCAATATTTTTTGTCTGTCTGTCCGTCTGTTTATTCCGGGTAGTTTTTCAAAACAGCTCGACTGATTTTCACGATATTTTACTACCAGGTGTCTGTTTTTAAGGCTTTTAAATACGGTATTCCTACGTGAACGGAAACCATATCAGTGAAACCGCGGGAATATGTTAGTCTATAAAGAATAATTAAGAATTTTAACTTGCTCTTAAAAGTTTTCGTTTTTACACTTAGTTAATGAAGTTTTATTTAATTTACTTTTAAAGTTATTAAGTTAATAAAATATTAAATGTATTGAAACCAATTATAATAATCTTCCAATCCAATAATAATCTTGTGATTGGCTCTTCTCAAGTTTTTATTTCCATACTTTTACAAGCAATTTATAAATGTTTCTGATAGAACCCAATAAACCACGACTAAAGCTACCATCAATTTCCATGCATCCATTTGCTAACCAAGCACGAACATCTAATACATTACATCATTACAATAAGTTATACGCAGACGAAGTTATTTATCAAATGCACAATACACTACTCGACTGGTCCGTCCCGATCAGGCAGTGCTTTTACAATAATACAATATTTTGGAATGACTTTTTGCGCCCCCAAGTAAAATGATTACTTGACCTACTTGTGTAGATTGAGGAAAAATATTACCTAAACCCATGAAAGATTTTGTGGAAATTTAATTTATTTTTTGGCCAAAATTACCCAGTTTATTTTAAAAGCATTCGTTTCAGTATTGCACCTTATCATAAAAATGTGTGTTTACTTATATAGGCACGTAAGAATTAGATTTCATTGGTGTAACAAGATCTTTCTAAAAATCTAAAATTTTTAACCTTCGCGTATTCTAAAATTTTAAAAATCTAAAATTTTTAACCTTCGCTGATTCTAAAATGTTTAAAATCTAAAATTTTTAACCTTCGCGTATTCTAAAATTTTAAACGTCCAAAATTTTTAACCTTCACGTATTCTAAAATTTTAAAATCTAAAATTTTTAACCTTCGCGTACCTACTACTGTTATAGTATATACGACACTCATCATCATCATCTTGCTCTTATCCCAATTACTTGGGGTTGACGCAATATGTCATCTGTTTTGACATATTGCAAAAAGTTTCGGCAATGACTTTTATGACCGGCCGTCTGCCTGACGTCAACCCTCCTTGGGAATGTAATCGTTGACCCAAATGGTACCAGATGGAGTTGGTCCGGGTCAATCTAGGGCTCTTAGTCGTCTTTTACGACACCCACGAGCAAAGCAAGGGTTGGTAGTATTCGAAGCCGCTACCACACAGCACTATATATATACGACACTAATAATATAAAAAAGCCAATACGTTAATTTTTATTATTACGAATTATCTAGTTGATTTATGTGACGGTAAACGCGCGTACCGTAAAAAATTTTGACTAGTTAACTTCAGCGTGTCGGTTTTTCGTAACGGCGAGCGCCTGCATCTTAAAATCTTACTCTCATCAATTTACCCTATCGCGCCAAAAGAAGTATAACTTCAACAGTATTCTAGGATTACCACTTATTAGTCCACTAGCAACCCGCCCTCGCTTCGCTTCGGTTTCAGTCGCTTAAACCCGCGTAGTTCCCGTTCCTGTGGGAATGCCGGGATAAAATATATCCTATGTTACTGCCTGATATTATAGCTTTCCATTGGTGAAAGAATTTTTGAAATCGGTTCGGTGGTTTAAGCGTGAAAGCGCTACAAACAAACAAACAAACATCCTTACTTTCGCATTTATAATATTAGTATGGATTGATATTGTCCAGGTAAAATAAAGGGCTTAATAGATCTCTGAAGATTTTCGATTTTCTATCTACCAAGCTCGATGTTTAATACTGTTAAGCAAAATTGAAAGACCCGTTATTTAGCGGTTGTAAAATGATCAAAAATAGACGTAACATTATATGGGTATATTGCCTTGCTTTCCATTTGAACATAAAGACGTTGGTCTATAAACAAAAAAAAAGTTCAAAACAAAAGGCTTTACCACTACTTTGATTGAAGCTATTTATCAATATCATCATCATCATCATTTCAGCTTATATACGTCCCACTGTTGGGCTCGAGCCTCCTTCATAATAGGTAGGAAATTGACCTACGTAGGTCAAATAAAACAAATTTATTACTACTAATGCAGGTAATTATTAAGGCGAATGGATGAGCGCATACCTAATACCACGACTGCTAAATTCTTTACCTTTTTTTTTTGGGGTGGGCCACGGTCAGTGCACTCCTCGTCCGCTCCGTCCGGGGCGACAGAGCGACGTAAGCACACACACCCGTAACCCACCCGTAAGACTCGTCGCCTTCGTCATTGGGCCGACCACCGGAGCAGGTGATTTGACGTCAGTGGTCGGATGGACGGAATACCCCCGGAGGAGTACTCTCTCCTCGACCGACGTCCCCCCATTCGGAGAGTACGACTAAATTCTTTACCTACCCCCGTACGCAGAATTATTAATTAAAAAAAAACATTTATGTTCTAAAGAAACATTTTTTATCGAACTTATAGTCGGCAAATTTTATTCTTCTTACTGTTTATTTTTTTTTGTCTCTTTTCTTTTCTACCTCATATTAATACTACGTATATTTGTAATGAATATCTGGTTGACCGAGCTTCGCTCGGTATATTTTTGTTGTATTTTTGTCGAATTTATTTAGATATATATCTAAATTAAACAAAGTACGAATGTGTTGCATATTAAGTATCGCTGACTTTATACATTTCAATCAGATTTACACGAAAAAGCGATGATAAAATTGAAAACTTTACATGTCTCTAATTCATTAACGAATCGTTATTTTTCCTTCAAATTTTTTTTATGGGGTCCTACCACCATTGCCTAACTCCCGTTTGACTAGTTGCCCCATAACCTGATACAACCTGTATATTGTATTTAATCTTACACAAAACGAAATAGTGGCGATTACCTCTCTGCGGTGGTAGTTCATTAGATTTATTTAATTAATTTAAGGTAAATATAAAAGCGTCTATATGTAGACACTCCCGTGTGTAACACGTAATAAATGATTTTGAATTGAAATTTGTAGTATTAAAAGCACAAAAAATATAAATACCATGATGTCAAAACTTAACCCGAATAATCTATAAATTCCATAAATTTCTTACCTCCATAGCATTCACAGATTAGCTCCAAGGTATCACCCTCGTTGTATGGCTCCAAAAGACGAGTGTGACTTCTAGTCTTTGCATCTATGATGGTGGGCCGGTTAGGTGGAGCTAGAAGAAATAAGAAGACATTTGTGAATATAAATTATAAATCATAACGTAATAACTAAATACCAATTACTTAGACAAAACTCTTAAACTGTGGAATCTTTCCAACTCCTTCTGTTTTTCTTTTCTAATGAAATTTTTTGCTGGTCCCAAGACAATTAAAAGTATCTCCCGGGACTTCTTGAGGGTCAAACCTCGGTGTCTTATACGGAGAGCATCGTGGATCCTGGCTTACAGGAGTTACAGTGATGGGCAAGTGGGGTGGGAGTCCCAAATAAAATAAAGCAGGACTCCTCTAAAGGTGTTTTACCTTTAAACCAATGATGAAGAGTTCTGATTTTAATGCTAAAGCCCAAATATTGGTTAACTTATTTTTCATAATTTTAGCTTATATACGACCTACTGTTGGGCTCGAGCGTCTTCCACAATAGGAGGGAAATTGACCTACTATACCACGCTTCTTAGATGGGTTGGTATATATTTTATTTAGTTCTTTCTCTTGCATAGATGTTATTTGCATATAATATCCCTTATTCGTCTTCTGTGATTCCTACTGACAAGATAATGGGTGGTGAATTTTACTCTTACTCCGTCGCCACACAGAAAATTTTAAAGGTATTTGATTTGATTATTGTTAAAGAGTACATAGTTAAACACAAAAAATTAACGATTTGATTTTCATTAATTAATCTGATTTTTTTTTGGCTTTGGTCGCAAATAAGCAAGTAGGCATTTTTTGTCATTTTCATCTTAATTCTTAAACGATACATTCATATGAAACTATTTGATATAGTTGTATTTTATTACTACTGTTAGAAAATAAAATCAATGATAAATATTACTTTGTTAAATTAATAAGACTGGTTTTGCAAGCGAAAAATAACTGCTACACGTAAGACTTGACCACACATCTATTAGACATTCAATCAAATCGTCTTATCAATTAGACAAGCTTGGGCTTTACGTTTAACAATCAAATTCTCGTTCACATTGTCGTCTTTATGAGAGATTCACCACACACCATCTATTAAAAACATGTCTTCTAATTTAATACTCTTCAATACTCTAGTTTAGTACTCTTTTCTGATTTAATAACATTTTACTTAAGGTTGTATTAAAACGTGTCTCGTAAAGCCGCAATGTAAGCGATAATTTTCCATTAAATTCTCTTCATCAGAACAATTATGTGAATTTAACTACAAGAATTAAAATTTACGGCATTGACGATAAAACACTTCTATATGGTGATGAAATACTATACATACATGCTATGAACGCCACCATTGTCCGTGTAGTGACAGAGTAAGGATACAATTCCCCAGTCTTACCCGTGGGTGTCATAAAAGCCGACTAAGGGATATAATATGCATATAATATGTAAGTAAAGTAAAACTCGAAACAACACCCTATACCAATATGTTTAACCAGCGTGGTACAGTAGATCAATTTCCCTCCTATAAAGGAGGAAGCCAGAACCCAATAGTTGGACGTATATGGTCTGAATGAGATGATGAACACCGTACCTATCTTTTCCGTGGATGATCATAAAATCAATTAAGAAACGTATGTTCATAACATCACAGAAAAAGAACAAACTCGAAATAAAACCCTGTATGAAACAGTCTGATCAGCGTGGTGTAGTAGGTTATTTTCATTCCTATTGTAGATGACGCTTAAGCCAAGCAATGGAATGAATATGAGCAGATACATTCTGATACCAATATAAATGGAGATGATAAGAAAAGAAAATAAATTTTTGTTGAGTTGAGAGAAGTTGAGCACTTTTTGAGGAACAAAATTCATGGAACTTGCGTCATCGTCACCGAACGCCTGTCTCTAGAAATGATATAGAGTGCATGTGCGCCTGCCCTTTGTTTTCAAGTCCACAAACACTAAGCGCGAAATTTTAAATATTTACTTTTGCTGAAAACATTGCACTACATATTTAATATTAATAAATTGTTAGTTGGGCCTAGATAATTAATGGATAAAAACTTTTTGATTTAGATCAGTATTTTCACTTTTTTTTTATTGCAAACGGTGGCAAACGAGCAAACAGTACACCTGATGGTAAGTGTTGCTACCGCTCTCGGACCTTTACAGGGTCGCTGCCTACCGCGAAGAAAGTGAAGGGAGTGTGAATGCGCGCATTGAGGCTCGGTGATACCAAGGGCACCACCAAAACCCTCCACACACAAATACCCTCAGAAAGTTGGGCTTCCGGCTCTCTCGCTCACCGAACGAAGCGCAGTAACAAATTGCTACTACTCAGACGTCGATTTTCTGCTCAGTGTGGTACTACCCCGGACGGACCGGCCCGCGACTGTAGATAGATAACTTTCGACAGTGTGCTCCTACCACTCTTAAATTTTGGTTTATAAAGAAGATTAAGAATTAAAGTTTAATTGGTCATTAACAATTTTTTAAAAATCAAAAATAATTCATGACTGCACAGATGGCGTAGTGGTTAAGATACCGACATACTTATGCCAGTTTCGCGGGTTCGAATCCCACGCAAGACAACACTTTGTGCACCGCAACTTGTTGTCTGGATGTAATTTGTGTCCGTTAATTATATGCAAAGTCCTCCGCAGCACAAGGATTATTTCCTTAGTGTAGTGTTGTCTTTTTAAAAGAAAAAAAGAAGAATTTAAAAATACTAATCTAATATTTCAAAGATAAAATTCACAAGTTACTTAGATTTCACTAATATCAGCACTCCCCAAATACTACCCCGTATTTTTTTTTTTTTTTGAGAACATTCAACTAGTAACGCTAAGCCGAAAAAAAGCAAATATTTAATTCGGTGACCAACATAAAATCCTTTGTTGTAATCTAAAAATTAGAGCGATGCGACGAGGCGGCGCCAAATTAAATTTATCCTAGTTTCGTCTGATTTAACAAAATATAATTTTTGCGTGATACGTCTGACATGCTACCATTATTTTCCTATTGCAAACAGTGGCAAACTAGCAAAGAGTACGCCTGATGGTAAGTGTTGCTGTCGCTCATGGACCGTTGCTAGGCCGCTGCTTACCGTGATGAAAGTGAAAGAAGTGTGAATGCGCGCAATGGGTTTCGATGAAACTAAAGGTATCACCAAAACCCACCACAGGCAAACACCCTCAGAAGATTGGGCTACCGGCTCTCTCGCTCACCGAATAAAGCGGGCCTACCGTCCTGGTCCTACCACTAAAAACAATTAGAAAAAAAACTTGGGATTAGACCAGATGTCATAATGATATAGATTATAATTTACCGGCAATAACGGCAATTTATATAGGTACTTAGCAATCGACACTAATTAAAAAAATACGAGCATTTACAGCAACATTTATGGTTCAACGTTTAATTAACAAGTCTATAAAATCATAGTAAATTTTAATTAAGCCAAATAGGTCACATGATATTTCACAACGTGGCGATTGCGTATCGTTAGCGTGGCGTAAACGACGCGCCTGCGCGTTTTGTACGTGTCAAAAGAATCCTGTTACACGATATTAAATACTTGTTAAGTATCCCAATTTGAAATGCTTTTATTTGTTAAGTTCGACTAATTGGGACGCCGATGAATACCGTAATTATTGAAGGTATATGGAAATATTTACATTGAAATAAGGTTATTCTGTGTAAGAATACAGTTCACAACCCCCTTTTTTACCTGCGGGTGTCGTAAAAGCCGACTAAGAAATATGATATGCAGCTGTTATCCATGTAAGAGAAGGAAACGTCGATATAAAACTCTATAGCAAAACCCAGGCCCGAGCCCAACAGTGGCGACTTATATGAGCTAAGATTCAAATTCAAATCATTTATTAATCCCGAGAGGGCACTTACATATTGTCAAGTTCACAAAATTAAATTAAATTATCTTAAAAAAAAATAAACTACCACCGGATCGGAACGCGACCGCTACTGAGAAGATCCGGCAAGAAACTAAGCGGGCTTGTCTATTATTATTTTTTTTTTATTACTAGATATAAAATTGTGTACATGTTTTGTAGGAACTAGCTCCAGTGTGATGGCCTTCAAACCGCAAGTTACTTAATATAATTCAAACTAATTATGGCTGGACCAGATTCCATAAGCGTCACCCGTTCACGAGTTATGAAGGTTAATACAATCACCACCACCCCCTCTCTAGGTCGTGGGTTTCGTAAAGGACGACTAAGGTATATAATTTGCATATAACATTTACGCAAGAGAAGGAAGGAAGAACTAAAGAACTGTTTGATCAGTATAGTGAAGTAGGTCTCTTGTAATGGAGGAGACTGGAGCCCAATAGTGGGACCTATAAGGACTGACATGACTATGATTGAAAAATAATCTTTATATATAAAAATGAATTGCTGTGCGTTAGTCTCGCTAAAACTCGAGAACCACTGGACCGGTTTGGCTAATTTTTGTCTTGAATTATTTGTGGAAGTCCAGGGAAGGTTTATACGGTGAGCAAATATGGAAAATTGCGAGTAAAATACTAAAAACAATAACTTTATTTTCCTATACAAACTGTTCTTACCTGTCAAACATTTGATGTTTACGGTAAGTGTTATATTGCCTTAGTTCGCAACTTTACACTATTTGTGGGAGACTGATAAATCATCATCATCTCAGCCCATACACGTCCAACTGTCGGGCTTGCACCTCGTTCACTATGGGAGGGAAATCAACCTACTATACCACGCTGGTGAGACGTGTTAATATAGGGTTTTGTTTCGAGATTTCCTTCTCTTGCATAGATATTATATGCATGCTATATCCCTTATTCGTCTTTTACGACACCCACGGGAGGTGAATTGTATTCTTACTCCGTCACTGCACGGATAATACTAAAACTAAACTGATAAATACTAAAATAAAATAATTACGAAGAAAAGGCGGTACGAAGTTTGCCGGGTCAGCTAGTGTTTAATAAAAATACGCAAACCCTAGCCTTAAAGAGTCGTGTTTGCTTTGTTAATATTATTAATAGTTATTCCAGACAGTTATTCGGTTAACATGTCACTCATATCAATCATCTATTCGGATTTCGCATCGAATATCGAGTATCCTTGCGGTAATACATTATACGTTTGATTGACTGACATAATTCAGTTTCTAATTGAGACGTACCATAATTGGATATAGGGCATTAATATACGTTATTGTATTAGAAGTGTTAACGTTATATAAATTACTAGCAACCTGCCCTCGCTTCGCTTAAGTTTTAGTCGCCTTATCTGTGTAGTTACTGTGGAAATATCGGGATAAAATATACCCTATGTTAGTTCCTGATATTATAGCTTTCGATTGGTGAAAGAATTTTCGAAATCGGTGGTTTAAGCGTGAAAGCGTAACAAACAAACGTTAAATTGAATTTTTGACGAATTTATTTAGATAATAGCTATATCAATAAAAATAAAAATGATGAAATAATGAAAAAAAAAATATCAAGAATTACAAAACAGAATAATAATCACACCGAGATTCCATCTCACTCCGTTTGAATGCGACTGGACAACTTGCCAACTGAGCAATTGTCACTCTTGACAGCGACGGTGAAATTTAAATTCCTATATATTCTATTGACATTTATGTCATTGTATTTAATCAATAAAAACTAAGCAAAAACACCGACAAAACAACATTTTCTATAAATAAAACCTAGCCAGATCGATTTTTTGGCCCCGAAACCTCTAGTATGCTAAATTTCGAGTCGCCTTACTCGCGTAGCTCCCGATCCCGTGGGAATATCGGGATAAAATGTAGCTTATGGTACTCCCTGATATTACAGCGTTCCATTGGTGAAAGAATTTTTGAGATCGGTTTGGTGGTTTAAGCGTGAAAGCGTAACCAATAAACAAACAAACTTACTTTCGCATTTATAATATTAAGTAAGGATTTTGGTGGATACGTGTATTAATATCAAACTATACAAGAACAAACAGTGTAACTGTGTTCCTATTTTGAATTCTCCGCTATCGTATTGATGGAGACCGAGACCGTTTTGCAGGGCTAAGGGATGCAAGTAGCAAATCGGTGACTTTGGCGAATGATCTGTGATGGTAAATTATTGAAGGGTTCTCTTGTTATTTACATATATCCACTTAGAATGCAGAATCTTTATAATTTAAGACCTAAATTCATGTTCAACTTTTCACATAATAAGTTAAAAATAAATATCGATAACATGCTGCACAGATGGCGTTAAGATATGGACTTAGTGCAGAGTGACATTACTAAAGTCTAACTTTTTATTAGCTGCAGTAAAATGACGTTTCTAAATGTCATTCCGTAAAATAATGTTGACAGCCTAATCTCAATAGGGATGTGATTCAGTTCACAAAAGTTTACAGAATATCTAATCGTTCCATAGCTGACTCATAATGATCATACTAAATTCTATTTAATATTAATGTAAATAAAAGGCTGTATAAACGTTGATCCTTTTAGACATATACAAGGTAACACTCAAGAAAACGCTCTCTCAAGTTGGTAGTACTGGTTTTTGGTTACGGTGCTACGATGACGCTTGACCGCCATTTTTTTTCGGTTGTCATTCGCTCATTCGGCTTCATACTTCTGTTTTGAGTGCATGAATAACTTTGATTTGCCCACTGCGCGTTGTTTTTGTTATCATTATTGTTAAACTTATGTTACGTTGTGTTTGTTTTTCATTACCTGTTTTCGTTAATCGTGTTAGTTTTTTTTTGTTTGATACATTGAAGACATGGATGCTCTGCCGAGCACATCGCAAGATGGAGACACATTTTTATCTCCTAAGAAAAAAAGGCCACGTGTAGCTCTAAGTGCAACTGAAAAACTTTGGGTCCAAAACGTTTACAAATATGTCTTTGAAGTGAAATCTTCAGAATCAAACATTGAAGTTCCAAAAACAAGTGAATACGTTAACAAGGTGGCTGAAGTCTTGGGAATATCCGTCCACACAGTTTATTCCGTTTTAAAGGAGCACAAGGAGAACGACAGTGAATCACCAAAACCTCCCGAAAAAACGGGCCCAAAACTTACATTTAAAGATAAACTTGATGATTTCACATTCACTGCTGTTAGACGAATTGTACATCAGTTCTTTCATAGAAATTAAATACCCACCATCGCAAAAGTTAGTTTACACATGTCGTCACTCATCTTTTTGTTATACGTTATGTATGTTTTCTCCCATCCCATGTGTAATCTTAACCAATTAGGTAATAATTTTAATTATTTTTAGATGCTGCAAGTTGTAAATGATGACCCAGGATTGCCCAACTTCTCGAAAGAGACATTGAGAAAAATTATGAAGCATCTTAATTTCGAATTCGCTACTCGATCACGCAAGAGTGTGCTTATTGATAGACAAGATATCATATCATGGCGCCAGCGCTACCTGCGTTTAATTAAACAATATCGTAGGGAGGGAAAATACATATATTATCAAGACGAGACCTGGGTCAACGCTGGTACGTGTCAACTCTTAGTTTCTTCTATTTGTTCCCTTTTTGTTTTGATGTCGAAACTTATGATTCTTTTTTGTTCTTTTCAGGTCATACTACAAAAAAAAACCTGGATTGACGGAAGTATTAAATCTTCTCGACAGGCATTTTTAGACGGCCTGACTACGGGATTAAAATATCCCACAGGAAAGAGCAAACGACTCATAATTAATCACATAGGCGGAGAAGAAGGCTTCCTGGTCGACGGACTTCTTATGTTTGAAGCAAAGAAAGGTACAGAATACTACCATGATGAAATGAACGCGGAGTGTTTCGAGGATTGGTTCGGCGGTATTCTACCTAAACTCAAGCCGAATGCAGTAGTCGTAATGGATAATGCGCCCTATCACTCTCGGAAGATCGAAACAATCCCGAAGATGTCGTGGACGAAAGCACGAATTCAAGAGTGGCTGACTACTAAAAATATTGCGTTTGAACCAAATATGGTCAAGGCCACTCTCATAGATATTGTGAAACAACAAAATCATACTGAGAAATATGCCGTAGACGAGATGGCTGCACAAAAAGGTATCACACTTTTAAGACTGCCCCCTTCTCACTGTGAATTGAAACCCATTGAGTTGGTATGGGCGCAGGTAAAGAGTCACGTCGCAGCCAATAATAAGACGTATAAAATGCAAGAAGTGAAAACTTTATTCCAAGAAGGAATCAAGAAAGTGACACCGGCTAAGTGGAGTGACTGTGTGTCTCACACTATTAAAGAGGAAGATAAAATGTGCCACCTCGATCATATTATAGATGAAGTGACAGATAGATTTGTTATTAGCGTGACTGAAAGCGACAGCGACAGCGACAGTGATTTCGAAAAAGATTAATTAAATAACATTATTATGACGTTTTTGTTTCATTTTGAATGTACCTCCCTATACTTCCACTAAAAAAGATCAATCCTCTAGTATAGTAATAATAATAGGTTAAAAAAATACATTACAACTTAATATTAAATCTCAAAAAAAAAAACCAAACTGATTATTCATTTATGATTCACTCATTTAGCTACATCCCTATTTATTTTTCTTCAAAAACCGGCAACCCACAAAACGTCATTTTACTGCAGCTAATAAAAAGTTAGACTTTAGTGTCCGTGGATTGGCTTCTCACATAGGACTATTCGTGTGATTCACAAAATGTTGTCTGGGTATAAATTGTGTCCATTAAATTGCGTGTTTGTAAAGTTTCCCGAAATACAAGAATTATCAGGGAAGACCGACGTCCTCCCCGAATGGGGGGACGAGGAGAGGAGGAGGGAGTACTCCTCCGGAGGTATTCCGTCGGGCCGACCACTGACGTCAAGTCACCTGCTCCGGTGGTCAGCCCAACGACGAAGGGGACGGGTCTTATGGGTGGGTTACGGGTGTGTGTGCTTACGTCCCTCTGTCGCCCCGGACGGAGCGGACGAGGAGTGCACCGACCGTAGCCCACCCAAAAAAAAAACTTGAGAGGTGTCAAGGGACACCCGGATGGAACGAAGTTCCTTTCGATTAATTAGTGAAGGAATTGTAATAAAATTTTATTTTTTTTAAGTTATAATAATATTAAAATAACATATTATTATCTGTATATAATCTCTACTTACCTAACTCCATCAGCAATATCCGGAACTTGTGCAGAAACACTGTCAGGTTTCATTATTATTATTATTTTTTATTATTTATTATTTACAAAAAACCTGTATACACTCAACAAAAATAATCGTCGCGACACCACACTGTTCAATGCGAAATAGAAATGAAAATATCTGGCTTGCTTTCTATAAGAGAGAGAGAGACAGACAGAGAAACATGCGACGCCGCACAGCTTACAATAGCTTACTATAGCAAAAAGTGTCGTGACAACTTTTCGTAAGAATTTTTTCCGTCTAGCCCCCTTTCACAACGCGCGAAAAATACAAGAATTATCTCTTTAGTGCAGTGTTGTTTTGTGAACAAAAATAAATAAATATAGAGTTAAATTATTATGTGAATACTTTAAATAAGGACAGTTTAGTTATATGTATCTACTACTCGTCTACATAGAATTAACAACTACTTTGGGTAGCAATAAAAAAGTTTCTACAATAAACTTCCCAAAGGTATTGGAGACATGCCAGTGAATGGGCTTTAAAAAGCTATCAAAAATCGGCTTAGCAGAAAAGGTTATTATAAAATTTCGAATTATCTGGATGATAATAAAGACTTGGTTATGAACAGCTTTATATTCAGCAATTTCCTTATGTTTTTTTTTTAACTTCAATAAACTTACTTCATAGCGCTTATTCTGTTTTAGGTCTGAATAAAAAATGTATAAAATATGTATGATATTCAATCAGGTTTTACTTACTTTAATGATTGACTGCGATTTGATATTGGGATCTTTTATTCGCTCATGTTCCTAGATAGAAATCTACTTGCAGTAGCTATGTGCAGTATGTCTCTCTCTCTCTTTGCTCTAATGTCTTGGTGTGAATATCTGATTGCTTTAGTAGTTGAACTCGTAATTAGATGCTATTAGTAAGATTTACTTCAGACATAATCGATTTCATTTAATTTTATAAAATAAATAAATGTACATATATATTGGTCGAACAGCATCACATTGGAGTTATTAATACGTCATATACAAGTTTTTTATCGTCATCATTACAGCTCATATGGTCCTACTTTTACTGCCTACACAATTTTTTTTTATTTTTTTTTATGTATTGAACAAGCTGTATTTCATTAATAACTAATATACAAGTACATATTATGCTTATTAGATATTGTCATCATAATTATGATTGTTTGACATTCAGTTCGACCAGAGATTTACACTGTAAACAAAAGTGTATAAGCGTTGGTGTGTGTGTGTGTGTGTAGCGATTGCATGGCAGGTAGTGTGCGTAATGCCTTTTTTAATGAATTTAATGTATTTCTAATCTATTATTATATGAAATTTTAGTTTTATGCACTTTTCCTCATTATATACTTCAATTGTGGGAAATTTCATACATACCACGTAATTTTCTTAAAAAGGGGTACAAAGTTTTTGCTTCACGTATTAATAGATAGATCGTCATCAGATGATAAAATATAAATGAGTGAATAAGGTACAGTCAATACCTAAGTGTCCTCGCAAATACACATTAAATTGTTTAGATTTATCTGTTTCCATTAATAAACTGTCTTTTCAAAACGAACATTAGGTCGTGATAAATTTTATATACTACTGTATACTGTCGAGTCTTCTGTTCACAGCCGCAGGCCGGTCCCTCCGCGGTAATACTATACTGCGTAGAAAATTGACATTTGAATTGTAGCAATTTGTTACTGCACTTGAATCGGTGAGCGAGAGATCCAGAAGCTCTCTGAAAATGTATGCGTGTGGTGAAATGTGGCTTTGGTGATGCCTTTAGTACCATCGAACCTCATTACAAACTTCACACGCTATGACATGTCCTTCTTTAAACGAGGTTTAAGAAGAGTATTTCCTTCACGGTAGGCAGCGGCCTGACTGTACCCCTGGTATTGCAAAGGTCCATGTGCAGCAGTTTCACTTACCATCAGGTGTGCTGCTTGCTCGTTTGCCACCGTTGGCAATAAAAAAAAAAATTAAAAAAAAAAAAAAAAAACTCCCTTCACTTTATTCGTGATAGACAGTGACTGACATAAGGTCCATGAGTGGCAGTATTACTGACTATTAGGTGTGCTGTTTACTCGTTTACCACCAAAAGCATTAACAAAAAAAATGTCACTTGGTGAGAAGGAAAACACAAACCATGAACTTATACTCAATCTACAGATTTGAACCTGGCTAATATAGATAAATATGATACTTCTCCCTCCCATTGCTGATGAGATCCGTTTTTAAAGAAGAACTTATATGTGTTGAAAGTTTTTGTAAGACTATATATCTGAACTGAAGCCTAACGATTGCTAGTCATGGGTTTGTACCACAGAATTGAGGGCAATTCTAAAGAATACCTCAATACATAGTTTATGCGTATAGCATTTAAATACTCCCTTTTCACTCGGTCCCTACGTCGGTAGCCATCAACACAGAAATAAATCTAAACCCTTATTCAACCCAAAGAACAAGGAACAACAGCTGTAATCGCCCGCATAAATGAATAAGAGGATCCGAACGCACTTAGATTTGGAACGGAGCGGGTCTGCCGGCGATCGGTTGTTTAATGAAATGTTGAAGGATTACTTTGGGTATATGGGATTGTGTGTACTTTATAGTTTGTAGAACATTTTAGTTTAGATGCCATAGTATTTTATAATAGAAAAGCTTATAAGTTATATGTGTATTCAGAAGACTCTAAATAATGTGTCCCTTTTAAATACGCAAGATTACTAATGAGAATACTTTGCTTTGATTATGAATAACGAATAAACATATTTACATATAAATTGAGAATATTCTAAAGATTTTTAATATTATATTTACGCGAAGATTACACAAATTTTATATAGTAAAAATAATATTACTATAGGAGTTGGTGGTGGAGGCTTTATTGGTTGATTACGTTCTGAGCATACCCCGTCCAATCCCTTCGAAACGACGAAAGGGCAACGGCCCACTCTGCTACTTTATTACCTCCCTATCGTCAGTAAACTGACCACTGGTACCAATTCTTTGACTTCCATGACCAGCTTGGCATGTTACCAACTTTTTCGGGTACCATCTACTATTGGTAGAGCCTAAGGCAAATAAAAAAGAAACATTGCATAATTACTCTCATGCGGTCCACTGCTACGCTTGATCCTCCTTCAAAACAAGTTTGTATTTCAAATTTAACTTCACTTACGTAGATATTTATTTATTCAATGAATTTTCTTATTATTAATGGCGTACCATACGCAATAATAAGTAGAAGTAATTATACATAATGAGAAAAAAAAATACAGAAATATTAATTAGTTATAACATGAAGAAAAGCAAAAAAAAAACTATAATACAACAAATTTGGATCAACATATATTGCTGCCAATGGTCAGTGCCTCCACATACCTCTCGGCTGTACACATAAAACATCTCTCTGTGCAAGAAAATAAGTAGAGTGAAGGTTCAGAGGCTAGGATATAATTGATATACTGTAATGCGCCAGGAAGCGGTGCGAATTGGCCTATGCTAGTGCGCGCCAGTAGAGATCTCTGTCGCTCGTGCAACTTACCCACGACCTGGCAAGGCACATTAAAATTCCCATCACGGAACCCGAGATGGGAGTGGCGGTGGCGCGCATGTGCGCAAAGTCCACCGCCCCCAGGCCCGACGGTGTTCCAAACCGCATGTTGGGCCTGGTCCTCGACCACCTGGGTACCCGCCTCAGGGAGCTGTTCGACGCATGTTTAGCGTCCGGACGGTTCCCTGGGTGCTGGAAGGAGGGAAGGCTGGTGCTCCTGCCGAAGCCGGGACGGTCTCCGGGGTCGCCTTTGGCCTACAGGCCTATCGTGCTGCTCGATGACACGGGCAAGCTACTGGAGAGGGTGGTAGCTGCCCGCATCGAGCGGCACCTCGTCGGCACGGGGCCCGATCTGTCGGACGCCCAGTTTGGGTTTAGGAGGGGTCGTTCGACGATCGCGGCTCTGTTGCGCCTGAGAGCCGTGGCGACTGAGGCCGTCACCGATGGGGGAGTGCTGTAGGCGGTGTCCCTAGACATCGCCAACGCATTCAATAGTCTGCCATTCAGCTGCATCAGGGAGGCGCTCCGGTATCACGGAGTGCCAGCTTACCTGAGGCGGCTAGTGGCAGACTATTTGGTGGGGCGCAGCGTCCTCTGCACCAACCGAGCAGGGGACGTTGTGCGAACGCCCATGACGTGCGGTGTCCCACAGAGGTCGGTCCTCGGACCCACCCTGTGGAACATCGGCTACGACTGGGCGTTGCGGGGGAGCCTCTCGCCCGGGCTGGGCGTGATTTGTTACGCAGACGACATGCTCGTCACAGCCCGCGGTGGGACGCTAGAAGAGGCGGTAAGCCTGGCGACCTATGGCACCGAAGAGGTCGTCAGGCGGATCGAGGCGCTGGGGTTGAGGGTCGCCCTGGACAAGACGGAGGCCCTCTTGTTCCATGGGCGCCTTATGAGCCCTCCCATCGGCGTCTCGATCACCGTCCGATCGGTTGACATCAGCATCCGGGCCCATATGAGGTACTTGGGCCTGGTGCTCGACGGGCAATGGTGGTTCCGGGAGCATTTCCGCAGGCTCGCTCCGCGGCTCGTCGGCGCGGCGTCCGCCCTATCGTGGCTTATGCCGAACGTGGGCGGACCGAGCGCTACGTGCCGACGGCTGTACACGGGGGTCATCCGGTCGATGGCCCTGTATGGCGCACCGGTGTGGGCGGGGTCCTTGACCGTCCGACTTAGGGCCCTTCTGTGGCGACCACAGAGGGTCATGGCGGTCACGGCCATCCGCGGATACTGCACGGTGGCGACGGAGGCAGCGTGCCTATTGCCCGGGACTCCCCCGTGAGACCTGGAGGCGGAGATGCTCGCCGGATTGTATCGGCGGGTGACGGGGGTGCGAGCGGAGGGCGGTGAGATCTCGTTAAGGGAGCTCACCGCCTGGCGCGTCGACGCCCACCGAGACGTCATTGCCCGTTGGGTAGTCCGGCTGGAGAGGCCTCGGTTCGGGGTGCGAACCGTGGAGGCCTACCGGCCGGTGCTGATGTAGTGGTTGGAAAGGCGGCACGGGGTGCTCTCCTTCCGACTAGTGCAGGTGTTGACGGGGCACGGGAGCTTCGCCAAATACCTGCACAGGGTCGTAAGGAGGGAGAGTACACCGTCCTGCCACCACTGCGATTGCGACGAGGACACGGCGCGCCACACGCTCGAGGCCTGCGCGGCTTGGGCAGTGCAGCGCCGTGAACTCGTCGCAATCATCGGTGCCGAGGGGGGGACGTCGGTCGATGGGAGGGTACCTCGCGTAGGGGGTATTCCGTCGGGCCGACCATTGACGACAAGTAAATCTGCTCCGGTGGTCGGCCCAATGACGAAGGCGAGGTGGTTTTCGGGTGGGTTGCGGGAGTTGCGTGCTTAAGCCCCTCTGTCGCCCCGGACGGAGTGGTGCGGAGGCGCGGCGACCGCGACCCACCCACAAAAAAAAAAAAAAAAAAAAAAAAAGGCACATTAAAATTGATTTATGCTAGTACCAATGGATAGTGTGTAGAACCACGTATCAGTCTGAAGAAATATTATATGCATATTATATCCCTTACCTTACGCAAGATGGGAGGGGGTGGTGAATTGTATTCTTAGTCCATTATCACATCAATATATAGTATAACAAAACTTAAAAAAAATAACAAGAAATTCATAATTTATCTTTCAAATAAGTGTACATAAAACTTTTAAAGAAATAATTTATTTCTAAGACATAAAACGAAAAAATCGCATCTGAATTTCATAGACTAACTTGAGACATGGCCACGACGAAATTAAGTCACGTATATATCAAAAAAAGTCCACAAAAGTTAAATTTAATCGTGATACTAGTTACAAAGAGAGAGCACGTATACTTACGAGGAAGGACTATCCTTTTGAAATAACCTATTTATATTCCTACTAACGTCTCGTAAAAAGAACTATTCAAGATCAAGACATTTTCTTTATTTATTTTTAATTTCCTTATTCTGGGTTTTATTTTCCGTATAATAATGAACTAAGGATTACAGTTCTTCAACCTTTTAGGGTCATGGAAGATGATTAGGAGATGTAAAGAGGTAATACTTTGGCACAAAAAAGAAAATGACGGAGTAAGAACACAATTCACCACTACCTATCTTGCTCGTGGATGTCGTAAAAGCTGACTATAGGATATAATAACTATACAACATTTATGCAAGAGACGGAAAACTTGAAATAAAATCCTATATCAACATGTCTGACCAGCATGGTATAGTAGGTAAATTTCCGTCTTATTGATGCAGGCTCGAGTCCAGCAGTGGAACGCAAAAGAGGTGATGATGATGATGAGAACGACAAACTACTGAGAAGGACAAAAAACAATTTTATTTTAAAAGTTTTTTTTTTTTAAAGACAACTCCCTGCACTAAGGAAATTAATCCTTGTATTGCGGGGGACTTTACAAACATATAATTAAGAGACACAAATTACATCCAGACTCAGAACAACAACTTGTGGATCGCACAAAGTGTTGTCCCGCGCAGGATTCGAACCCGCGACACTGGCACTGTAAGTCAAGTATCTTAACCTCTACGCCATCTGTGCAAACAATTAAATAAATAATACGATCCAAATGAGATGCTTGCTGGTTTTCTCAGTTACAGTTGCCTTTCCATTTCATTCTAAATTAATTATGAATAAATTTATGGTATAATGCAAAATTGACGATATGTAAGTGTAGGTTGTATTAAAAATAAATTAATTAAGTTTGATTTTGCCACGACATCTTTTTTAGCGGTCACTACTGTAGAGATGACATTTTCAGAACTGCGAGGGAAAATAATTTACATATCATTAAATAATAAATTCTTGAACAAGTTTCATGCTGTGGCATTTTTATTTAAACTTCAATTGTGAATTACACGATTTATTTGACAAACTTTGAAAACATATTTCGAATAAAAGTCAGCCTTATGAATATTTACAATTGTCCGCGAAATATACAACTTCAAAAAGTTTTTTTCATCCTCAAGTGTCCGAAGCAGACTCGAAGACAAATTAAAAATGGAAAAGAAGCGAGATTTTTTTTTAATATCTCATCATTCATTTCGAAGAACGTTGAAAAGACCTCCTGACGGTTTCAAGAACTAATTTCGTTTCAGAATTATTGACAAAGTCCTTAATGATATTTTGGGAAGCTTATAGAAATTGTGGAGCAGCTTTGATCGCATACGTTTTAATGAAACACAAAGACTACGTGCCATTTACGAGAAAAAAATATAATATGAAATATCAATCCAGCGTCGTTCTACTTTGAGCAAAACTGCCAAAATTTGATGTTTTATATTGTCCGATGGAGTATGAAAAATACCTAATAATAAAAAAGAGCAATTTTTAGGGCATCCAAGTATTAAAACCGCACAGTGATCATGGAATTATATTGAAGAAAAGCCAAAGAAAGCACCTGGGGAGGTTTCTGTTTAACCAAGAACAAGAACCAAATGGTTCGTCATGCCACTTTTACAAAACACAATTTTGTACAGTTACTATCACATCTCAAGCGCGAGTGTGCCCCAGTCCCCAAATATAGCTCGACCAACTTCGCTCCCCCTGCAAAGACGTGCTACGGCTGGATTGGAGTTGTCAGAAAAGGGGAGAGATTTTCGGATCTCTCTATATGATCGACTCTTTAATGAAAAGTACTCTGAAAAACTGTTTGACTTGATATCAATACCTTCTTTCTGTCATCGTACCGCTCCATATGAAAACGATATTGTCCTCGACTGCACGTTTTCACCGTTCATTTTTCCCTCGCAAGCGTGAGCTGAGGAATGAACTATTTATTGTGGAATTGGTCGATCGCTTTTATATGGTCATCTTCAAATGGGGTTTAAGAAGAGCTGTTCTCTCATTGTAGGTAATGACTTAGCTATAGCTTGGTAACGCAAATATCGCCCAGAATAAATATTTGTGTATAAGTAGAGATGGGCCATGGGAGGTTTGATATTTGGACCGCTACGCTAATTGTATAGTAAAAATAGGTTTGTTGGTGTAAAGTAGCTTCTTATACCAAGCTGAATAAATGGGTTTGATTTGATTTAAAGATTTCCTTCCATGCAGCAATGTTCCTTATTTACTTATGTCCGAGATCATCCGAAACCAGTTCGGTTATGTGTCGGGCTGCAGGACAACGGATGCCATATTTGCACTGCACCAACTGTGTGAAAAATATCGTGGTGTACATAAAAACTTGCACATGGTATTCGTTTACCTCGAGAAGGCCTATGATAGAATACCGAGAACAGTTTTGTGGTGGGTACTGAAAGAGAAAATTGTGCTTGTGAAGTATATTAGGTTAATCTGTGCCATGTACCAACAATCTAGGTCGTACGGCTGGAGACTTCGATGAAGTCTGCACTAAGGGTCGGCGTTAAGTCCTTACCTCTTCCTGTTAATAACGGATATATTAACATCGGAGATACAAGAAGAGGCACCGTAGTGCATGCTATTCGCTGATGATATTGTTCAGGTCGGAGAAAGTGGCGCTGTAAATTTAAGAATGTTGGCTTGAAAATCACCAGGCCTAAAACAGAATACAATCTGCAATTTATGCGATGGTATCTCCAATTTTACACCGATATTTTTTTTTTGGGGTGGGTTGCGGTTGGCGCGCTCCTCGCACCACTCCGTCCGGGCCGACAGAGGGGCGTAAGCACGCAGCTCCCGCAACCCACCCACGATGCACACCGCCTTCGTCGTTGGGCCGACCACCGGAGCAGGATTACTTGTCATCAGTGGTCGGCCCGACGGAATACCCCCTACTTGGGGTACCCTCCCATCGACTGACGATGGGGAGGACGTCGGTCTTTCCTCACGCGGTCGGCCTCTCGGCGGGTGACGGACTAATTCCCCGGTCACGTCACCCGCGGCCTCGGCTAGGGCGGTATGAGGCGCAGATATTCGCGCCTACGCCACCCCAGTCGCTGGCGGCGGATCGCCTCATCGAGGCTACGCTCCTCGCGCAGGCGATTCGTCACCTCCTTCCGCGAGATCACTGTCTCGCAGAAGGCTGCGACCGCGTCCCAGTTCCCGACGCTGTCGACCATCGCCCTAGCGATAGCCGGCAGCGTCAGGTCGGCACCGATGATTGCGACGAGTTCACAGCGCTGCACTGCCCAAGCGGCGCAGGCCTCGAGCGTATGCCTCGCCGTGTCCTCGTCGCAATTTTATACCCATGTCCTTAGAACGAGTACCTATACCAGAATGCTCGAATTTCCGTTACCTACGTTCTTTTATCCAAAGCGATGGCAGCCTGGATCGTGCGGTGAAGAACAGAATTGATGCCGGATGGATGAAATGGCGGTAGGTCACGGGTACAACATGCGATCCTAGATTACCCCTCAAATTAAAGGGCAAAATATACAAAACCCTAATAAGACCTGCTGTACTGTATGGATCAGGGTATTGGGCGACAAAAGCGACAGATGAGTGACGACTACATGTAGCGGAGATGCGAATGTTAAGATGAAGGTGTGGTGTGACAAGAATGGATAAAGTAAGAAATGAACAAATTAGAGGAAGTTTGAAAGTTGCCCCAGTGACGGAAAGGAGTGAACGGCTGACATGGTACGGACATGTGATGAGGCGGGATGAAAGTAATGTTGTAAGAAAAGTTTTAGGTATGAATGTTCAAGGCTTTAGGGGTAAAGAAAGATCAAGGAAAAGATGGACGGACTGCATGTGTAACCTATATGTTACCCTTTTTTATACAAGATTACAAATTCTCGAAAATAATTCGTCAAAAAGAAACAATTTTGGTAATTATAGTAGACTGTTTGGGAATAATTTCCATGTGATGACGGAGTAAGAATACAATTCACCACTGCCTATCTTGCCCGTGGATGTCGTAAAAGATGACTAAGGGATATAATATGCATCCATGTCTATCGGGTTAGCTAGTAAGAATATAATTTAATACCCTGCGTTCTATGAGTGTCTAAAAGACGACTAAGGGATATGCGTATAACATCAATGGAAGAATAAGAAATCTCGAAATAAAACTCTGTTTCAATCCATCTGACTAGCATGGTATAGTGGGGTCGAGTTTCCTCCTATTGTGGAGGAGGCTCGAGCCCAACGGTGGGACATATATGAGCTGAAATGGTTATGATGATTTAGGAATTAGAAATTAGAAAAAGGATTAAGGAAAATAACTTATTTTCCTATTCAATTAAATATTTTTATAACAAAATGTTACAATAACTGTAATAGAAGAACTTAAAAGTTCATTTCTTATTCACGACATATTTCAAATTCATGGTAAAATGCCCTAAATATATATTTTGTTAAAGTAATATTACTCGTATATTACACCATTTAATTTACTAAATTTCGTAATTATATACATAGTTCACGGTAAGCTTTGCCAGTAACTTTGAATTTAAAACACAACCCTAATAACAGGTTGAGGAATAAATTAGGTTTTATAAAATTGAAGGTAATATATACCTTCGTTACTACAGCGATAAATTTGTAATTGACGAAACAAATGCTATGATGGATGATTACAATTTACTCAGTCGCTTACATTTAGTTAAGGACTTTAGGTACACATTATGAACCGATCGATTAGCCGTTTTAAGTTACTAATCTGCAGTATTAATCTATTGATTGAACGTTCACTGTTGGACATAGGCCCCATCAAGAGGGAATATTATATTTACTTTTTAGCTTCTTTTTTTATGGGATCTTATAACTAGACAGGTATCCAGTCTTTTGATACTTACAAGGGGATGAGATATGTATCGATGATTGATGATCTCCATTTATCGAAGACTTGCGGCGGTGAAACCGACTATACTTTTAGTCACTCACACCAATAATGTCTGCATGGTAGGAGTACCTGTGGTGACCGTTTTCCGGACCTATTCCATGAGTTGGCAGGTTTATTAAACACCCAGCCAGCTCATAGTCTTACACCTATTTTTGGCAGTACACGAGTGTTATATATGGAGTGTCATCGATAGATATCCCATCCCATTTTTAAATTAAATTTCTACAAAGGCCCCTGCGTATTGCATCCATATCACCATGTTGTTGTTTAGTCAATATTTCTCTTAAATATTTATAGATTTCCAGTTAACAAAATAATCAATAATTAAATTAAATTGTATATATTGGATTACTGAAACTCATTCACACTCCCTTCGCTTTCTTCACGGTAGGTAGCGATCTAGCAAAACTCCATGAGTTGTTTGGTATCAGTTACCATCAGTTGTGCTGTTTACTCGTTAGCCACCAAAGCAATGCTAAAAAAATAGCTTGATCAGGCCAGATTTTTAACAAAAGAATTGTATCATAATCGGTTTATTCGCGGCTATGGTGCCTCAAGCAAACACATCGATACACAGACATGTCAAATTTATAACATTAGACTTTTACATCCGATGCGAAAATAAACGCAGTACTTGAATCTTAGTATAATTCTAGTATATGTAAATGTAGCTGAAGAATACTAATTTGGAACTATGTATACCATCAAAAACAAGACTTGTAAAAAGAAGCCAAGCCTCGCAACTAAGTTCTACCATAAAAACTTGTGAGATCCATGTTATTCCAAGTCGGTTAACTAACTGAATCCCTGCTTAAGGGACCTTTCTACTTAAGTTATTACGTAAATAGCTAACCTAACAACTTCTTATAGTGACTATATCGATATTAAAGACCTTTTATGTTTTAAATAAACAGAATGACTTGGCAGTCGCATGAAAACACACCTCACAAGTAATACATATTATATTAAATTGTACTAAACATAGTGCGATTGCCAAGTCAATCTATTTATTTAAAACATAAAAGATCTTTAATATTGATATAGTCACTATAAGAAGTTGTTAGGTTAGCTATTTACGTAATAACTTAAGTAGAAACGTCCCTTAAGCAGGGATTCAATTAGTTAACCGACTTGGAATAACATGGATCTCACAAGTTTTTATGGTAGAAGAACTCAGTTGCGAGGCTTGGCTTCTTTTTACAAGTCTTGTTTTTGATGGTATCTCATTTCTTTTTGTAGATAGACCTACTTATTTGCCTTTCCGGTACCTTCTCCTTCTTGAATACCAACAAAGGATTTTCTTAGAGCACACTCTGAAAAATGAGACATCTCTCCTTTCCGCTCGAGTCAATTCTACCTAAACTAAGCGGAGAGATGTGGAAATAAAGAAATTTGATTGGTTTTTCGAAACACATCTCCTTTAGTCTCCTCTCCTCTTTGATGGCAATCGAGCCTATTGATGGCATTCTTTCTTTCAGATAAATTTGAGGCAATTTAGTTTGCTTAATACTTTGGGAGATTTTGGTACAATTTCATAATACATATCCCACTCTTGCTTTTTCATTAACTTGATTGACCATTTTACAAGTTATCTTTGAACATAATTATATCTAGGTATCTGTCTACACCTATTATGCCAATCATCATTCAGCCTATCGCCGTCCATTGTAAAACATAGACCCCCCTCATGCTTCACCATAAAGTGCGGTACTGTGGCACCTGCATCCAACGACGCTCAACGGTAACAGAGTTGCCAAGATTAGAGCTCACTTTTCTTCGCCTTATGAGGATTAATGACGTAGTCACCACGTTTGGTAGGCGAGTTGGTTTCGCAGTGAGATATCATACATTTCCCCAGCGAGAGCTGCTGCTCACTCTCCTTCCTGTTGAATCTTTTTTTTAAATGACCAACGCCTTGCAGTAAGGTAATAATAATCCTTATATTATGGGGGACTTTACAAACATATAATTCAACATCGCATCATCATTGCAGCCCTCATATGTCCCAGTATTGGGCTCGGGCCTCCTCCGCAATGGGAGGGAATCGAACCCACTATACCATGCCGGTCAAACATATTGCACTGTAAATGTAACTTTGTAATCCTATATATTTATATGAGTTTATAAAATTATTTATACAGATACTGTATCTCGGAAACGGGATGAAAATTATAACGTTTCATAATTTTTCCTTCATTTATACACTAAACACTAATTGTATTCTAAATTTGAAGCTTCTATGTCTGCTAGAAGTGCCACTTTAATATTGATGATCACACTTTAATATTGATGAAATTTTAGTAACAATCTGATCAAATTACTTTTTTTAACTTATATTAATAAAAAAAAAGTAATGTTTCCGAGGCATAAACTATTAACTGACAAAGACTACATTTTTGTGAGAAAACCTACGCATGATATAAAATAAAATAACGTTTCTCTTTCCTTTTCGTAACAACCTTCCTTGGAAATTATATAGTCACATTACAATGTCACAAATGGAACTGTGAAGGATTTTAATCTCATTCTGCCACCTAACAGATAATTTACACTTTATGAATAGTCGAGAATTTTAATATCTTTTTTTATGAAAACTCCGGATTCCAACTGGTGTCCAGCGCTCATTGAATATTCAGTATTTTGTAAACCATTCTCATTTATAAAGATGTATTTTTCCCCTGACATCCCTGTGAACTTTCTGACGTTTCTTTAAAATTTACATATTCAAAAATATCTAATTTATAAAATAATATTTTAAAACTGCGTTTAGTCTAACTTACATAAATGAGGGCCGAAATAAAAGTTTTGCGCTAGACTTTATTGTCATGACAAATGCGTTTGATCCCCAAAATTAGGCGCTTCGTATCATTTCGGATCGATATAAATTGTTACGTAGGTATAGAGTAGAGATACGTTCGTAAAATTTAGATTTTAAATCTGTAATGTAAAATAAATAAATCTATCACTTTTATTTCTTTAAATAGGTCATCATCATCATCTTTCTCTTATCCCAATTACTTGGGGTCGACGCAATATGTCATCTGTTTTGACATATTACAAAAAGTTTCGGCAATGACTTTTATGACCGGCTGCCTGCCTGACGTCAACCCTCCTTGGGAATGTAATCGTTGACCCAAATGGTACCAGATGGAGTTGGTCCGGGTCAATCTAGGGCTCTTAGTCGTCTTTTACGACACCCACGAGCAAAGCAAGGGTTGGTAGTATTCGAAGCCGCTACCACACAGCACTTTCTTTAAATAGGTAATATAATCATAATACACTTACTTTGAATCTTATTGTTAGTATGAATGGAACTAACTAATATTTTAAGCCCTAACGACAGGGGTTGTGTGTGTGTGTCTGAGAGAGAGAGAGAGAGTGCATGTGTGCGTGCGTGCTTGTGCGTGCGTGCGTGCTCCCGAACGGATAAACCGATTTTAACTCTTAGGCCTTATTTACGGAGACGCGGGGCGTCGCGCGTCGCGTGTGGCGTGGCGTCTCGCGGCGCGTCGGACGTTTTTATTGTTTACGTAGCGGCGGCGCGTGAAGCGGCTCGTATCATCGCACGCGTAAACACAGACTTATAGCAATATGCGATGTTGTTTATAGAGACGCGAGGCGGGAAGAGTGGCGATGCCCGCCGCTGCGCCCGCGTCGTATTGTCAAGCGTGTAGCCGAGCACGCGGCGGGCACCGCTGCGGCGCACGCGGGGTTCTCATCAGTGTGACCATTTGTGGCAGATTTCTGCCATTTGGGCAGATTTTGCACCAAAATTTTAGTTGTGGCAGATTAAGCTAACGAATTAAAAAAAGTGGCAGAATTTGGCAGATTTCTCGAAAATCATTATTATTTTTGATACGTATACATCCGCATATATTATTATTTCAATTTAGAATACTTATATTTTTGTATGTCTTATACATAAATATTTTTTTGCATTTAAATGATAGACAATGGGCAGGCCACTATTAACAAGCTTAGATATGACTTTATTGTGTTTAACTAAAATCATGTTACAATTAAATTAATTTCTTTAATTGGCTATTTGTTATGAAGTCATTATTCTTAGAATTGGATGCGGTGTTGCATTTTGTTTACTATGTAATCAAAAGTTGTACTAGACATCCGTGTATAACCATGAAATACATCATAACCTCTTTCTCTTATTGACTTATGAAAAGTTGCATATTCCCCAAACTTCTCATGTTCTGCTGCTGTAAGCACTGGGCCACTCCTTATAATAAATAATTCACTTTTTAATATACAATTTTCTTCTAAAAAAAAGTCAATCATATCATACTCCATTGCGACGGTGACTACGTCTGTGTTGCACGATTACCAAATGAGACTGGCAGAAGGTTCCGCCACAGGCATCGCTTCATCGAGAATCGCCGCTGCGTGCGCCACCGCGTGCGCCGCCGCGATAAACGCGTGAGACGTGACGGTGCCATCTGCGGGCTCGGCCGTAAAAAACGCTCCATTTCAAGCAAACGCGTGTAAAATCGCTTCTCCGTAAACACACTCATCCAACGCCCTACATTTGAATTTAGTGCGGGCCGCGCAGCCCATCGCGACGCGCAACGCGCCGCGTCTCCGTAAATGAGGCCTTAACGTAAATTAGTCGGGCGTGCTTAGCTATCTTATTATCGGTGCAAGATGGGCGCCGCCAGAAAATGGCGAGTTACATAGTTTTTACAACTCACTCAATATGAACATAAATGTAATTTATAACAATTTCTATTATTATAAATGTAATATTGTAAAATATATTATTAAATATTATCTCTTATTTATCAGTATCATTAAAATTATATTAATATGTAGATCTATGTAATTGAAACGACTTATAACTTTGTTATTAATAGAGAATACTGTTCTACTATACTATGGGTATCAATCAACATGCAATAGCCGTCCATTCAAAATTAAAAGATCAAAACTATTTTTAGATTCAATATATGCGATAAAAAGACTTAGCCCGACGCAAACCCGTAATGTATTCAGCCATTAAACAAAATGGCATGCGCAACTTTAAATGTTAAATTCAATCTAGCAAAGTAACCTTACGATCCTCCATCAAGAAAATTTCAGCCTAAAACTATCTATATACCCTCATATATTAACAGATTGTATGTATAGCGCTATTCATAAGAATAATATTTCATGTATAAATCTTTTCTACAGTAAAAAGCGCAATTTGACAAGATATTTCTCTAAACGTTTTATCTTGCGGCGGTTACTATTATAAATGATTTGTCATTTAGTTTTGTGGACCCTTTTCATCATAAATATCTTGGACAACATTGACAAATATGAGCGGTAACTCGTAAATAAAAATAATGCCAATCTTGACTAAAGGTTACGATACCAAGGAATATATTTAATGTATATTCTTTTTCTTTTTAAAAAAGTAGTGACAGTCTAATACATCGACCTTGGTCAATTCCATCTGAAACGTCTAGTTGACAACTACGCTCCCAAAGGTTGTGGACTTTAGGTTTCTTTTGCCTTTCCATTATGCACGATGGGAAATAGATAGCGACTTTGATAAGAGCAGATGATAATGATGTAAGTTATTGCATGCACTGATGTTTACGCGAGTATCTAAACCAATAAATAAAATTGGAGTGTCTGTATGTAATGTCAAAATGATAGACCTTTTTCATGCTCAGACGGTTATTTGCACTATACATATGCCTCAAATTAATTTTATATTTTTTTTGTCTGTCTGTCTGTTTGTTCCGGGTAATCTTCAAAATGGCTGGCCTTTTTAAAAAATTCTTTCATTAATGAAAAAATATAATATCAGGGAGCAATATAGGTTATATTTTATCCCAGTCTTCCCACGGGATTGGGAACTACGCGGGTAAGGCGACTGAAACCGAAGCGAAGCGAGGGCGGGTTGCTAGTTGTAAATAAAACTACGGATTTTATAGCGTTTGCATAGTGTTCATGGTCATGGGCAGACTGACCCCCCGTGACCACGAACGCTGCAGTGTTCGAAACTTCGGGTCATCAGAAATCAAATACAAACGCGACAAAATCCGTAAAGGAGTTTTATTTTTTCTGTTATTAGAAGTACATACATTATTTTTCTTTTGTTTATTTTTTTATTTTTTTTAAGTTATCAAAAGTACCTATATGAAATATTGTCTAATGCTACTGAGGGGGAGCCTGGTAATCTGTATGACAGGGCAACCTAGTTCAGATACCAGTCTCTCACAAGGGTTTATTTGTAACATTAAATGTAAACATTAGTAATAAGATACCTTTGTGGAAGATAACAATAAATTATTATTATTATTATTATTATTATTTACAACGTTAGGTATATCATTTCCGTGTGGTGACAGAGTAAGAATATAATTCACCACTTTCGTGCACGTGAATGTCGTAAAAGACGATTAAAGGTGTAATAATCATCACATCTTCGCAAGAGAAGGAAAACCAGTTACTAAACCCTATGCCAAACTGTTTGATTAGCGTATTGTTGGTCCATTTCTCTCCTATTGTGGCGGAGGCTGGACCGCAACAGGAGGACGTATATGGGCTGAAATGAGATGGGATAAGAAGTAGAAAAATACAATCCACCACCCCCTCTCTTGCCAGTGCATGTTGTAAAAGACGACTAAGGGATAAGAGCTTAAATATGCATACAATATCTATGCAAGAGAAAGAAAACTCGAAATAAAACCTTATACCAATAGGTTTGTCCAGAGTATTATAGTAGATTTATATCCCTCCTATTGTGGAGGACGCTCAATCCAAAAAGTGGGATTTATATGAGTTGAAATGATGATGATGAATTAATGGTACGACGTTTTAAAGAAAAGAGCCTTTCTCCCTTATTTCATGTGACTATTATTTCACAAGATTTTTTTTAAATTAAGCTCAATATCCTTCTTCTTCTTTTCAAGCTGTATCCTGTCCTACTGATGGGCACGGGCAAAACCCTGTTTAGAGGAAGCCCGTGGACGTTGGTTTGCTGTTTTTTTTTTGGGTGGGTTATGGTTATCGCACACGCAGTCCAGTCCGTCCGGGGTGACGAAAGAACGGTGCGCGGCCCCATAACCCACCGTAATCCCTCCCCTACGCCATCGGGCCGACCATCAGTACCGAGTTCCTTGTTGTCAGTGGCCAGCCAGACGGGATACCCTTTCGAGTACCCTCCCTTAACAAGACCACTCACAGGACGTCAGTTGCTCTCGCGCGGTCAGCCTCTCCGCAGGTAATGAACTCATCCCCAGTCCAGTCACCCGACCCGTTGGTTTACTGTACCACAACCAGATGAATTTGTATAGTTTTATTTCGAAATATTTTTACTTTATCCATGGAAAGAAAAGGGGGGGGGGGGGTTAGTTTCAGCCATTCTATACTTAATAAGTTACCACACGGATTATATAGATTAATATTTCAATTAAGATTAATATACTTACTTATAACTGTAAAGTTGACCCTCAGATTTCTTGTGGGGCTATTCTTAAAGTCGACTCGGCACCGGTACACACCAGCGTCAGTCGAGGCTACGCTATCCACGAACAATATAGCGGGTGTGGCAGCGGCCCTGAAGTATGCTCTACTGCCAAAACCAGTCGGTGATGACCACAGCTTAGGCTGCGTGGCGAGACGACCTCTGACGTCATAGCTATGGAACAAAAATAGACTATTAAATTTAAATTTTTGGCTATATTATAAAGCAGTAAACAGTGTCCATTCTCCGTTTGGTGATGCAGTATGAATATAATTCACCACTCTCTGTCTTACCCATGGGTGTCGTAAAAGAAGACTAAGGGATATATTATGCATATAACAACTGTGCAAGAGAAGGAAAACTTGAAAGAAAATTATGATTTTCTTTCAAGTTGATATAGTCAACCCGTCTGACCAGCGTGTCGTAGAGAGTCAATTTCCCTCCAATTGTGGAGGAGACTCGAGCCCAGCAGTGGGACGTATATAAGCTAAGATGAAACAGTCTCCAGTGTCCGTATAGTGACGGAGTAAGAATACAATTCGCCACTCCCTATCATACCCATAAGTATCGTAAAAGATGAATAAATGATATGTTATGCATATAACAACTCTGCAAGCCCTATACTGACCTGCCTAATCAGCGTGGTATAGTAGGTCAATTGCCCTCCCATTGTAGAGGAGGCTCGGGCCTAGCAGTAAAACGTATATGAGCTGTGATGATGATGATGACAGAAGTTGCAGAACGTGGTCTTCAAATATTTGCCCCAAATAAACTCTCTAAGCCATTCAGCGTGCTATCGAGGGGGTTACGTCAGTATTTCTCTGCGTGATAAAAGCCAGAATACGGACATCCGTAGAAGCAGGGGTATAACCGAAATAATACGAAGAAAGAAGCTAGCTCATCACTCACCAAATTGACAACCATTGGAGAAGGGAAATTTCACGTAATGACCACGAATAGAACGATGCAGTGTGGGACAATTCCCCACTAGGTGAAACGACGAAATTATAAAAGCCATATGGAGCCGTTTATCCGTGTCATTACGGAGTAAGAATACAATTCACTACTCCCTATCTTGCCCGTGAATGTCGTGAAAGACGACTATGAGATATAATATGCACATAACATATATGCAAGAGAAGGAAAACTTGAAATGAAACCCTATACCAACATATTTCCCTAGCCGAGGCCGCGGGTGATCGGGCCGGGGAATTGTCCGTCACCCGCAGAGAGGCTGACCGCGCGACGGCGACCGACGTACCAGGACGTCGAGAGGTGAGGTTACCCGAAAGGGTATTCCGTCGGGCCGACCACTGACGACAAGTCACATCTGCTCCGGTGGTCGGCCCAACAACGAGGTGACGTGGGTACGGGTGGGTTATGGGCCCGCGCGCCGTCCTTTCATCGCCCCGGACGCACTGGACCGCGCGTGCGCATACCATAGCCCACCCATATAAAAAAAAATTTGAAAAAAATACCAACATATCTGATCTGCATGGTATAGTAGGTCAAATTCCCTCCCATTGTAGAGGAGGCCCAAGCCCAACAGTGGGGTGTATGTGGCTGCGGTGATTATGATGATGATGGAGCCGTTGGATGCAGATGGCACAGAACCATTGTAAGTAGTATTCTCGTGGGGAGGCCTATATCCTACAGTAGATGTCTATAGGTAGATGAACGGAATAGACACTAGTTACCGCCCGCCCCTTCGCCCGTATGGTTTGTTGATCAATAGGTCCATGTCTTTCCTCAGCCCTTAATCGCTCACTCGGTCATGGTGCATTACCTATCAACCCCCCGCTTCGCGCGCCGCTGATTTATGTATAGACTTAATAGCTCTACACTCAAGTCAATTTTGCCGTGATATTTTTACAATATACAATAAATAAAAGTTTTTCAAGCTATGTGGATCTCACTTCCGGTTATGGGCTTTTTCCACACAACGTGGCAAATTAATACATTGATTACACGTTAAGACGTGTAAATAAATCTAAGGATTTATTTTCAGTTTTCCTTATTCTAATTTAATCATTTCCTAATTTACATTATGCATAATATGTATACGAGTTTACTTGCTTGTTTAGTGTTTTCACACCGTAACTAGACAAGTCATGGTCTTGAAGTCACATAGCCTTTCTCAGAAATATAGGTTCCCACGTTGTTCTCAAAAGGTAGAATATGAACAAGAATTATATGAATGCTCACAAAGACGTCGGATAATTAGTCTGCTTATAGTTTTCACTAGTTTTTTATATTATTAATCGGATAGAATTACATATATTGGTGTATTGATTCTAAGTGGTACCTGATAAAAATACAATTTTGGCAACTATTTATTTGCTCGTGGAACTTAAAAAAGTCAGCAATCTCAATAAGAGAGTAGGCAGCAACTCTCTTCTGGTCACCGTAAAAAACCTCACTACGATTGCCAAGCCATCTACCAAAGGTAGCGTTTAGGAACTATACCCTACTTAATGAGAGTGGACGACGAAAAACTGAAACTTGAATATTATAAGCTCGCTTTTTGTGATCTTAAAATCATAACAGACAAATGTGGATTTTGAAATTCTTGGTTATGCGTGACCATAGATTAAGTATCCAAAAAATGTTATAAGAACTGAAAGTAATCATTACCACATTCCATTCTGAACAAGAGAATTATTATTCTTGGTCAATTTAAACTTTTGTTGAAATAACTCTAAGAAATGTTATTTTGTTTTCTGTGAATAATATTACATTTTTTTTTCCGGCTCAAATATAAGTAATCAAATAAACACTCACCTAAAAGTGACCTCCATCAAGTGAATAATAATTTACTTTTATGTCAAACAAGAAAAAAGTTTAAGTGAAGACCAAAGTAACGAATTATCACAAAATAGCTTAGTACAAAACAAATCTTCAAAGCGACAGTTGCTTAGACTTATTTCATCTGATAAGCTCGTATAACAATATACTATTATATATTTTCTTTAATTTATATAAAACTGACTTTTGCTGGCGACTTTGTCTGCATAAAGCTGATAAAGTGCACGAAGTGCAAAAACAACGACGGCGCTAACAATAAATCGTGAACTATTCCTCAACCCCATATAGAATGAATAAGTAACCGCTTCCATATTACGTAAAATGCTAAACGCAATCTGCTGATTATGTTTGAATTAAAAGAAATAAGATTTAAAGAATAAATTTCAATATCTCTTTTCGACGAAAGTCGACTAATAATTTGACGATATAAGAATGAACACTCAAAGTAAAACTCTATACCAAACTGTCTAACCAGGCATAGTAGATCCATTTCCCTATGGAGTAAACTGTAAACGTGAAGGGTTTTTTTTAAATTATACGTCTAATGCGACTTCCAACAAGGTTGCGTTAAACGTTTAACGCTACGATAATAGAAAGAGACGGAGCGAGAGTGAATACGTGGCACTCAAACGCATGCGTGTAATATACCTGTTACAGGCCAGCGCGAGCGTTAACAACGAATAGCGAATAGAATATTTTCATTTATCTTTTTTTTTTTATTGACAAAAAACACGTGGCACTAAAGAAGTTTCACTTCTGACATGCGTATTTTGTACGCACGCTCTTTTTAATTAAAAACTTTAAATGTATTAAAAACTTTTTTTTTTCTATTATTAATGTAGTTTTTTTTAAACATGTAGGAGAACGCGAAGGACAAAAATTTTAGAAAGATTGTGCTAAAGAAGTATAACTTCTTACGTGCGTACATAAGGATACACACACTTTTTTTTGTGGATGGGTTGTATTCATCGTTATATTCCGTTCCATCCGGGGTGTCGAAAGGGTGACGTCTGGCCCCATAACCTATCATATTAGCTTCCTTTCGTCATTGGGCCGACTAAGTTCTTTATTGTACCTGGCCAGACCAGCGCGATACCCTTATGGATATTAAAAAATAATTTGATGTAAACTGCCAAATTAATGACTATAAGAATAATTTCCTAAGCCTTTACTTTCGTGGAAATTGTAGAAATCAACTAAAGACAGTATCAGCGCTCTGTTACCAAAATCATTACAATATGTTCGATGAAAGAAAAGTATATACTGTATCGACGAAAAGTAAGGTAATTGGGAAAAGTGCAAAATGATGATGATGATGCAGTAATTATATATATACTTCCTATTTAGCCCGTGGATGTCGTAAAAGATGACTATGGGATATAATACGCATATAATATCTATGCAAGAGATGGAAAAATCGAAATATAACCCTATACCAACCTGTCTGACCAACATGATAAGGAAGGTAAGGTCAATTTCCCTCTTATTGTGGTGGAGGTTCAAGCCTAACAGTGGGACGTATATAAACTGTAATGATGTATAAATAAACATATGTTCTTAAAAGTTGATATACGGAAGAGAATCAATTACCACTGAATAAAGTATTATAAACAGTATTTGTTAATTTAAAATACTAATTACAAAATGTTTGATTAATTTTCATTAATGAAGTAGGAAAAAATAATGTACAAAATAGCGTATCAAATATATAAAAAGCAACGGTAAAATAATTTTAACGAATAAGTTTTATTTCAGCGTTGAATGAACCGAGGGTAATTTAATTATTATCAACGATTCTTGAAAATGTTCCATTTTATTGTAGTTTTTTTTTTGTAGTATTTAAGAGCTATTTTATTTTTATTTATGTTTGATGGGTAATGAATCATCATCATCTCAGCTCTTATATGTCCTACTTTTAGGCTCGGACTTCTGCCACTATCAGGGTAAAGTTCATCAACAATACCGCTCTGATCAGGACTGATGTCATAATATTTTATGTCGAGTGTCCTTTCTCTTGCGTCGATCTTATATGTATAGCTTATCCCTTTGTTGTCTTTTACGACACGCTTGTGCAAGATATGGGGTAGTAAATTGTATTCTTACTTCGTCATCAAACGAAAAATGATAGCAAGTAATGAATAGCTTTGATTAATAACGATGGAGTGGACATTTATTAGCTATGCTTTTTTTTGGGTGGTGAGCCTTGGTCAACATGCTCCATCCGGGGCGACAGAGGGGCACCGCGCGGGCCCATGACCCACCCGCGGCACGTTGCCTTCGTCGTTGGGCCGATCACCGATGCAGAGTTCCTTGTCTTCAGTGTTCGGCCCGACGGAATACCCCGGTCGCGGAGTACCCTCTCTTCACGACGTCCCCCCTCGGGGACGTCGGTCGCCCTCGCGCGGTCGGCTTCTAGGTGGGTGACGGACTAAATCCCCGGTCCAGCCCGGTGAACCGCGTCGTCGTGGAGGCGTTCCTCCCGCGCGCGATTTATCAAGTATGCTGACAAAACCTAACCTGAAATAAAACAATCTACTATCTCTTCCTTCGAGAAAGGAAGAAAGTATTGTCTGTACTGAATATGTAGTGGTCTAATTAGCAAAATCCCATGCCGAAGGTCATAGATTCGATTTCTACACAGAGCATTTCTTTGTGCTATTCATAAATGATTTTTCCAAGCTAATTACATGTTTGTAAATTATCCCCGCAGTATAACAATTTATTCCTTAGGGCAGGGTCTTTTCTTTTAAAAAAATATAAGGCCATCCTTTTCGTGTGGAAACGGAGTAAAAATATATTTCAACACCCCCTTTCTCACCCTTGGGTGTCGTAAAAGAAGATGAGGGATTATAATATGCATACAACATCTATGCAAGTGGATGAAAATTCGGAACAACAAGCTGTAGCAACTCATCTGACCAGTGTGGTACAGTAGTTCAATTTGCATTGCAGATGGTGACAATCCTTTCAGGAAAATGGAAAAAAATTAAGATTTGACAGCAAGAGAAAAGTAACTCTTAGGCTGCGAAAATCATTACTTACCTATAAAAACATAAATTTAAGCTCAAAAATAATTAAATCTAGGCTCAAAATGGATTACCTATATAATGGCTCTCCATCCGTCTCTTTGAACCACAGCACCATTGAGACATGATCTTCTGCAGCTAATGGTTGAATATCACACGGTAGTGCTGCCTTCTTGCCCAGTACACCCTGAGTGTGAGCCGTTGGTACTGCGAACAAATCAAAATTAATATTTATTATTATTATATTATCTTTACCTCAGCTCATATAGGTCCCACTGTTGGGCTCAAGCCTTCTCCACGTTAGGAGGGAAACTAACCTACTACTACCATGCAGGTCAGATGGAATTTTATAGAGTTTTATTTCGAGTTTTTCATCTTTTAGACACTGTGTGCATTTTATTTCTCATCAGTCATTTTTACGACACCCCACGGGTAAAAAAGGGTGTGGTGGATTGTATTTTCACTTCACAGTAATTTAAATTAATATTTAGTCATTATTTATTTCCCCTTCACCAGGTGAACTGGCAATCTCGCAAGAAACCATGTGATAGAGGAAACCGTCTACATGAAATCGTTCTTAGTGACATTCTCGCGAGGATTTCTATGGCTAAATGGATGACAACTTCGACCTGATGGAGGCATGGATGAATTTAACTATTTTGCTGGGTTGATGATGAGTTAGGAATACAATGTGACACCACTATCAACACCAGTAGCGACTGAAATACCACTAGAAAAACAGGCAGGTATACTCTTCTATATATAAGCTTATTCAAGGTGAGACAATACTATAATCGCCATGCTGGGTAGATGAATTGGCGATTGCAGTAGATGATATAAATTATCGAGAAGATTGTTGTTGGCCATTCACTAAGGTGAATGGTAAAGGAAAAACGTGGTGAACGGTGATTTTAGGACTCGTATGTTAAATACCAGGATAATATGGTGATAAAAATTAAGTCAGGATGAAAACATATTTTAATAAAGTTCTATACAGTATACTTCATATATATTTTTTTACAAAATCGGTTTATCTGTTACTACTACTAGATATATTTTGTAAAAAAAAAATGGCCTACTAGGCATGTTTTGTAATGACAATAAAAAATAAATATCGAAGTTAAGTAAAATCTGATTTGAAATATTTACTTCCGATTTTCTACGTAAAAAAAAAATTAAATTTATGGTAAATAGCAAAAAATATGTTTATTTATTCTCAGACAGTTGTTGTTGTTGTTGTTTTTTATACAATTTAATATTAGCAAAGAAAGCTTTCGATGAATCTGTTGTTCCAATTTCGTAAAATCTTTAAAAACTAATAAACTAGAAAGTAAGCCTCATAAAAAAGTAGTCATGTATGTCTATTCAGGTCTTATATACTACTACTATACTGATACTACTATCAGTATAGTAGTATCTTTAATCTATATGAACAAGATCTAAAAGGAGATTTTTTTTCCATGCCCGCTTCACGTGAAATGCCGCTCCTGCCAGATTTCACGATACAAAAAAGTTACGGATCAGAATTTTAAAGCCGTCTCATATAAAGTTTTCATCATTATCATCATAGTCGATATACGTCTCACTGCTGGGCTAGACCCTTATCCACAATGAAAGGGAAATTTACCTACCACACTGCACTGATTAGGCGGGATGGTATTAGGGTTTTATTTCGAGTTCCACTTCTCTTGCATCAATATTATCTGCGTATTATAAACTCTTTCCGTGTAGTGACGGTGTAAGATTACAATTCACCACTCCTTATCTTTCCCTTGGATGTCGTAAGAGACGACTAAGGGATACAATATAAGCACATAAGATCTGTGCAAAAGAAGGAAAACTCGAAGTGAAACCCTTGGTATAGTAGGACCAGCATGGTATAGTAGGTCAAATTCCCATTGTGGAGGAGACCCGAGCCCAACAGTGGGACGTATGTGGGTTGTGATGATGATGATGATGATTATAATCTCTTGATCGTCTTTTACGACACCCATGGGCAAGAAAGGGAATAGTAAATTGTATATTTTCTTCGTTCAGATGGACGTGTTAAGTTTTACTTCAAAAAAATAAACAATAACTATAGGATCAAATGAATTCTAGTTTGGTTACAGGTGCTTCATATTAGGTGAGCGTGTCCGGCGATGCCCAACACTCGTTGAGGCATGACAGTCTGCTGTCACACGGTATCGTTGTCGCTATGAGCGAAATATAACCACAATATGTATCTTGTTTCAGATAAATATTTAGTTTGATATATTTAACCTTTAGATATCATATCGTATGTGTATGCTTAAAGACAACTGAGACCGTAAAGACCGTAAGAATGTAAAACTATTTTGCAGATTTTATCGCATTTGTATTTGATTTTGTTATTGCTCGACGTTTCGAACACTGTACAGCGTTCATAGTTACGGTCAAAATTTAATAACTAATTTTTGTAACGGGTAGATAATTATAAATATCTGCAATAACGATGACTTGTTGGACGTTAGACATCTTAGATCATGAATGCTGTAAAGTATTGCAAACGTCAGGCAATCAAAAATCTAATACAGACGCGATAAAATGCGTAGTTTTATTTACAATGTGTAAATACTCGCGTATCAGAAATCATTAGGAGACCAATGTTTTATTGTGATATGTTGAAAAATTACATTATATATCAATTTTCTCTCAAAAAGTTATTGCATATTATTGTTAGCTACACGCCTACTATATACTACTTATTTTATTACAAAAGAGAAATTGATCTGTGATGTAGTAAGAATACAATTCACTACGGAGAAGATAAGGGATCTTCTCCGTGGGTGTCTTAAAAGCAGATTAAGGGATTATATGTGCAGATAACATCTATGCAAGGGAAGGAGAACTTGAAATAATACCCTATACCAACCCGTTTTATAGTATGTTATAGCAGCTCAACCCCAACTGTGAGGTATAAGAGTTGAGATGATGATGATGATGAATGCCATATTACACAAATAGGATTAGCGCAGGGTGTTATTCCTCGCAAGTGGACGGACCGGCGATTAGTCCGCCACTCGCAGGAAAGCCGATCGCGTGAGGGCGGCGCTCCGGCAACACTGTCTTATCGCCGAGGCGTTGAAAGAGACAGTACCCGAAAGGCTAACTGAACTGAATTTTATATGAGTAAAAACTAAAAACTGAATTTTTTGTGAGTAAAAAACTGAATTTTATGCGAGTAAATAACTACATTTTATGCGAGTAAAAACTACAAAACTGAATTTTATTGCGACTAAAAACTAAAAACTGAATTTCATGTGAGTAAAAAACTGAATTTTATGCGAGTAAAAACTAAAAACTGAATTTTATGTCACTAAAAACTGAATTTTATGCGACTAAAAACTGAATTTTATGCGAGTAAAAAAATGGATTTTAGGCAATAATAAAAAAAAATTATTACAAAATGTTGAAAAAGATGTCACAGACATAAAAAACCATGACATGACATAAAAAGACATGAAGAATATTTTTTAAGGAAGGATTTTCTGTAATGCCACATTAAAATATTACAAATACAATACACAATCCACGCCCGTGGATGTCGTGAAAGAGGACTAATATGCCGATAACATCAATATATAGAAGGAAAACTCGATATATAAC
This sequence comes from Lymantria dispar, assembly GCA_032191425.1. Lineage (NCBI taxonomy): Eukaryota > Metazoa > Arthropoda > Insecta > Lepidoptera > Erebidae > Lymantria > Lymantria dispar. Next base: position 27,866,420 of record CM063459.1, read on the forward strand.
CCTATGCCAATACGTCTGACCAGCGTGGTATAATAGGTCAAATTCTCTCCTACAGTGAAGGCGAACCAAGCCAATGGAACGTATATGGCTTGAAATTATGACGAATGATGACTAAATACAAGTAAATTTAATACTTGCTGAGCTGCCTTCGAAATAAAATAAATGCAGTTAGCTTTACTAGTGACCTCACGTTACGACGACTTTAATGCCCACTTTCTGCTTAAATTTCAATTTCGTTTGATGTTGAAACTTGTCCTTTGACTAAACACAAATTAGTCTACTGAAAAGATTTTTTTTGCGAAATTCTTATACGGTAAACATATAAATGAATGTCTAAGCCTCTTACGAGAGCCTTTGAGAATGTTCTGTACATTTTTTATAACATTCATTATTTATTAATGAGAGAAAACGATAAACAAACTCAATTAATGAACTTTGCTGTTTAATTAAGATGTAATTAGATGCGTGAATAATATCTAATCAGATTTTGTAGGAAACACACAACCCGTTTGCATATTAACCCTCCGTATACGAGGTGGGGTATGACATACCTCAGCGGTAAAAAAATTGTTACAATATTTGAACGAAAAAGGCGCGCAATTTGGTTTTTTCAGTAGCTGCAAATATGACGTTGCCGCTTCCATCCGTGCGAAAGAATTAGTCCAGCGTCAGCCACGAACCATGTGACACTTGCATAAAGTGCGCTTGGCTATCACACACCCCACCTTGTATGGCGCGTGGCCTAAAAGGTTAGTGTAACTACTTTTGATTTTTACTTATTTATATGTTTATTTCGGTGTTTAACGTGGTGAAATATTGTTTGCAGGTAATAGTTTAACTAAAACATGTCTCGGTTATCGGAAGAACACATATTACGAGCACTGAGAGGAGAAGACGATGATTGTGACACTGAGTTAGAACAAGAATCGGATGGTGATGCAGATCATATCAGTGCTCAAAGCAATACAGATAGTGGAGTGGGTGCTAACATATTGTCTTCGGATTCAGTCAGTGATGACATTAGGCACATTTGTAAAAAATTTAACAAGCCTATATGCATGGAACATACAGATTTTTACTGTCAAAACTGCGGCAACTTAAGTGATTAAGATCTGATTTTATTATTGTTTGTTTTTACTAAATTGTTAATGTTTAAAACTAAATATACTGTAGTTTTATAAATTGAGAAGACTGTGATTGCAATATGTGCCTTTTGATTTAAATACTGAAGAAAAGATTTTACAGTTTATTGTTTGAAGAAAAAGTTGAAATTTTTTATTTTTATTAATAAAAGTCTATTCTAATCTAAAAATAAAATTTCTTTCAGTTAAACTAATTCATTATTAGATATATATATTTTATTATTATTTAACAATCACAAAAAACTAATTTGCGGATTTTACTGCTTTTTATAGTTGGGGTATAGCAAACCCCGCCTAGTACGGCATGGTGAGATTAGTCACCTCGTATACGGAGGATTAATACTGTTTGTTTATCCAGCTTAGTATCGTCTGTCCCATGCCTAGCAACTTTCACCAGATCGGCGGTCGAGCTATTGGCATCCTACCGCATCGTTGGATGCGTGATCGCTATAAGAGAACCCACTTTTTTTATTCTTTCTTCCCCAGTTATTGGCGGTTCGTCGAGCAATGTAGCCTACTTATTACCATTTCAGCATGCTAATTCTTCTTGTGCTATGTTGGTTACAGCCATTCAGCCTATCTTTTAGGGAAATACCGAGTACTGCCTGCTCCATATAAAGCTGAGCTATTTTGAGCTTGGTTATGAGACCTACAGTCTCTTTAGGGATCACGTTTCCTTGCCGCAATTTATCAAATATACACACTAATCTTAGATCCTTGTTTTCATATATCATTAAAAAATCATAATAACGTAGAATTTAATTAATCTTTAAGTCACTTTTGTAAGGAAATGGAATTAATTTTTGTATTGCGGAGGACTAAAAATCTTATAGAAAGGGGGTGAATTATATCTAGTTTTATAACATTAAAAAATAAGGTGCTCCGTGTAAATCATACATATATTCCGCAAACTGTATTCTTACTCCGTCATCAGACGGAGTAAGAATATAAACACCCTTCAACATCCCCTATCTTACTCGTGGGTGTTGTAAAAGACGACTAAGAGCGATGACTAAATATGCATATTATATGCACCACTTATACTACTACAGAAGAGAAATTAGAATATTCATGTTCGTGTGGCGACGGAGTATGAATACAGTTCACTACCCTTCTTCGTGGTTGTCGTAAAAGAAGATTAAGGGGGTTACATATGCAGATAATATCTATGCAAGAGAAGGAAAATTCGAAATAAATCCCATACCAAGCCGTCTCACCAATGTGACTTATAACATTCCTACTCCTATTGTGAAGGAGGCTAGAGCTCAGCAGTGGGATGTATATGAACTGAAATGAAATCATACCGGTTGAAAATTATATAAGTGGTAGGATCACATTACCGACACTCGTCCGTCTGCAGCCGCGGGCCGGTCCGTCCGTAGTAATACCACACTGAGCAGAAAATTTAAGTCTGAATAGTAGCAATTTAATACTACACTCCGTTCGGTGAGAGAGAGAGAGCTGGAAGTCCAACTTTTTGATGGTTTTTGCGTGTGGTGAATTTTGCTGATGCCTTTAGTATCACCGAAACTCATTGCAGATATTCACATTTGCTTCACTTTCTTTGTGGTAAATAGCGGCCTAGCAAAGTTACACTACCGGCAGTATCACTTACCATAAAATCTAGTAGGTATAAGTTGCAAAAACGTTCTTTCTTTAAAAACTTTCAGATGGCAATTGACAATATCCTCATAGAGTATAATATTAGATCTTTTGCTAAATACCGAGCTCGCACCAGACACCCGAACAAGGTATGTGGTCAGATCCTAGCTATTCATGCGAAAAATAAAGTAGGTCAGATTATGCTTCAGTCACGCATAAAGAGTAATAAGAGTTTTATAGCCCTTGAAATGGAACAATTGTTCAAACGCTGCTCTAACTTTTACGGCACTTGAACATCTTTGAAGTGAAGAGGGCTTTTTTCACCACTTACCGTATTAAAGCGCACACTCTGCACTAAACCCAAGTTTTATGCTCAGGTAGTAAAGACTTGTTCTATTTTTGTTTCTGGCAATAGCTAACCAAAAAAGAAAACGTTAACAGCCAAGGCAGCCCATCTAAGGGAAAACTAAGTAACATTGTTTTCAAATAATATTTTTACGGCTTTTATCGCGTTTGTATTCATAATGATTTCTGATGTTCACGCGAGTATTACATTGTAAATAAAACTAGTTTACGGATTCTATCACGTAGGGATAGGTTATGTATATAACATCTTCACAAGAGGAGGTAAACACCTAAGGGGACAAAAAAACGCCTGACCAGAGTGGTGTAGTACGTCAATTTCCTTTCTATTGTGAAAGAGGCTCGAGTCCAGAAGTGGAACGTGTATGAGCTGAGATGGATGGATGAATGGATTTAGAAAGTGAATTCAGGCTTAGTATAAATGTCTATGTATCAATTTGCTATGACTAAATTATAGAGGAAAATTTCGTTATGCGCAATAATTCTGAATGTAAAACTAACAAAGACTAAACTTCTTGGAATCAAACAATTCGACATTTTTTTAGACAAGTTATGGTCTGGGTACACGCAGTCCGTTTCGTCGAGGGCGACGGAAGGATGGCAAGTGACTTCATAACCCACCGTGTTCTTTTCCCATCGCTATTGGGCTGACCACTGCTACCGATTCTTTGACATCCAAGACTGGCCCGGATAATTAGCCTTCCGGATAGGTTCGGGTCCTTGCGAAATACTAGCCACACACAACAAAATTTGTTGAACAACTTTTGTGGCAATATTAATTCACAATTGAAATATAATAGCTGCTTAAAATATTAATGTATAAAATAATAATTTAAAAACTAAAATTTTCTTTTAGACTCACAAAGGAGTAAGGGTTGCTCATTATCATTAATAATTTCAAAGGGCTCACGATTGGACATGATATTATATGTCGTACCATTAGCCCTTTGACGCTTTTTGAGAGATAATTATATTAGTGAAACACCAAACCAGTGAAATATATAGTGTGTTACACTTAAATCTCCATCACTCTATAAGCTTGGGAAAAGTTTCTTCACAGTCTATATGAAAAGAAAAGATGTTTTTAAAGTTTATCTACATTTAATTACAATCTAAATATAATTATTTCTAATGTTTACGCGAGTATACACACACATACTTTTATATGAAAACAAAAGATTTTTTTAAAGTTTATCTACATTTAATTACAATCTAAATATAATTATTTCTGAGGTTTACGCGAGTTTTTAAATATAAACTATTTATCGCGTTTGTATTTGATTTTCGCTTGACTGACGTTTCGAACAATTTGCAGCGCTTATCTCATGTCCAAAAAGCCCTCGTTTTTACAGAAAATTTATAATTATCTACCCGATACAGAAAATTAGTTATTAAATATTGACCAACATTTTGATACAAATTTATTGCCAGTGTAAGAAGAAAGAAAATTATTCTATATGAAAAAATGATATTGTTTATGGTTAGTAATTATTTAATTTTAAAATTAATAGTAATTATATTTAAAACCTAACAATCTAGTATACTACCATCGGGTCGGAACACGGACATACTGAGAAAGATCCAGCAAGAAAACTCGGGAGACATAATGCTAAATCAATATTAATTTTAAGGCGGCTTACTTTATCTTACTAAGAGGTTTTGATTTATAGAACTATTTTAACTATTATTATTGTGGATCAAACCGATATACATAATAAGTGCTCACGGTGTCGTTTAGTCTTGTGGTGGTACTTTTGATAGTCCTCTGTTGATGTAAGCCTAATACTATCTAAAGAATTCTGAGAAGACCGAAACAAGTGGAAATCTGAAGGTGCCAGGTCAGAGCTATATGGCAGATGCATTAACACCTCCAGACAAACTACCTTAATTTTTGCTGGGTGACTGAAGATGTGTATGGTCTAGCGTTATCGTAATGAAAGACCCACACCTTTCTGTTGATTAATTCCGGCCATTTTTTCTCAATTTCTAGCATAAATCTTATCAGTTGTTGGCAGTAGGGATCTGAATTGATGGTACTGCTGCAGAAACTCGTAATGAACAATATCGTTCCAATCCCACCACACACAGATCATCACCTTATTGCGAGTTAGGCCGGGTTTTGCCTCAGTCTGTGAAGTCTGATCGACCTTACTTGCGTTGTATTTTTTCCTTTTTTGTAACAACATTTTAAAATATACCGAATTACTTCACTATACTATTTCCATTTCTTTATTTTCTCGATGACAGTTCTAATTTGATAGTTGTAGGGTTGTGACCAAATAAGTAATGATATCGATCGCATATATGTTTTGAACAAAGACAAATTCAGCAAAAACATTCAAATATATTTTTTCAAGCTGGGAACACTCAATGACCCACCGCCATTTTGTATTTGTTTTAATCTGTCACTCGCAACAAGACGGTCGTGCTATATGGTATACATTTCTGTTCGCTGAGTTTTTTCACATTATCCATACGTTACGTTGTGTATTTTGTGTTCCTCCGTGTTGATTGCTGCCCAGCTGTCAAATATCAAAATGCCTAAAGGATCTGTTCTGAAAAGTCAGGCGAGAGAACTGGTGATCAAGGTTCGTAATTACTTTAAAGCAGAATATCAAAATGGTGGCCTGCTATTACCACTGTCGCAAGTGCGAGAGCGTGTTGCGGCCGCATTAGGAATTAGTGGACCTACTGTTTCAAAAATTACTAACGAAGCTTACGGTACAAGCGGCATGCAAGCAAATAAGCTTCGTACGCCGAAGAAGAAACGCCAACCACGTCGTGTGACATCGGTTGACAACTTCGACGCTGACGCTATTCGTCGTCATATATATGACTATTACTTGCGCAAAGAAATTCCAACACTTAAAAAACTTGTTGTTTCTTTACGTGAACGTGGTTTGTTCCATGGCCAAAAATCGTCATTAAGCTTAGTTTTGAAAGAAATTGGATTTTCTTATAAAAAAATCGGACAAACGTAAAATATTGATGGAGCGTCACGACGTTGCTATGGCTCGCTGCGAATTTTTGAGCGAAGCCAAAAAGATATCAGATTGGTCAAATGTTATTTTCACTGACGAGACTTGGTTAAATGCAAACCACACAGTATCGAAGAACTGGACTGACGACACCGCCGCTTCCACTAGTTCAGTGTCAATGGGAAAAGGTGAACGCCTTATCATATACCATGCAGGGTCTACGAAAGGATTCGTGTCAGATGCTTTACTGGCCTTTAAATCAAAGAAAACAGTGGACTACCACGAAGAAATGAACGCGGTGATTTACTAAGGATGGTTCAAAGAAATGGTGCAATCTCTGGAAGAACCGTCGATAATTATTATGGACAACGCTACATATCACTCTAGACAAATTGATAAAATGCCGACGCAGGCCAATAAAAAACAAGAGAATTGACTGGCTCAAACGTCATGGCGAAAATGTGGATGATACTTTATTAAAAGTACAATTAGTGAATATTTTAAAATCTAAAAAAAGCCTCCCTAAAAGATATATTACCGACGAAATAGCTGTCGAATGTGGTCATTGGGTTCTTCGACTTCCACCGTATCATTGCCAGTACAATGCTATAGAACTAATATGGGCACAAATCAAAGGACACGCCGCTCGAAACAATACCTATCCCCCTTTTACGGCAAACAAGATGTTAGATTTATTAAAAAATGCATGTGCGGAAGTAACCGCCGAACACTGGGAAAAAATTGTGAGAAGAACCCAAAACATTATAGCGTCGGATTGGGAAATTCATGTGTCATTAGATAATATAGAAATACAGGAACTTATAATAAATGTTGAGGAGAGCTCATCGAGTGATAGTGGCGATTCATCAGATTTTGATTAAAATAAATAAATGAACAATCAACATAATATAATTACATCTTGTAATGAAATGTGATATAAGTTAATAAATTTGTATAAAATTATCCGGCAATAGTTTAGTTTCTTACACTTTGTAAAAAAATATCGAGTCTCTTATCGTGTTACGTTTATCGATAGCTCCATCCCTATCAGTTTCTCCGACTCTGCTATGACCTTGTACGCGCGTAAGCGTCATATTTTTATTAAATAATGTATACATAATGTAAAAAAGACGCTCGTTCAAGTTTCCATAGGAGCTGTCATCGAGAAAATAAAGAAATGGAAATAGTATAGATTCACTCATTTCAACAAAAAGAAAAATAATTTAAAAACGGCGAGAACAACATTTCACTAAATGATTTCTCTTTTTAAAATGTAACTTTTTTAATGGTACCAAAACCAGCCAGATACAATAAGATACCAAACAACTATACTCGTTCCAACCATTTATTTTACTTTTGACACATGCTTTAGGACGTAACTGTTTCATTATACGCAATTATTAACTTTGAAACGAGTGAACAGAGAAATATATAAACTGCCCAATAATATTTATATATCTTAATTATTACCCACTAAATACATTAATATGCCGTAAAGCTCTATTCATAAAATTTATGTGATAATTCATTTCCGTTATAAAAAAAGTTACGTTCTATCGCATCTAGTGACAGGATCAAAAGTATTTGGTGCAAACTAATGAATCGCAAATAATCGATTACACTTATTTGCAGTTAAGTCAGCTGACAACTGAGTTTTGAATTGTTGTAATAGACAACACGTTAAAATTGTATCAGGGAGATATAAAAATCTTCTCATTATACCTATAACATGAAATAAAACAACCAAAATATTTTAATATTATTTTATTATAACGAATCGTCGGATTCTTCATACGAACTCGAATCGTCGCTTGAATCATCTGCAGTGTTTATTATTACTCGTCGGCACGGGGCCCGATCTGTCGGACGCCCAGTTTGGGTTTAGGAGGGGTCGTTCGACGATCGCGGCTCTGTTGCGCCTGAGGGCCGTGGCGACTGAGGCCGTCACCGGTGGGGGAGTGCTGTTGGCGGTGTCCCTAGACATCGCCAACGCATTCAATAGTCTGCCATTCAGCTGCATCAGGGAGGCGCTCCGGTATCACGGAGTGCCAGCTTACCTGAGGCGGCTAGTGGCAGACTATTTGGTGGGGCGCAGCGTCCTCTGTACCAACCGAGCAGGGGATGTTGTGCGAACGCCCATGACGTGCGGTGTCCCACAGGGGTCGGTCCTCGGTCCCACCCTGTGGAACATCGGCTACGACTGGGCGTTGCGGGGGAGCCTCCCGCCCGGGCTGGGCGTGATTTGTTACGCCGACGACACGCTCGTCACAGCCCGCGGTGGGACGCTAGAAGAGGCGGTTACCCTGGCGACCTATGGCACCGAAGAGGTCGTCAGGCGGATCGAGGCGCTGGGGTTGAGGGTCGCCCTGGACAAGACGGAAGCCCTCTTGTTCCATGGGCGCCTTATGAGCCCTCCCATCGGCGTCTCGATCACCGTCCGATCGGTTGACATCAGCATCCGGGCCCATATGAGGTACTTGGGCCTGGTGCTCGATGGGCAATGGTGGTTCCGGGAGCATTTCCGCAGGCTCGCTCCGCGGCTCGTCGGCGCGGCGTCCGCCCTATCGTGGCTAATGCCGAACGTGGGCGGACCGAGCGCTACGTGCCGACGGCTGTACACGGGGGTCATCCGATCGATGGCCCTGTACGGCGCACCGGTGTGGGCGGGGTCCTTGACCGTCCGACTTAGGGCCCTTCTGTGGCGACCACAGAGGGTCATGGCGGTCAGGGCCATCCGCGGATACCGCACGGTGGCGACGGAGGCAGCGTGCCTATTGGCCGGGACTCCCCCGTGGGACCTGGAGGCGGAGATGCTCGCCGGATTGTACCGGCGGGTGACGAGGGTGCGAGCGGAGGGTGGTGAGATCTCGTTAAGGGAGCTCACCGCCTGGCGCGTCGACGCCCGCCGAGACGTCATTGCCCGTTGGGCAGTCCGGCTGGAGAGGCCTCGGTTCGGGGTGCGAACCGTGGAGGCCTTCCGGCCGGTGCTGATGCAGTGGTTGGAAAGGCGGCACGGGGTGCTCTCCTTCCGACTAGTGCAGGTGTTGACGGGGCACGGGAGCTTCGCCAAATACCTGCACAGGGTCGTAAGGAGGGAGAGTACACCGTCCTGCCACCACTGCGATTGCGACGAGGACACGGCGCGCCACACGCTCGAGGCCTGCGCGGCTTGGGCAGTGCAGCGCCGTGAACTCGTCGCAATCATCGGTGCCGACCTGACGCTGCCGGCCATCGCTAGGGCGATGGTCGACAGCGTCGGGAATTGGGACGCGGTCGCAGCCTTCTGCGAGACAGTGATCTCGCAAAAGGAGGCGGCGGATCGTCTGCGCGTGGAGCGCAGCCTCGATGAGGAGATCCGCCGCCGGTGACTGGGGCGGCGCAGGCGACTGGGGCGGCGCAGGCGCAACTACCTGCGCCTCATGCCGGCCTAGCCGAGGCCGCGGGAGACGTGACCGGGGATTAGTCCGTCACCCGCCGAGAGACCGACCGCGTGAGGAAAGACCGACGTCCTCCCCGAGGGGGTGACGTCGGTCGATGGGAGGGTACCCCACGTAGGGGGTATTCCGTCGGGCCGACCACTGACGACAAGTAAACCTGCTCCGGTGGTCGGCCCAATGACGAAGGCGAGGTGGTTTTCGGGTGGGTTGCGGGAGTTGCGTGCTTAAGCCCCTCTGTCGCCCCGGACGGAGTGGTGCGGAGGCGCGCCGACCGCAGCCCACCCACAAAAATAAAAAAAAAAGTGTTTATTATTAACTCTTGTGTAGGTATGTTGTCAAATTCAATTTCCCGATCCCAATCAGAGAATATTATATTTTTTGTCTTGTTGACGACACTCGCCCAGTTTTCAGGCGTCACACTAGCACATGCGTTTTTTAAAAGTTCAAGCATTTTATTTGCTGTGAAAGGAGGAGTTGTATTGTTTCTTGCGGCGTGTCCTTTGACTTGTACCCAGATCATTTCATTTGGATTATATTGACAGTGGTACGGAGGAATTCTGATTACAACATGCCCATATTCTGCTGCCATTTCGTCGATGACATATCGTTTTGGCTGCTTTTTACTTTTTAATATTTTAAGTAATTCTACTTTTAGTAGGGATTCGTCCACATCTTCCCCATTATCACGAAGCCAGTTTATAATCTCGTGTTTTTTGTTGGCCTGTGTTGGCATTTTATTAATTTGGCGAGAGTGATAGGGTGCATTATCAATAAATATTGTTGATGGCTCTTCAAGTGATGTAAGCATTTCTCTGAACCACTTTTCATACACGTCCGCATTCATCTCCTCATGATAGTCTCCTATTTTTTTTATTTGAACACTAACAGAGCGTCTGGTACAAATCCCTTTGTAGTTCCCGCATGGCAAATGATGAGGCGTTCACCTTTCCCCATTGGCACTGCAGAAGTAGAAGCAGCAGTATCGTCAGTCCAACCTTTTGGTATGGAATGATTGGCATTGAGCCAAGTTTCATCTGTGAAAACGACATTCGACCAGTCTTCTATTTTCTTAGCTTGTCTTAAAAATTCACAGCGAGACAAGGCTATATCACGACATTCCATTAAAATTTTTCTTTTGTCGGATTTCTTATACAAGAACCCGATTTGGTGCAGCACCTTTGACAAAGAAGATTTTTGACCACGAAACAAGCCACAATTTCGTAGAGACGCTACTATTTTTTTCAAAGTAGGAATCTCTTTGCTTGTGTAATAATTGTATATATGACGACGAATAGCATCAGTATCAAAACTGTCAATTGCTGTCACTTTACGGGGCTGACGTTTTTTCTTAGGCGTAGATAGCTTGTTCTGTTCAATACCACTACTACCATAGGCTTCTTTAGTGATTTTCGCCACCGTTGGAGCACTAATACCTAATGCTGCTGCAACACGGTCTCTAACTTGGGTTACTGGTATAAGGAATCCGCCATTGCGGCTTTCCTTTTCAAAAAATTCACGAAGCCGCAGCACTAACTCTCTGGATTGTCCTTTAAGCACCATACCTTTCGGCATTTTGCAAGTAAAATCTTACTGGGAGGAACGATACGCTCAACTTAATCAAAGTAAGAACAATGAAATCAATACGGTGGAATATAAATACTCAACACAGCATATGAAAAATATGAAAGAGCACTCAGCGAACAGAAATGTGACTAGCACGGCAGTCTTGTTGCGAGTGACAGACAACACAACAAAATGGCGTCGCCGGCGCGCCGTTCAGTGTTGCCAATTCGGCTTAAAAAAAAAGGGGTAGGCTGGATGAGAAAATTAGTGATTTACTACCGCAGACGAGGGCGCCATTGTCTCTAAGTAAAGTTTGGAGCAGCGGACCCCGCTTAATGGAAAAATGCTTCATAAAGTAGTTATTTTTTATTTTGCAAAGTACAAAGTAAAATATTTTGGGAGGACTGAATTAGTGGGTATGCAAAAATTAATGTGCCCAAATAACAAATATATTTACAGAAGTGAAGTTTTTAAATAATATGAAATATGTATTTAAGCAAAAATAAAATATCCGTGTTAAATCGATTAAAAGTTCTTCCTGACTAAAATCGATTATTACAAAACATAGTATCCGTAATACATTGGTACAACACTAATTGATCAGAATTCGACCTGCCAAAAGTAAAATAAATGGTTGGAACGAGTATAGTACAGCCATAGAGATTTTATTAAGTTTATACAGACTATATACCAAAAGACGTTTCCCCGACCTATTCTTTTCTTATCACTATCATCATCATCATCATTCTGCTTTTATTTCAGTTACTCGGGTTGACGTAATATGTACTTTTTTATGGCTGTTGATGGAAAACGAGCAAACAGCCCATTTGCTGTTGAGTAATACTCCCGCTTATGGACCTTTGCCAGGCCGCTGCCTACTATGAAGAAAAGGAAGGAAGTATAAATGCGTACAATGAGGTTTCATGATATCAAAAACATCGCCACAACCTATCACCCGCTACCGGGTTGAGAGCCATCAGCGCTCACCCATAGTCCGGGTTAAGCTGTCAAGGTCATCTGCGACCAACAGCTATACACAGAAAAAAAGAAAACCTGTCACACGCAAACACCGTCAAAAAGATGCATCGGCTTCTTCCGCTCACCAAACGAAGTGCAATAACAAATAGCTGTCGTCGCACGTCAGTTATCTGCTCAGTGTGGTACTACCTCGGACAGATCGGCCCGCAGCTGTAGACAGACATCTATCCACACTGTGCTCTTACCACATATAAAACTTACTACTCGTAGAAATTACAAAAGATTTTGTTAATAGTTTTATGACCGGCCGCCTGTCTGACATCAACTCTCTCTGGGAATATAATTGTTTATCAAACCAGAGTATCAAATGGAGTTAACCGCGATCGATGTGAATTCTTAGTATTTTTTTAGAACATCCACGGGTAAGAGAGGGGAGGGGGGGTGTAAATTTTATAAGGGGAGATATCCTTCCGTGGCTCTGAACGCTGATAATTGTTCGAAACGTCGGGCAAGCAAAATTCAAATACAAACGCGGAACAATCAGAAAAATGCTGTAACAAAAATCGCGGCCAATTTTCAAATCGACAATATAGTTTGAGAGCTTTAAATCAAAGATAACTCAAACTTGACAAGAACAAAGACGATTGCAGATAAGCAAATCTGTTTTCAAAGTAAACCTCAAGCGTTTCTGTGTAGCCGACGGCACATCGAAACTATATTAGACAAAACTATCACAACTTCTAAACCCTTCGAACTTGAATTTTGTCATTGAGATCTATTGACGAATAAAATTATGTAGTTAATTGTTAATAATTAGTGCGGTTTAGTTTTAGTATTTAACTACAACCATGTGGTGACGGAGTAAGAATACAATTCACCACTCCCTATCTTGCCCGTGAAGGTCGTACAAGACGACTATAATATGTACATAACATCTGTGCAAGAAAAGGAAACCCTATACAAACATGTCTGACCAGCATGGTATAGTAGGTTAAATCCCCAATCATTGGGAGGAGGATACATAGGAGGCCCGAGCCCAACAGTGGGATGTATGCGGTCTGCGATGATGATGAATGAACAAATTTTAATCTATAGCAATAAATAAAATTGAAGTGTCTGTTTGTAATGTCAAAATAATAGGCTTTTTTCATGCTCACACGGTTATTTGCACTATACACATGCCTAAAAATCATTTTATAATTTTTTTGTCTGTCTGTCTGTCTGTTTGCTCCGGGTAATCTTCAAAACGGCTGGACCGATTTTAAAAATTCTTTCACCAATGGAAAGCTATAATATCAGCGCGTAAACTAGGCTATATTTTATCCTGGTATTCCCACGGGAACGGGCACTACGCGGGTAAAACGACTAAAACCGAAGCGAAGCGAGAGCAGGTTGCTAGTCAATGAATATATTTAAAAAATAAAAGCGCTAGTCTTAAATACTTCATAAATTCTCTTTCTTGATCTAATACCTTTATCCCTTTTTTTATAACGTTCATCAATCAGATAACTTAAAGGGCTTAAGAATTAAAAAAAATTATTAATAGTTTGAAATTATGACTTTTTGCTAAAATTTAAATATTAAAGTAACAAAAAATACATTTAACTAATTTTCTCGAATTTTATAAGTAGGTACTAGTAAGCCGCTCTCACTTCGCTTTGGTGCCATCCGCATTGCTTCTGCATTTTAAATCAGCAAAAATCTTAGATATGGCCTCGAATTCAAGTCCCGAACCGGACAAAATTCTATAGGATTTTTCTGAAAAGAAAAATAGCCTGAGTTACTCCTTATGAAGACAACTGCCTGGTAGTAATATTATCGAAATTAGACCAGCCTTTGTAAAGATAACGCGCAAAAAAAAACCGATATACATACAAGTAAAATTTAAACTAGTTTATAGGAATAGATATCGCGCAAATAACCATGGGAACACGAATGTAACCTACTAATGATTTCACATGCTTACGCAAGTATTGCACATTGTAAATAAAACTACTTTACGGATTTTATCGCGATTCTATCTGATTTTTGATCGTCCGGCGTTTCGAACACTTTGCGGCGTTTATGGTCCGCTCGTGTCCACGCGATACAATCTGTAAAGTAACTTACTATTTTGATATTACAAGTAGACACTTAAATTTTTTTTTTTTGTATAGATATTTTTAGTTTAACCTTTTTTTTTAGAGATCATTGAATCACTAGTGGTTTCAGTATTTTTTTTAAATATTATTATAATATTTTACTGATCAATAAAATACCATCATTTACTTTTTCTCCCACTTTCAATAAAATTCAGATTGAATGATCTTTCCGTGTAGTAACGGAGTAAGAATATAAATTCAAAACCCATTACTTGGTTCGTGGGTATTGTAAGGCGAGTAAGAGTTATAAAATGCAGATTTGCAAGACAAGGAAAATTGTAAATTAAACTGAATAACCCTGAGTCCGACCAGCATAGTATGGACACAAATTATATCCAGATTTAGAACAATTTTTTGTGGATCGCAAAATCTTGTCCTGTGTGGGATTCGAACCCACGACACTGACACGGTAGATCGATATTTTAAACACTACACCATTTGTGCAGTGCATTTAAGGGGCTTAAAAGGAAAACTGTCCACTCGTTGAATGGAAAATACCAATATGTAGTATTTTATCAATATTCAAGTATTTCAAAAGGATTCCGAGAATAGTTTTTATACAGGAATAACTCGTGAAATAAAAATATATATTTCAAAATAAATATTTCTATTTTCACAGATGGTGTTAGGCGTAGTTAGGATACCGATCTGCTATACCAGTGTCGATTCGCACGCAGGATAATATTTTGTGCGATCCACAAATTGTTGGTCTGAACCTGGATATAATTTGTGTCCATTTAGTTATATATTATATGTTTACTAGCAGACCCGGTCACGCGTTGCTGTGGCTAATGTTTTTGTTATATTACATTTTATTAAACTATTTAAGTAGAACTGTAGGAGAACATCTGTCATGGAGGTCGTCATATTTTTTTACAAATGGCATCTATGTAAAAAAGCAAGTTAAAATGGTATATGACACGTTTGTAGGTTTGACATAGCAGCGCCATCTATTAATTAATTGCTCAATCCAGTCAACAGATATCGCCATCTGATAAAATCGTTTGGAGTTAAAGAGATAATTGTGAATGTGAAATAATAGGTATATATAGGTAATACAAATAATTTGCAATAAAATAATAATGCGACTATAAATTAAGATGTAAGCTATCCTATCTTTCAAGTTGGATCAAACTGCACAGGATGTTCAAATTTGATTAAAATCGGTGAAGTAGTTTAGGAGTCCATCGCGGACAAACAACGTGACACGTAATTTATATATATATTAAGATAAGGCCCCCGTCAATCCAAGGAACATTACCATAGTGTCTTTAAAAAAAATCTTATTTGATATTACTTTATAAAAATTTTATTGTGAACAGTGACGTTATTACTTTTATACCCCTCATTTATTACTGCCTGCTTCAAAATGGTTCAGACTTAATTGATAACTTGTGTTACTTATAGGACCGTAGTCAACAAGTAACAAACCAATAATATGATCTTATCTCACCCCATATACGTCCTAGTATTGGGCGCGAGCCTCTTTCATTATGCAGCATCAGGAATTGGGACGCGGTCGCAGCCTTCTGCGAGGCAGTTATCTCACAGAAGGAGGCGGCGGGTCGCGAGCGCGAGGAGCACAGCCTCGATGATGCGACCCGCTGCCGGCGACTGGGGCGGCGCAGGCGTGATTACCTGCATGCAATGCCGCTCTAGCCGAGGCCGCGGGTAACGTGACCGGGGATTAGTCCGTCACCTGCCAAGAGGCCGATCGCGTGAGGAAAGACGAGGGAGGGTGTCCCGGGTAGGGGGTATTCCGTCGGGCCGACCACTGATGACAAGTAACCCTGCTCCAGTGGTCGGCCCAACGACGAAGGCGAAGTGGTGTTCGGGTGGGTTGCGGGTGTTGCGTGCTTAAGCCCCTCTGTCGCCCCAGACGGAGTGGTGCCGACCGCAGCCCACCC
The DNA here is from genome assembly GCA_032191425.1 of Lymantria dispar. Lineage (NCBI taxonomy): Eukaryota > Metazoa > Arthropoda > Insecta > Lepidoptera > Erebidae > Lymantria > Lymantria dispar. The sequence goes on from CM063459.1 coordinate 27,882,531, forward strand.
CAAAAAAAAAAGGTAGGAAGCCAGGGTATTTAAAGCCAGACGAGAAACTCTTAAGCCTGAAGCATAGGTTACGTCTGAGCGCCATACTAGCGTTAGACGAGGGCGCCTCTTCGTTTCACAATTTATAAAGATAGCCAAGTAGCCGTGCTCGGTAATCACTTAAAAGTTAATATCTGGTTGACCGAGCTTCGCTCGGAATATTTTTATCGAAATTATTTAGATATATATTAATAAAAAATAAATAATGAAAAATATACAAAAAATTACAAAAAGAGAATAATAATAACACCGAGATTCGAACCGACGCTGTTTGGATGCTACAAAACTCAAAATTAAAACCGGCCGTCCCCCCCAATTCAGCTACTACTCTTGACATTTACAACGAAATTTGAATTCATATTCTTTTAAAATTTAATGTCATTTATTGTTATGCTAAAAACACCAACAAAAGAACATTTTCTATAAATAAAACCTAACTAGATCGATTTTTTGGACCCGAATCCTCTAGTATGCCAAGTTTTAACAAAATCGTTGGAGCCGTTTCCGAGATCCTGAAAATATATATATTTACAAAAATTGCTCATTTAAAGATATAAGATTTTAAAAATGAAGATTGTTTTACCCATAATCATTCATCATAATCATCATTTTAGCCTATCGCCGTCCACTGCTGGACGTAGGCCTCTCTCATGTTACGCTACAGAGTGCGGTTCTGCGCCGCCTGCATCTAACCAACAATACCTAAATTTTAAGTAACACCTAAAGAAATGTAAATTACGGAAAATATTAAAGTTGTATCGTTTATATCGCTTTAATATTTTAAAATATTTTGATATCGAAAAATTTAATTAAATCGATATTATTTCTTTTGTAATGAGTTAGGTGTTACAGTTCCTTCCCTATCGCCATTAGGCCCACCACTACTATCGATTCTACTATCTAAGATAATAGAAGATAAATATGTTTCTATTTTGACAACATAATAATCCGTCCGGGGAATTTTATCTAAATAACTAATTTCATCACTAAGCCACAAACGTTCAAGACCATTTATAAAATATTACCTTGGATAGAAATAAATATGAACCAGACGAGCAATTTAGATGTAATTTATACAAGAAGACATTGAAATTGACTTTCTGTAGTATCGCGCCAAAGGGAGGCATTACGAGACATCTCCTGAGACCTGCGAGGAATTCTTCGACGTTGTAAGTAAACAGTTTAAAAACATTGTTTCCACAATTTGTTCTAACTTACTTAAACAACTTTAATTTGTTTTCACTAAGTAAAACGTTTGGATCGTTTCTATATTAATATAAACATACGGCTACCGATATAAGTTTAAGGGTTCAGATCCTATCCAAATACATATATCTGTTTTATTTTTAAACTAACAACCCACCCTTGCTTCGCTTCGATTTTAGTCGTTTTACCTGCGTAGTTCCCGTTCCCGTGAGAATACCGGGATAAAATATAGCCTAGTTTACGCTCTGTTATAGCTTTCCATTAGTGAAAGAATTTTTGAAATTGGTCCAGCCGTTTTGAAAATTACCCGGAACAAACAGACAGACAGACAGACAGACAAAAAAAATTTAATCTGTACTTAAGCATAGGTGTCGTGCAAATAACCGTGTGAGCATGAAAAAAGCCTATTATTTTGACATTACAAACAGACACTCCAATTTTATTTATTGGTATAGATTTATAACTCATTCTTTCTATGTGGTGATGGAGTAAGAATACAATTTATCACCGCCGTCTTGCCTGTCGCTGTCGTAAAAGATGACTAAGGGATTAAATAAGAAAAAGAAAACTTAAAATTAAGCCCTATACTACCACATCTAACCAGCGTGGTATAGCAGGTCAATATTTCTCCTATTTTGGAGAAGGGTTGAGCCCAACATTGGAACGTATATGAGTTGAAATAATGATGAAATGATGAAGCGATCTTTTGTGTTGATAGAAACCAACTTTTGTATGGATAGGCATTAGTGACGGCTTTTAGGGTGCCGTACCCAAAGGGTAAAAACGGGACTCTATTACTAAGACTTCGCTGCCTGTCCGTCCGTCTGTCTGTTACCAGGTTGTATCTCAAGAACCGCGATAGCTCGACAGTTGATATTTTTACAAATTAGGTATTTATGTTGCCGCTATAACAACAAATATTAATAACAAAATAAAATAAATAATTAGGGCTCCCAAACAAAAAACGAGGTTTTTAGCCCTTTTCTGCTCGATATCAATAATTGCAACAGGTTAGCATTTGAAATATTCACAAAATACTCCATTTAGTTTTTACTTTAATAATAAAATTAAAATAAATATTTTAGGCGCTTCTTCCAAACAAGAAAAACGTCATCTTTTGCGTATTTTTGGTCGATATTATAGATAATGGTACGGAACCCCTCGTGCGCGACTAAGACTCGCATTTAGCCAGTTTTATTTATTTGGCTACAACAGTTATTTTTTAATTTTCGTTATATAATTAATTTATCCCTTCCGAGATTCTAGCACGAGAATATAAAAAAGTGTGTGTATACTTATATCACATATAAATTATACTTCATTGGGGTAATATAAAAGTTAATTCTATTGAGAATTATTGACGTTGTTCTCAAATCATTTGCAAGTACAATAGTTATGGCAGATCTCATCATACATGCATTTGAACTTTCAAATCGAAGAGCTATTTTATTAAAAGCTATTATTGAACTGTATATAAACATAAGGTATTATTATATTGCAATGAAATGTACAGAAAAATGAAAAGCCATAGTAAAAGACAACTTTAAATTAACGTTATTTCAAGAGAACTAGAAACTGCGGGTTTTTAAACACTAATAACTAGGGTTTTGACGTATCAAGATATGAATTAAATTAAATGTGTGTATTCACATTCTGTATCAATCTCCGTGTGGTGACGGAGTAAGAATACAATACCACTACCTATCTTGCCCGTGGATGTCGTAAAAGATGACTAAGAAATATGATGTGCATATAACATCTATGCAAGACAGGGAAAATTCAAAACAAAACTTGGCATTCATTGCAGTCTACGTACAGCTTGGTATTCATTGCAGTCTACGTACAGCTTGGTATTCATTGCAGTCTACGTACAGCTTGGTATTCATTGCAGTCTACGTACAGCTTGGTATTCATTGCAGTCTACGTACAGCTTGGTATTCATTGCAGTCTACGTATAGATTGGTATTCATTGCAGTCTACGTACAGCTTGGTATTCATTACAGTCCACGTATAGCTTGGTATTCATTGCAGTCCACGTACAGCTTGGTATTCATTGCAGTCTACGTACAGCTTGGTATTCATTACAGTCCACGTACAGCTTGGTATTCATTGCAGTCTACGTACAGCTTGGTATTCATTGCAGTCTACGTACAGCTTGGTATTCATTGCAGTCTACGTACAGATTGGTATTCATTGCAGTCTACGTACAGCTTGGTATTCATTACAGTCCACGTATAGCTTGGTATTCATTACAGTCCACGTACAGCTTGGTATTCATTGCAGTCTACGTACAGCTTGGTATTCATTGCAGTCTACGTACAGCTTGGTATTCATTGCAGTCTACGTACAGCTTGGTATTCATTGCAGTCTACGTACAGATTGGTATTCATTGCAGTCTACGTACAGCTTGGTATTCATTACAGTCCACGTATAGCTTGGTATTCATTGCAGTCCACGTACAGCTTGGTATTCATTGCAGTCTACGTACAGCTTGGTATTCATTACAGTCCACGTACAGCTTGGTATTCATTGCAGTCCACGTACAGCTTGGTATTCATTGCAGTCTACGTACAGCTTGATATTCATTGCAGTCTACGTACAGCTTGGTATTCATTGCAGTCTACGTACAGCTTGGTATTCATTGCAGTCTACGTACAGCTTGGTATTCATTACAGTCCACGTACAGCTTGGTATTCATTACAGTCCACGTACAGCTTGATATTCATTGCAGTCCACGTACAGCTTGGTATTCATTGCAGTCTACGTACGTCCCGCTGTTGGATTTGCGCCTCCTTCACAATGGGAAGGAAATTGACCTACTATACCATGCTGATCAGACATGTTGGTATAGGGGCTCAGTTCGAGTTTTCCTTCTCTTGCACACATGTTATGTGCATATTATATCCCTAAGTCGTATTTTACGACATCCACGGCAAGATAGGGAGTGGTGAATTGTATTCTTACTCCATCACAATACGGCAAGCTTGGTATAGTAAGTCAATTTCCTTTCTATTATGAAGGAGGCTTCAGTCCAGCAGTGGGACGTATATAAGCTGAGATTACAATGATGATGATAAATCACTCTCTACTGTACATACTGTTAAAACTCGAGATGTAATTTTGATTACATCTATACAAATAAATAAAATTGAAGTCTCTGTAATGTTAAATCATGGGCTTTTTTTAACCGACTTCTAAAAAAGGAGGAGGTTCTCAATTCGGATGTTTGTATTTTTTTTTGTAATGTTTGTTCATGCATAACTCCGTCGCTTGCCAACCGATTTGAAAAATTCCTTTTATTTTGTTGGAAAGGTTTATACTTTCCAAATGGTCCCATGTAAATTTTTTCGAAATCGGACAAGCGGTTTTGGAAAAATCAACGAAATCTAAAAAAATATCTACATTGAAATCGGTTTATTTTTGTATAGGTAGGTATCGTGCAAATAACCGTATTTGCACGATACGTGTCCCTTAAAACCAGTTTAAAAATTGATGTATGTCTGTTTATTTTGAGTAGGTAATCTTCAAAACGGCTGGACCGATTTTGATAATTTGCTACTACCAGTTAGCTGTCGGGAACGGAAATTACGCGAGTAAGGCGACTAAAAAAAGAAGCGAAGCGAGGGCGGGTTGCTAGTCTATACCAATAAATAAAATTGGAGTGTCTGTTTGTAATGTCAAAATAATAAGCTTTTTTCATGCTCACACGGTTATTTGCACGACACCTATGCCTAAAATAGCAATTAAAAGGCGATGGTCGACAGCGTCGGGAATTGGGACGCGGTCGCAGCCTTCTGCGAGACAGTGATCTCGCGGAAGGAGGCGGCGGATCGCCTGCGTGAGGAGCGCAGCCTCGATGAGGAGATCCGCCGCCGGCGACTGGGGCGGCGCAGGCGCAACTATCTGCGCCTCATGCCGCCCTAGCCGAGGCCGCGGGTGACGTGACCGGGGATTAGTCCGTCACCCGCCGAGAGGCCGACCGCGTGAGGAAAGACCGACGTCCTCCCCGAGGGGGGGGACGTCGGTCGATGGGAGGGTACCCCAACAGGGGGTATTCCATCGGGCCAACCACTGACGACAAGTTAACGCTGCTCCAGTGGTCGGCCCAACGACGAAGGCGACGTGGTTTTCGGGTGGGTCGCGGGAGTTGCGTGCTTAGGCCCCTCTGTCGCCCCGGACGGAGTGGTGCGGAGGCGCGCCGACCGCGGCCCACACACAAAAAAAAAAAAAAAAATAGCAATCAAACATTTTTGTCTGTCTGTTTGTTCCGGGTAATCTTCAAAACGACTGGACCGATTTCAAAAATTCTTTCACCAATGGAAAGCTATAATATCAGGGCGTAAACTAGGCTATATTTTATTCCGGTATTCCCACGGGAACGGGAACTACGTGGGTAAAACGACTATAACCTATAACCGAAGCGAAGCGAGGGCGGGTTGCTAGTATGAAATAAAACTTGTTTTTGATAAGAAAAATGCTTTAATTTTAGTCAGCCAATTCGTATAACGCTTCAACCTCTAAGGTTAATAAGATCTTGACTTATAAGGATTAAATTGAAGACGTAGCGGTGAAAAGTTATATTAAATTTAACCTTGTTTTTAGCTAAAGGTCACAGAAACATAACTATTGAAATGGAAGACACTTTATAATACACTAAAATATAATATACTAGCAGCGCCCTGCGGCTTTACCCCCATAGTTCCCATTGCCGTGGGCATATCGAAATAAATTATAGCCTATGTGTTATTTTGATATGTAAGCTATATTATTGTGAGGTGTCATTTAATCTATTCAGTAGTTTTTGCGTGAACAAACATTTTCACATACTCACAAACTTTTGGGTTTCTAATATTGTGCAGCTGCCGTTTCCGTGGGTATGATCATCATTATATCAACCCACATAAGTCCCACGATGAGCTAGGGCTTCCTCCACAATAAAAGGGCAATTTACCTGCTATACTGCCCTGATCAGGGGTATTGGTATAGGGTTTTTGGTCGAGTTTTCCTTCTCTTGCATAGATGTTATATAGTATGCACATAACATCATAATATCAGGTTGACCGAGCTTCGCTCGGAGTATTTTTGTAGCATTTATCTAGATAGGTATATATTAATAAAAAACAAAAAAATAAATAATGAAATTTATATAAAAAATTACAAAAAGAGAATAATAATAACACCGAGATTCGATCCGACGCCGTTTGTCGTCATTTCAAAAATAAAATGAAACCCGACTACTTCGCCACTGAGCTATCGTAACTCATGACATAAATGGCAAAATTTGAATTCATATTCTTTTAAAATTTAATGTCATTATATTGTCTGCCAAAAACACTGACAAAACAACATTTTCTATACATAAAACCTAGCTAGATCGATTTTTTGGGCCCGAATCCTCTAGTATGCCAAGTTTCAGCAAAATCGTTGAAACCGTTTCCGAGATCCTCAAAAATATAAGATAGGTACATTTGCCCTCTTTTACAACATCCATGGGTAAGATAGGGGGCAGTGAATTGTATTCTTACTCGGTCATCACACGGATAATTCCGTGTTGGATGCCGTGGGAAGAGGAAAATAAAATATAGCACATGTTAGTCGCTGGAAATATAGCTTTACATTTATGTAAGAATTCTTAAAATCAGTTCAGTAGTTTAGGCGTGAAAGCATATCAAATATACAAACAAACTCACAATCTCATTTATCATCATCATCACATTAAACGTCCCACTGCTAGGCTCAAACCCCTTACAACGGCAAGGAAACTGACTTTCTACACCACACTGGTTAGACGGGTTCGTATAGTGTTCTATATCGGGTTTTCCTTCCCTTGGAATGTTATTACCTGCATATTATATCCTCCAAAAGCATATTATATCCTCTTTTACGACATCCACGATTAAGAGAGAGGCTGACAAAGACTGAATTCTTACTCCTTCACCATACGGAAAATTCTCCTTTATAATCTACATCTACACTAATATTATAAAGAGGAAAAATTTGTATTTTCATGCGTGTGTATGATTGTAATAAATAAACTCAAAAACTACTTTTTAAAAATTCTCTATAAGTACTCTCATAGTTTTCCCTGACACACCTAAAGTTACCGCGCGATGGCGACCAACGTCCCGGGACAGGGTCGTTGAGAGGTGAGGGTACCAGAAAGGGTAATCCGTCGGGCCAGCCCTGAGGAAAAGGAACTCGGCACTGGTGGTCGGCCCCACGACGAAGTCGACGTGGGTATGGGTGGGTTATGGACCTGCGCGTCGTCCTTTCGTCGCTCCGGACGGAATGGCGCCTACCATAGCCCACCCATATAAAAAAGAAAAAAAAAACCATTGGAAAGCTACATTATCCCCGAGTAACATAGGTTATATTTTATCCCGGTATTCCCACGGGAACAAAAACTACGCGGATAAGGCTACTATAACCGAAGCGATGCGAGGGCGGGTTGCTAGTTATAAAGTTAGAATTTCAGGACGTATTTTTATTTAATCTTTAAAACCCAATCAAATAACCATACTAGATTAACTTCAGTAAGTGGACTTCATAGTTTTAAAGAGAACTGAGTGTCTTATTATCGATGATAATTTTACTGACGAGAGGAACTGATGGTTTAAGATGTCCTCTTAATTATTGATTTCAGATAAATATCTCTTTAGTCTAGTCACACCCACTCATACGGTCTGGGTTAACGGAAGGTCGTTTGGCTGCATAATCTAACGTTTCATTCATCACCAATTGAGTGAGGTACCGGTATCGAACCCTTGACTTCGGTGGCTCATATAATCATATGATAATAGTTTTTTAATAGAAGAAAAATCTTTTACTCACACACATGGCTAAGGGATATAAATAGTAATTTATACAAAAAACAGTCATTAAGACTGTCGACAGAAGTGAATATGTAGAAATAAAACTATCGCTCTTCTAAAAACTATCGCTGCTTAGATTAAATTTGATATAAAAAAATCTGTTTTAAAGTAAACACTTCAAATGAATATTTTAAGCATTATTTATTTTCCCTTTCCTTGGCAAATGGAATCGCCCTTAAAATGTAATCAAAAAACTGATTACGCTGTCACAACGATGTCGCTGTAAAACAAATTTGTCATGTTTATCACTCCAGAGATCGAAAACTCTGGCAATTTGTGAATAAAATATTCACAATTTACAATAAAATCAAAACAAATATTGGTTTTCACTAGGATTTATATTTCACAGAGAATTTTACTCTGTTATTTTAACATTTTTTAAACCTTAAATGCAAGTTTCGACTTAAAAAAATATTCAAACAGCAATATAACATAGAGTGTTTATGCCGTTATTTCGCTGAATCTATATGATTAATATGACGATTAAGAGGAGCAACTCAAATACAGCCATATTACAATATGCATGCTCCATCACAGGTTTAGCGTTGTACGCTCATCATCATCATCATCATTTCAGCCTATCGGCGTCCACTGCTGGACGTAGGCCTCCCTCATGTTACGTCACAAAGTGCGATTTTGTGCTGCCTGTATCCAACGACGCCCAGCAAATTTCACCAGGTCGTCGGTCCACCTAGCGTTGTACACTAATCACAGCTAATCTGCACTGGACTAATACCACTTGCTTGTGCTTGGGGTGGACGCAATATGTACAGTTGTACACATATTCCATCGTACATATTGCAAAAGTTTTGACAATTGTTACGGGATCAGCAGCCTTTTTTTATATTACATTTGATAGATGGGATATGCCAGGCTCAACCTCGATTTATTATCAGCGGCACTACCAGCTAAAAACCACACACTATTCTTGTCCCTCGGCTACGACAAAATCATGGGACCGTTTTCACATGTACCACAACTCCGTCGGAACGGTATCAGCTGCCTACATCAACCTGAATTGGGAATGTAATTGTCGATCAGATGACCTCAAGATTTCTGATTATATAGTATATTATATAATATATAGTGTTGAAATAGTAGTTATAATATGATTTTTAATGTTTACGCGAGTATTACAAATTATAAATAAAACTACTTTACGAATTTTATCGCGTTTGTATTGCGTTCATGGTTAAGAGCGATCTATCCGCTCGTGATCATGAACACTGTAAAGTGTTCGAAACGTCGGGCAATCAAATATTAAATACAAATGCCATAAATTCCGTTGTTTCATTTAAATATCGCATCAGATAGTGTCGGTCCAGGTCAGTGTAAAATAATTAGTAATTTTTAACTAAGAATTTTACAGAGACCAGGCCCTTACAGTTTTTTGCAAGAAAAATATTACGAATACATTTTTTTTTTCATTATATTCGTTTTTTTCCATGTGGAGTAAAAATACAAATCACCACCAACTTTCTTGCCCGTGGGTATCGTATAAGACGACTAAAGGATATAATGTGCTTATAACGTTTATGCCAATAGGATAAACTCGAAATAAAATATATACTATCCCAGCAGACCAGCGTGGTGCAGTAGGTAAATTTTTCTTCTGTTGTGGAGAAAGCTCGAGCCTAACGGTGTTACGTATATGAGCCGAAATGATTCTGATGATATTGTATAAAAATAATTTCGATATTTACTCAACTAATTCTATCCCTTTTCTCTAACCTGCTTAAATATCTATACAAATGTCTATTCCCTGCTTGTGTCTTATATCCGGGACGAATTCTTTGACTTCGATAATGACTTTAATATTAAGTTATGTAAAAGCTTTCACGTAACCTTAAATATTTACAGCATTCAATTCTGCAAAAATAACGTTACCTGCCAGTAGCATTTTTCCTTCATATCTAACAAGGGAATGTTTGTTGACATGCTTCACAAAAGCTTGTCGACGTCTTGGGAGGCTTTCGACGTAACTTAAATGACAGCTGAACGCTAAAACGGAATGATTTATGCTTGCAAGGGTGTATATTCTCGTAAATTTGTTTATGAGCAGACGAAAATAAGGTTTTTAGACTTATTGAATTATATATAAATCGTTATTGGTTTGGCTGTCATTAAGTGTGATTAATATCTATAAAATGACTGTGTACCTACTATAAAAAGTACTTCTTATTAGTTAGAACTTAAATTACTATATGAATCGACTTAATTTTTGTGTATATTATTACAAAAGTCTGTCAGTTTTACAATTCCCTGTGTTTGATTAATGTATGATCACTCCTTCCACCTTACAAGTGTACCGATTATAATATTATATCTTTATGAGATAGGAACACGCTATTGATAGTAGTCTGGTTACAGCCGTGGGCCGGTCCGTCCGGGTTCCGCAGAAAATCCATGTCTGTATAGTAGAATTACTGCATTAGTTAGTTCTAGTACCGAAACTAATTGCACGCCATCAAACTTCCTCGACTTTCTTTCCGGTAGGCAGTAGCCTAGCAAAATACGATGAGCAGCAGTATCACTTACCATCAGGTGTGCTGTTTGCTCGTTGGCTACTAACAGCAATAAAAAAATAATCGCCCATTTGAAATGATACGTCAATCGGCTTACGGATGCATGAATTAAAATTCTGAAAACTTCAATATTGGCTTTCATAAGAATGAAAGTTCTCTTTCAAAATAGATTAGGACTAACACTAGGCGCTCATGTATGTCAATGATAATAAAGTCCATTGTCACGTCACCTTATGATATATTTAGTCATTTTTAGCACTTCAGGTTACATTCTCTCCTTCGCATGCGTTCCATATAAAATGACTATAGAATAAATAAAAAAGATAAATAAACTCAATTACAATTTTTCAGTCTTAATACGAGGCTGTTACAATCGATAATCGTATATCCTACCACTCAATTAATGGAAAAAGTTTTATACGCCTTCACTTTCCTACTGCTATCCGAATTACTTGGGGTGGATACAATATGTACCTACTCCTCTTTCAACGTACCTATTGCAAAAATTATAATAATAATTTTATGACATGCAGACGTCTAACCTCAACCATCCTCGAGAATGTAATAGGCATGATGACAGTAACCAAAAATCACTAAAATAATGTATTTATCTACTGTAACACAAAGAATATATCTTGAAATAAATATTTATTTTCTTTTATAAGATGAGATTATTAATTTATTTAATAAAATAAATCTACAAAATACACAAGACCGCCATGCTCAGCTAAACACCAATCAAGTTGAGTTACGTCACTCCTATGTACTCCTGTCATTATCATCGCAAATTCTGTACGAAACTCTACGATCGTTACACTTATTAATTGTTTTAACTTGCATTTAAAGAGTATTTCGTGATTTTTATCGATCTCTTGCTTACTTTTGTGTTCTTACTAAAAATGTAAGTCATGGAAAAAGAATTCACCAAGGCAAATAGCTCTAATTTGTCTAGAATTGATTTGTTAATGCTGGGAGAGTACCTAGCATCAAACAAAGACTTCTGTTCAGCAGAATTTAGAAATGTCAAAACTACGATGTAAATAAAATATTGATTAATAATCTTCTAACACCAATAATTTAAAATATATTTAAAAATATGTTATTTAAATATTGGTTATGTTATTTAAATAATGCTTTTGTAAACTTGGTATTAAACTGCAGTTAAATGAAGACGCACACCAAATAAAATATACGATATAAAGTAATTACTTACGTCAAAATGATCTTCACAGAAATAGTCTCCTATTTATTTTTTTATATTTATTTATTTAAATGTATGGCTTTTGGATTTCGCCGTACAAGATTAAGCCACTTATATCTTATTGTTTTATTGTGTGGCACATAAACAAACAGTTTGTTAGGAGTTTTTATTGATGTATTAACACATTGAGGAACCGCACACCACTTATAAACATTCGAATTCATGTCTAAATAAAATATATCAGATTTTTTGCTTTAACTCCCTTACGTTTACAACTCAAGTGAATAGACGTGACGTCACAAGCAGACGCCATGACACTAGGCACCGTTTTGGCGCTAATTTATATGCATTTAATTAAAATAGCATTTATTTCTAAAGAAACCGTATTTATTGCAAAAATAATATACTTTTTGATAATAGTAGTTATTTAAGAATATTATAAAACAGTTTTTCAAAATTAGTCATCATGCCTATTGTCTACCAGACAGCATTGGGTGGAGTTGGTTTCCATTTCTTAGCCCATAGACGTCCACTGTTGAACATAGGATTCCTCACAAGAATGCCACTCGAAACAGTCCTGTGCCACTTGTATCTAACGGTTTTATTGGACGGGAGTTAGCTTCAGTCAGTGTAAAGCGCTTAGTCGTTTTTTACGACACCCATCAGTAGTGTTTTTTTTTTTTATTGCAAGCAGTGGCAAACGAGCAAACAGTACACCTGATGATAAGTGTAACTGCCGCTCATGGACCTAAGGCCGCTGCCTACCGCGAAAAAAGTGAAGGGAGTGTGAATACGTGCATTGAGGCTCTGTGATACTAAAGGCACCATCAAAACCCTCCACACGCAAACACCCTCAGAAAGTTGGGCTTCCGGCTCTCTCGCTCACCGAACGAAGCGCAGAAACAAATTGCTACTACTCAGACGTCGATTTTCTGCGAGAGTGTGGTACTGCCCCGGACGGATCGGCCCGCGGCTGTAGACAGATAACTGTCGACAGTGTGGTCCTACCACTCCAAAGATAGTAGTAGCAGTCTAAAAGTCTATCAAAATAAAAATACAAAAGACTAAGATTAAGTGTAAAATCGAAAATGTTCGGTTCACCAACCCCAGATATTCTATAGAATGAGTGCTGGTTATCGTCAATGGCGGACAAAGAGTCGCCCAAATTACAAATAAATCAGGCCGATTGCAACCAACTGTAGTTATAAGAAATGCTGCACCAAGATGTTTAAACAAATGTACAAAGGTTGCGTGGTACAAAATCAAAGAATCGGCGTGATGGCAAAATAATTTGAATGCATTATAATCTTTTCTCGACATAGGCATATAGACGATTTTTACAACTCCCATGAAAAAGTAAGTATTATTATATTGTGCTCTTAACTCGTCACCATGTGGGCGATTATTTTGCTCTTTTCTCATCATCATCTAAGGCGTCCTACAGCTGGACTCGAGCCAATTCCACAGTAGGAGTGAAATTAACCTACCATACTGGTCAGACGTGTTTGTATTGTGTTTCATTTCGAATTCTCCATTTCTTGCATAGATGTTATATGCATATTATATCCCTTAGTAATCTTTGACGACACCCACTATCTAGATAACTGCACGAATAATTGTTATTTTTTATTTAATTCAAATACCAATTTAATCTTCAAACTAAACAATGTTGCCCTTTTATGTCGAGCCTGTTAATAGCTATTTTTTTTTTTTTAGTGGTGGGCTGCGGTCGGCGCGCCTCCGCACCACTCCGTCCGGGACGACAGAGGGGCTTAAGCAGGCAACTCCCGCAACCCACCCACGATGCACGTCGCCTTCGGCGTTGGGCCGACCACCGGAGCAGGGTTACTTGTCATCAGTGGTCGGCCCGACGGAATACCCCCTACGTGGGGTACCCTCCCATCGACCGACGTCCCCCCCTCGGGGAGGACGTTGGTCTGTTAATAGCTACTCATAAAAACGCTGTAAGAATACATAGGCCTATTTTCTAACAATTTAAAAATGTCTGCGTACTATATTATGTTATTTAAAGAGTTACTAAATTATATAATACTAGCAACCCGTCCTAGTTTTCCTTCGGTATCAGTTGCCTTACCCGCGTAGTTCTCGTTCCCGTGGGAATACCGCGATGAAATATGGCCTATGTTACTTCCTAATATTATAGCTTTCCATTAGTGAAAGAATTTTTAAAATCGGTTTGGTGATTTAAGCGTGAAAGCGTAACAAACAAACAAACAAACTTACTTTCGCATTTATAGTATTATTAAGGATACTCGCAGACCCAACAGACGTTGCTCTGTTCAAATAAAATAAAGGGAATTTTACTTAAAATCGACAGCAGCGCCACCTACCGGGTCCAATTGTAAATCTAAACCATTTTCAAATCCCCTTGAACATGCACAAAAAATTTCATCAACATCGGTCTAGCCGTTTAGGAGGAGTTCAGTGGCATACACACGTACACAAGAAATTCATATATAAAGACTGGGAAAAAAACTAAATTAAAAGTTTATTTAGTGTGAAATCAGATGTTATAGATTATTTATATATAAATCTCACCAAAAACATGTTCATGCAAAATCTTAGCCAAATTGGTATTTTAACTACTACACGATCTGTGCAGTACTTATAAAATATAAGGTACTTAAACTAAAAAGAAATCGGCTTATGTGTTATGATGAATAACTTTAAATATTATTCCCGCTAGTTTCAATAATATAAACCACACTTTAAAGCATTGTTTACATAAGTGACCCCCGGCATCGTTCGGGAATACATTACCGGACTTGTGAATGGACAATTTCAATGTTGATATTGACATTAAAATAATTATGTTTACGCTCTGAGATTTCTTACGGTTTGCGGGACACCATCGGATCGTGTTTACTTAACGTGAAATTAGAATTTTATTTTGCCTATATTTAAGTGAATTTTGTGTATACACGGAAGTTATTTAGGTAATCTTTCAATTAGGAATTAAAGTCTTGAAAATGAGAAAGGTTTTCCCCTTGGTGTATTAATGTATTAGCTTTATTTTTTTAATATTTTGTTATTCTTTATTTGGCCATGTTTTTTCCTGTGATGACAAGATTACCCGTCATAATCCATTACCTTCCTACGGGAGTTTCAAGAATCGGCAGACGAATTACTGTGAGAATGAGCGTCAGCACTACTTTCCGTGTACTGACCGAATACAATTCACTACTCCCTTTCATTCCCATGTATGACATAAAGGACGACTAAGGAATACAATAGTCGTGTTTAGTCGTATTTTACAACATCTATTCAAGAGAAGTAATGCTCGAAATAAAACCGTCTGACCAACGTTGTAAAGTAAGTTCTTTACTGTTATGGATACAGGTCGAACCCAACTGTGAGACGAAACTGAGCTGAGATTATGATGATAATGATTTGCAACCATAAACCCGACTGCCAAGCGTGGTGATTACGGCATCATATCTGTCTAACAACGACTGCCCACTTGGTGAATGTCTTATAAAGCATTGTCTACTACGTGGCTGCAACTGGGGAAAGGTTTCCACGTTCTCTCTCACGATTATCGATTCGTCGAGTGATGTGGCTTGTCATTAACACTTCACCCTGCTCACTCTATGGTTTATGTTATTTATTTTAGTTAACGTTTTTATGTGTACAAAATAAAAAGAAAAGTATACAAAGCAGACTGCCGACAGAAGTGAAAATTTAAAACTTTAAAAATTTAGAACAAACCGTTGTTATTTTTGGGTACACAAATTAATTGTTTGATCTTAAATTAGGATTTGTAAATTACAACTTCTTACTTTTATCTGGTTTTGACATCTGTCGACACAGATATAAGGATATTGCTCCAGATATGGAAGTATGCCCCGTCTGAAGCACCTAGCACCACGTTCTGTAAGCGGAAATTGGAACAGACCTTTCGTTGTCAACCATCTCCAAGATGCTCGGCAGCGATAAGTGTCGGTCGTCGATGGCCTTCTTTTGTAAGGCTTTTGTGACAAGGAAGGAAGTCGCGGAAAGGGCGCGAGGCGCTCGCGATCGCCGACTCGCTCTGCTGGCGGTGAGCAGGGAAGAGGAGAAGCTGCCATATTAAACGCCTTGAGTGATGACAGGATGTGTCCATACGATCAAGCGTTAGGGTGTCCACGGAGGACAAGGAACTTCGTACCGATGGTCGGCCCAACGACGAAGGCGACGAGCTACAGTGGGTTATAGGGCTGCGCGCTGCCCCTCTGTCGCCCCGGGCGGAGCCGAGCAGCGCGTGTACTGACCATAGCCCAGGCCAGAAAAAAGAAAAATGGTGTCATGTATAGAATGCAGTCAGACTCCCGGCACTTCATAAAAGCGCGGAAGAGATCGCTCTGGTTTTAGAGGGTATTTCGGTCGCTTACGTGACCGGCGAGTCTCACAAATTCCTCGTCTGTCGGCCTGCCTATAAAAGTTTTTACTTCAAAAATATAGTCTATTTTAAATTTTGCAAAAACAAATATTTTCTTCTTCTCGTGTTAATGATAAAATGTTAACTTTTAAATTAAAATTTCTTTGCTTGAACTATTTTATGGGTAACGTTTTTGCTTCAGCTATTTTATAGCGCTATCTACACTCCACTGACTAGAGATATTTTAAAAGTTAAATGAGTTATTGAACTGTCTAGATGAAAAATATTAAGAGATAAAAGTCTAAAACGAATGTTCAATGTCTAAAAAACTAGGCCAAAGTTATATCATCGTTATTATCTCAGATGAAATACATTCAACCGTTTGCTACAGACCTCATCTAGAATAGGAGGGAAAAGTATCTAACGATGACACTCTAAGTAGGCGAGTTGCTATAGGGTTTTCTTTCGAATTACCTTCTAAAATAGAAATGTTATGTGTATATTAATTCACTTAATCGTCTTTTACAATAGTCGTGGACAAGATGTCGTGATGACGTGGTCATCCAAAATGGGAGTAAAATTTACCTAATATCATTATTTATATGCTTGTACATTTTTATTTATTGTGTCGCCAGCCATTTATAAAGTTTGATGCGATGGAATACATCCCTTAGATCGGGTGGTAAATAATTTTACGTCAATTTAAAATGCGTAACACGTTCCTCATGACCCATGGTATATGCGCGTATAAAATCTCTAACGGCAATTTGGCGGCGTAATAAAAATAATAACAATAAAATAACCATCGTAGATTTCAAATTTAAACGGGAAAAGTGGCCCGACTGGAATATATAGATGTTTTAAATCCCCGAATCGATAAGGATAATAATTTGATGATATTTTTCAGGAATAAGTAATGATTGCACTGATGACGTAAGATGCCGACCTACAGTTCCAAGTACCGCGAGATCGATTCCTGCACAGGAACCACATATTATTGTATTTTTGTCTTGGTGTAATTTGTGTCCATTATTTCCATATTTGTATAAGCCCCTGCAATACAAGGATTTTGCCGGATGTAGGGGCGGTCTTTAAAAATAATTCAAATAATAAATAATCTTTACTAAAATCTATCTTTCCGTGTGGTGATGGAGTAAGAATACAATTCACCACTCCCTATCTTACCTGTGGATGTCGTAAAAGACGACTATGGGATGCACATAACATCTCTGCAAGAGAAGGAAAACTGGAAATAAAACCCTATACCAACCCGACTGACCATGTAGTGCGATTAATTAGGTCAATTGCCCTCTTATTATGGAGGAGAATCGGTCCCAGCAGAAGGACGTATATCAGTTGAGATGATGATGATAAAAAGATAACAAATAATTTATATAATGAATGAATACATATTGGTAGACCTACGCTCCTGGGACTTTTCATCATAAATGTTCATGCTTGTCCAAGGTTCTACATTCCTGCAGAACATTGGCGTCTGAGTAGTAACAAATTACTATAGCGCGTCGTTGACGAACGAAAACAAGTGGAGTCACAAACTCCACTTTTTACTATAGGCCACCTGGTATGTCCACAATTTAGGTTACCTTTGTCCTTCTTTAAAAGATGTTTAAGAAGAGTATTTTCTTCACGGTAGGCAACGGTCTGTCGAGTTATCCTTATTTTGTACGGATAATACGTGTATCAAATATCACACATGTATATTATATATTCCTTAGTCATCTTATGCAACACACACGAGTAAGAAAAGGGGTAGTTATCGTAGTCTCAGCTCGAACACTCGTTGCTGGGGTCCTCCCCAATATGGGAGCAGTTGACCTACTATACCATGCTGGTCAAACATGTTGGACTAGAGTTTTATTTCGAGTTTGCCTTCTCTTGTACAGATGTTATATGCATATTGTATTCCTTAGTAGTTTTTTACGACATCCACGGCTAGGATAGGCAGTGGTGAATTGTATTCTTACTTCGTTACGACATGGAAACAGTATATTATATATCTATTGCTTTTCAAAATCATCATCAACATAATCATCCTACAGTTTTCCCACGTACTTCAACTCGACACCTTGTCGATTTAAATTTTTAGTCGTCTTTTACGACACCCACGAGCTATGTAAGATTTGGTAGCATTCGTAACCGCTATCACCAAATCTTTTCAAACTCATCATCATCATCATTCAGCCTATCGCCATTCACTGTTGGACGTAGGCCTCCTTCATGTTACGCCACAAATTGAGCCCCTATGCCGTCTGCACCTAACGACGTCCAGCAACCACCAGCACCAGGTCGTTGGTATACCTAGTAAGGGGCGTCATACACAACGTCGTCCGATCCGTGGTCGCCACTCCAGAACCTTTTTTTTCCCAGCGGTTGGGTCTTCGTGCAATAACGGTCACGTCAGTTCTTCCGTATTTCAGATTCAATCTTGCAGAGCATAGCTCGCTAACTGACTTTGAGCTTAGTTATTAGGCCCACATTTAATGAGAATATTTTAAAAGTATTTCTTTATAATTGAAATTTAAACCAAGAAAATTACATTCTCTCTCAATAATATACAATACAAATATTTACGTAAACAATAAAAAATAAAAATGGGGAAATATTATAATATAATTGAATCCTTTATCCGGTTACCAATTACGGTACCATAATAACAGAAAGCAATCACGAGAAAACACATGCAAGAGATTTTCAATCTATTCTTTTAACATAAACATTGTTGTATGTGGAATTTGTAATTTATTTTTATTAATTTCATTTATTCTCCGCTGTTCTTGTGTTGCTATCTAATTCCAAGACATATTCTCACCACTGTAACTCCTGTAAGGCAAAATCTACAGTGGTCTCCATAACCAAGGTTGACCCTCAGGCAGTCCTAAGATTTTATCTTGGGACCCGCAACATATTTAATTAAGCAAGTTAAACAGGAGTTGGAAGTGAGTGAGTACTGAGCTGTAGCCTCTTAGCAAACGCAGTGGTAGCAGGACGGTATACTTTCCCTTCTTACGACCTTGTACAGGTACTTGGCGAACCAACCATGCCACGTTAGGCCCTCACCAGTCGAAAGAAAAGCACTCCGTACAGCCGACCCTACTACACCATCAGCACCGCCCGTAAAACTTTGACAGTCCGAAGACCGTATCGAGGCTTATCAAGCCGGTCTGCCCAACAGGCAATGTTATCACGGCTGGTGTTGTCCCGCCAGTAAGCCATTTGGCTCAGCGACACGATGCAGCATCTCCGATACTCGCCGATAGAGTCCAGTGCGCATTTCCACCTCTAAGTCCCACCCAGGTGTGCCGGCCAACAGGCACACTGACCTCATCGTCGCCGTGCGGTATCCAGGTATGACCCTGACAGCTATGGCCCTCTGTGGATGCCACACGAGAGACCTCAGATGGATGGTCAGGGACACCGCCCACTCTGTACATTGGACCACCCTTACATATATCCACCGGTATGTTGCACTGGGTCCGCCCACATTGGGCATCAGCCAGGATAGGGCGGATGCAACGCCGATAAGCCGCGGAGCAAGACGGTGGAAATGCTTCCGAACCTGCAATGCCCGTCAAGCACCAGGCCCAAGTACTTCTTAGACCCGGATGTTGATGGGACGACGGATAACGATATGACCGGTGATAATGATTAAGAAAGATTTAAAAAAAAAAATACTTATGATTAGTAATTATAGTTTTACTAGCAGACCCGGCCACGCGTTTCTGTGGCTAATATTTTTATTATATTACATTTTATTAAACTATTTAAGTGGAACTGTGGGAGAACATCTGTCATGGAGGTCGTCATATTTTTTTACAAATGGCATCTATGTAAAAAAAGCAAGTTAAAATCGTATATGACACGTTTGTAGGTTTGACATAGCAGCGCCATCTATTAATTAATTCCTCAATCCAGTCAACAGATATCGCCATCTGTTAAAATCGTTTGGAGTTAACAGATAATTGTGAATGTCAAATAATAGGTATATATAGGTAATACAAATAATTTGCAATAAAATAATATTGTGACTATAAATTAAGATGTAAGCTATCCTATCTTTCAAGTTGGATCAAACTGCACACGGTGTGCAAATTTGATTAAAATCGGTTAAGTAGTTTAAGAGTCCGTTGCGGACAAACAACGTGACACGTAATTTATATATATTAAGATTTCAAATATGTTATAGGTACTCACGTAAACATTAGAAATAATTATTGTAGTAATATATAATAGTATATTTGTTTTTTAGGATTCCGTACCCAAAGGGTAAAAACGGGACCCTATTACTAAGACTGCGCTGTCCGTCCGTCTGTCACCAGACTGTATCTCAAGAACGGTGATAGCTAGACAGCTGAAATTTTCACAGATGATGTATTTCTATTGCTGCTATCACGACAAATACTAAAAATAAAATAAAATAAATATTTAAGGGGGGCTCCCATACAACAAACTTTATTTTTTTACTTAATATCGATAATGGCAAAAGGGAGGCAATTGTTTACCTAGTTAATGGTACAGAACCCTTCGTGCGCGAGTCCGACTTGCACTTGGCCGTTTTTTTTTACTTATTGAGCTATTTTATATGAGAAAATAATGATTATTCTCTAAATAATACAAAGAAATTTATAGAGACATATCAACTCTATAAAATGTATCAAGATTTATCTTTTCTCTAAAACGTTTCATTTTATTAATATATTACGCCTGAATACGAATTTAAATAATGTTTGCTCGTTTACCACATATAGCAATTAAAAATTATAATAACCTTAATGTGTTTATCAGCCTAGTTCAGTGCGTTTTCCTATCATGAAGCCCAAGATGTCTATATAAGTATTTACTTCAAATATATTACAAATTAAGTTAGCGATTAATTATAATGTTACACTCTGTTCGAGGATTTGAATGCTCCGCCAACCGCAGTACTTTAACTAAATTGGACAATGTTGAATGAATTAGGTATTATGCAAAGGCAAAAATGATGAATTGCAATTAACAAAACAAAGGAAAGGGACCTGAAAATGTGGTACGTTTTAATAAGTATAATTTACTTTACAATATGGGCTATAATAGTATGTATGTAATTATATAAAGGACTAGCAATGCGCCCTCGCTTCGCTTCGGTTTCAGTCACGTAGTTCCTGTTCCCGTGGGAATACCGGGATAAAATGTAGCGTATGTTACTCCCTGATATTATAGCTTTCCATTGGTGAAAGAATTTTTGAAATCGGTTCGGTGGTTTAAGCGTGAAAGCGTTACAAACAAGCAAACAAACAAACATCCTTACTTTCGCATTTATAATATTAGTATGGATTATCTGATATTAAAGGGAATTCTTATTTAATGTTTGCATAAAAACCTATATATTCCAAATGATGACGGAGTAAGTATACAATTCACAGCCCCCTATCTTGCCCGTGGGTATCGTAAAAGACAACTATGGAATATCTGATGCATATAACAATTATAAAAGAAAGTCAAAACTCGAAATAAAAGCCTATATCAACCCGCCTGACCAGCATGGTAGAGTAGATCAATTTCCCTCTCAATATGGAAAAGGCTCGAGGTCAGTACACCTACATGAGGTGTGATGGTGTTGATGTGATTCCTGTGCTGATGTGTTAAGAATATAAAAGGTTACCACCTGATATTTTACCGTGGGATTCGTAAAAGCTAGCTTAAGGATGACTAAAAGAATCATCAGGCTAAAAATCGAAAAGCTGATCAATAAAATGAAAGAGGTTATACATTCATTTTAAGTGAATTTTTTTGTAACAGTAATTTGAAACTACATAGAAAAAGCTACGGAAAATTGATATTACTATGCAATTATTTGCTCTATCTCGTCTTTTTTTGCTGTTGATGGCCAACGAGTAAACAGTATGGTGTTTACTTAAAAATTTGGGCTTCCAGCTCTCTCGCTCCGCAAACGAATCGCAGTAACAAATTGCTACTACTCATACGTCAATTTTAAGTGAGAGCGTGATACCACCCCGGAGGAACCCACCACGGCTGTAGACAGACGACTGTCAACAGTGTGGTCCTACCACATTTAAATTTTGCGACGGCGAATGACGTCCCAAAAAGGGGATGTCATGAGAAGAGGGTACCTACTCTGGAATTCCCGAGGGAATTATTCCGTCAGGTCGACCACTGAAGACAAGGAACTCAGCTCCGGTGGTCGGCCCAACGACGAAAGCGACGTGCTATGGGTGGGTTACGGAGCCGCGCGGCGCCCCTCTGTCACCCCGAACGGAGGCGGACCGTAGTCCATCCCCACAAAAAAAAAACACATTTAAATTTGTATCCTTAAATTATCCTACCAACGTATCTTACCCGCAGTCCTAAAATATCGTAGGTAGAATATTACTATGAATATAATACGAAATCCTTATTACAAAGTAAGATGTTTTATATTACGTTTCTAATAACTTTTATATTAATATTTATCTCAACGAATACAAATTATGTTTTACTGTAAAGCGAATTCAGTATAAGAAAGTATGAGGTATAGGTAAACCGTAGACAATTTCGAGGCTTACAAACTCAAACCATTTATTATATACCGGTGAATCAGTCCAGATTTGCATGGATGCGACTTACTGAAGATAATGAGAAATTAGCACAAGATGGAAATATCATGTATACTTTATGATGACTATTTATGTGTTCTAGGAGCTTTGTTTCTCAGCCAATATACGTATTTTTTTTTTGTCTCAGACCGGCTATATTCTGGAAGTGCTAGTCAAATGTGTTTGCAAAGGGTTTCATTTCAAGCTTTCCTTCTCTTGTATCGATATTTTCTATATATTATATCTTTTACTCGTAATTTACAACACCCATAGGTAAGAGAGTACACAGGCAAAGCGGTGGTACATTGTATTCTTACTCCCTTACCGCACGGAAAAAGAAAAGTCTAAATGATGATTTTAATGATCATTATCATCCTGCTCTTATCCCAATTATATCAACAAAGGATATAAACTACAATATGGTGTCATCTAGGATAAAAATTAACTATAAAACTTCGAAAGAATGGATATTTATGTAATCAACGCAATCAAAGCAAGTACTATTAGTTTTGAAATAAACACACACACTTCCGTAGACCTGGTAATTATACACATAAATATATAATGTATTTTTCATGTAATACAGGAGAAATAATGCTATTCGCCATTATACTGTGTGTATCAAAAGACGGTGAAAAATATAATATGCAGATAGTCCATCCATTGCATGTCGCGTGACGGTCGGCCGCAGAGTAGGGATAAAGTGAAAGGTGCTCGACAGAGCAGCTGAGACCAATATGGCGGCGTTCGCATCATTTGAACATGTGGTGTATAGACTACCACTCATTTGTGCCAGTGCTCCACGCTATTTATTTGTGTTTATCAGTGTTTAATGTAAATGTTGCTGTTTTTTGTAATGCGAAAAAAATATTCACTTTTACCGTGGTTCCAAATGATTGTGTGGTTATACCACACAATCATTTTTTTTTATTCTTCCCGTTATGCTATGTTTGTGGAAAAAAACGACACTAATAATATAAAAAAGGTACTTAATACACTGAAAGTTTTATTATAACGCATTCAGCATCGTCATCATCGCAGCCCATATACGTCCCACTGTTGGGCTCGGGCCTCCTCGACAATGGGAGGGAATTTGACCTACTATACCATGCTGGTCAGACATGTTGGTATAGGGTTTCATTTCGAGTTTTCCTTCTCTTACACGGATGTTATGTGATATTATATCCCTTAGTCGTTTCTTACGACATCCACGGGCGAGGTAGGGAGTGGTGAATTATATTCTTACTCCGTCACCACACGGCAATGCATGATATAGTTAACGCATTATATAGTTTATATTTGTGACGGTATGCGCGCGCAATGTCAAACACGTTGAGTTGCTAACTTCAGAGGGTCGGTTTTTCGTGAGGGTGTGCGCACGAATAGTTCAAATTTACCCTCATAATTTTTCCTTAACACGCCAAAAGAAGTACAACTTAAACAATTCTGTCAAAATGAGTTGTAGTTTACAATAAAGATCGCCTGTGTCGAGAATATAAATATGACGAATGTCACTATAATTTATCAAAGTTACAAACGCTATTCTTGGCATACAATATATTTTCGTATAATAAAAATTGTGACACAAGACTCACAATATGTATTCCTTTGAATTTCTTTCTAAAAGAAGCTCTCAAGCCTATATTATAAATTACGCTTATAAAATTTCTAGAGAACAAACATTGTAAAGAACGAATAAGGGACGCATGCAGATGACATAAGAGAAGATGCTGAATTGTATTCTTACTCCGTCACCACACCGAAATAATATAGTATTTTTAGTGATAGGACCACACTGTTGACAGTTGTCTGTCTACAGCCGCGGACCGATCCGTCCGGGGTAGTACCACACTGAGCAGAAAATCGACGTCTGAGTAGTAGCAATTTATTCTGCGCTTCATTCGGGGAGCCAGAGAGCCGGAAGTCTTACTTTCTGAGCTTGTTTGCGTGTGGTGTGTTTTGGTAATGCGTTTAGTTTCACCGAACCTCATTGCATGCATTCACACTCACTTCACTTTCTTCACGGTAAGCAAGGGCCTAGCAAAGGTCCATGAGCGGCAGCAATACTTACCATCAGGTGTATTGTTTGCTCGTTTTGACATCGTTTGCAATAAAAAAAGTTTCTCACGGCAAATCTTAGTATCTCGTGGTATTTATCAGAGATTTAATACGCGAGGATAGAGTAGACAGAACCGAAGCGTAGCGAATGCTGATTGCTATTTACGTAATATCATATGATGATCATCATCCCAGCTGATATAATAGGTCTTTACCTATGTAACTGCCGTTCTGCAGTACTGGCCATTGCAAGTCAAAATAATTTTTGTATGGCTAAGAATTCTAATTTCAAATTAATTTTATTTTAAAACATGGAATTCATTTTCCAAAAGTAGTGTTTATTGATTAGTGTTACGTTTTCATCGCATTTCAATCTTTTTCGTCATCATGGATATGTTAAAAATTCGAGTAATTATGGAATATGAGTATCGTCGTGGCAGCAACGCGGCACAAGCGCCACGCAACATCAACGACGTTTACGGAGCTAACACTACAAACCAACGCACCGCCTGTTATTGGTTTGCTCGCTTCCGTTCTGGAAATTTCGACCTGAAAAATAAACCTCGCGGTCGTCCGAAGACTTTGGTCGACAATGACGAATTAAAGGCGATTGTGGAAGCCGATGATACACAATCTACGGCTGAATTAGCAGCAGCTTTCGACGTTAGCGTCAAAACAATATTGATTCATTTGCGTCAAATTGGCAAGGTAAGAAAGCTTGACAAATGGGTGCCCCACGAACTCACTGATCGCCAGCGCGAAGTACGCGTCGAGACATGCCTTGCATTGCTCAACAGACACACAAATGAAGGAATTTTGAAACGCATTGTTACTTGCGATGAAAAATGGATTCTGTTTGATAACCGCAAGCGTTCAGCAAGTTGGTTGGATCCTGGTTCAGTACCTAAACAATGCCCTAAACGAAAACTTATCCCTAGAAAAGTGATGGTCACTGTTTGGTGGTCTAGCTCCGGTGTGATTCATCACAGCTTCTTACCAAACGGGGTGAGCATTACTGCAGATGTGTACTGTGAAGAACTGAACACAATGATGGAGAAGCTGGCACATCTCCAACCAGCATTGGTCAATCGCTCGTCTCCGCTGCTCCTGCACGACAATGCGCGACCTCATACTGCACAGCAGACGGTCTCCAAGTTGCAAGAACTGGGGTTGGAAGCTCTCCATCATCCGCCATACTCACCAGACCTTGCGCCTACAGACTACTTCTTTTTCCAGAATTTGGATAACTTCTTGGCGGGCAAGAAATTCAATACCCGAGAGGCAGTACAAAATGCCTTTGAAGAATTTGTTGCCTCCCGTCCAGCTGATTTCTTTAAGAAGGGCATCAATAAACTGCCGCTGCGTGGGCAAAGATGCATTGATTGCATGGGTGATTACTTCGATTAATACAAATAAAAAATACATTAAAAAATCTTTTAATTTTTTTCATACATAACGGCAATTTCATAGGTAAAGACCTAATAAAACTCATTGCTCAACTCGAGCCTCCTTCATAATGGGAAGTAAATAGACCTAACTCTGGTTTGGTACAGGGTTTTATTTCAAGTTTTCTTCCTCTTCACTTTAGCTCACATACATCCCACTGTTGAGTCCAGTCTCCTTCATAGCACGCTTGTCAAACGTGTTGCTATAGAGTTTTATTTCAAGTTTTCCTTCTCTTGCATACAAAACAGTAATGAGGAATGTGGATAAAAGTGATAGGAGTATAAGTAAAAAGAAAATTTTGAAAAACCCCCGACACTAACTAAAATAATAAAAAAAAAACAGCAATTTACTCTCCATCCAATATGGCTATAGAAGTGTTCATTTGGCACATAAAACGGATGGATAAAAATATGCATCTGTGCGACCGGTCATCTGTTCATCCATCTAGGTATCCATCTAGAATTTTAAAACAAATATTTTTTTGATAAATCGGCTTGAGCGTAGTGAAACTGTATGGACTAAACTGTTGGTATTTTTTATTGCATTTCACGTCCGTCGTAGTGTATTTCCATTCCAAAGCATTCACCTTTATCGTCATCATTTCAGCCCATACACGTCCTAATACTGGGCTCGGGCCTCCTCTACAATAGGAGCGAAATTGACCTTATACCATGCTGGTCTGACAGGTTGCTGTAGGGTTTTATTTCAAATTTTCCCTTTCTTGCACAGATGCTACATGCGTATTATATCCCTTAGTCGTCTTTTACGATATCCACGGGCAAGATAGGCAGTGGTGATTTGTATTCTTACTCCATCATCACACGAAAAACCTTAATCACGCCTAAATATATTTTATTTCAGAAAATATTTAAGAAGATCACATAGTTTTAAACAATTGACAAATAGTCGACTTAATATGTGAGCTGGAAGTCAACTTTGAGTGAGACTGATTATATACTTCACTAGCTGACCCTACAGACGTTGACCTACAGACGATAAAATTAAAGGAATTCTCCTTGAAATCGACAGAAGCTCCATCTACCGGGTCCAATTATGAATCTAAAACATTCTCACATCCCCTTGAACACACACAAAAAAAATTATCAACATCGGTCCAGCCGTGTAGGAGGAGTTCAGTGACATACACTAGTACACAGGAATTTTATATATAATGATTATCAAAACTAATACAATAAAGAAACTTATTAAAACATTTTTACAATATTATAAATTTTATACCATCAAAAACAAGACTTGTAAAAAAAAGCCAAGCCTCGCAACTGAATTCTTCTACCATAAAAATTTGTGAGATCCATGTTATACCAAGTCGGTTAACTCATTCAGTCCCTGCTTAAGGGACGTTTCTTCTTAAGTTATTACGTAAATAGTTAACCTAACAACTTCTTATAGTGACTATATCAATATTAAAGGTCTTTTATGTTTTAAATAAACAGAATGACTTGGCAATCGCATGAAAACACAGTGTACCTCACAAGTAATACATATTATATTAAATTGTACTAAACATAGTGCGATTGCCAAGTCAATCTATTTATTTAAAACATAAAAGATCTTTAATATTGATATAGTCACTATAAGAAGTTGTTAGGTTAACTATTTACGTAATAACTTAAGAAGAAACGTCCCTTAAGCAGGGACTGAATGAGTTAACCGACTTGGTATAACATGGATCTCACAAATTTTTATGGTAGAAGAATTCAGCTGCGAGGCTTGGCTTTTTTTTACAAGTCTTGTTTTTGATGGTATCTCATTTCTTTTAGTAGATAGACCTACTTATTTGCCTTTCCGGTACCTTCTACTACTTGAATACCCACAAAGGATTTTCTTAGAGCACACTCTCTGAAATATGAGACATCTCTCCTTTCCGCTTGAGTAAATTCTACCTAAACTAAGCGAAGGGATGTGGAAATAAAGAAATTTGATTGTTTTTTGGAAACACATCTCCTCTAGTCTCCTCTCGGCTTTGATGACAATCGAGGCTAATGATGGCGTTCTTTCTTTCAGATAAATTTGAGGCAATTTAGTTTGCTTAATACTTTGGGAGATTTTGGTACAATTTCATAAGACACGTCCCACTCTTACTTTTTTATTAAGTTTATTGACCATTTTACAAGTTATCTTTGAACATAATTATATCTAGGTATCTATCTACACCTATTATGCCAATCATCGTTCAGCCTATCGCCGTCCACTGTAGAACATAGACCCTCCTCATGCTTCACCATAAAGTGCGGTACTGTGGCACCTGCATCCAACGACGCTCAAGGGTAAGAGTTGTCATGACTAGAGCTTATTTTTCTTCGCCTTATGAGGAATAGTGACGTAGTCGCTACGTTTGGTAGGCGGGTTAGTTTCGCAGTGAGATATCATACATTTCTCCGGCGAGAACTGCTGCCCACTCTCCTTCCTGTTGAATCTTTTTTTTAAATGACAACGCCTTGCACTAAGGGAATTATAATCCTTATATTGTGGGGGACTTTACAAACATATAATTCAACATCGCATCATCATCGCAGCCCTCATATGTCCCACTGTTGGGCTCGGGCCTCCCCCACAATGGGAGGGAATTTAACCCACTATACCATGCTGGTCAGACATGTTGATATAGGGTTTCATTTCGAGTTTTCCTTCTCTTGCACAGATGGTATGTGCATATTATATCCCATAGTCGTCTTATACGATATCCACGGGCAAGATAGAGAATGGTGAATTATATTCTTACTTCGTCACCATACGGAAAGAACATATAATTAACCGACACAAATTACATTCTGACTCAGAACAACAATTTGTGGATCGTACAAGGTGTTGTCTTGCATGGGATTCGAACCCGCGACACTAGCACGGTATGTTGGTATCTTAACCACTAGTCATCTGCGCAGTCTTTAGCCGGTTGTTACGATTCCCATAGAGAAGCAACGATGGCGACAAATGTATTCTTATTTTTTCATTAACTGCAAATGTAACTTTGTAATTCTATATATTTATATGTGTTTACAAAATTATTTATGCAGTTAGTGTATCTCGGAAACTGGATGAAAATTATAATGTTTCATAATTTTTCCTTCATTTATACACTAAACACTAATTGCATTCTAAATTTGAAGCTTATATGACTGCTAGAAGTGCCACTTTAATATTGATGATCGGTCAGTCAGTCAGTGAGTGACAAAATTACGAAATTTTGACTAGTTATAGTTCTTAAACTATTAGTTCAAATTGATTGAAATTTGAAGTACACAATGTGTATACAATATCTGCTAGGTTACTAAAAATTCAGGTTTCTAGCTTTATTAACAACGAAGTTATAGGGAGTCGAAAATGGCCTGAATGGCTTCGAGAAAAGTATGTTACGGCAGTGTTGCGTTTTGCCCGACTTTTTTTTTGCTCAACTTGGCGGGGGCACTGCCGTGCCCCCAGATGAAATAAAATATGAATGTTCAAATATCGCTACAAATTTTACAAAAACTTATTTTAGAGAAATCGTTATGTTTAAAGAAATGATATTTCCCTTCGGCAAGTTTATCTTAGCAGCTACATTTGTTAGCTAGATTTGATGTCCTTTATCTAACTGTGATCGACGTAAGATCCTTCGTACAGAATTGGCAGCGAAGCTAAAATAATAGGACGTCGATATCTTATAAATTATAATACCTTACAGATAAGGTAGATTGAAGGAACGTTGATTCTCTTAGGAATAAGACAATGAATATTAATTTTAGCAAGAATCTAGAAATTATACAGGGTATCTCAGATTATGGAATAACTGAAACGAAAGTTGGGCAATGGTGGTGTGAACCTATGAAAAAATTTAAAGTAAAAATATCGATTCGTTAATTAATTAGAGACATGTAAAGTTTTGAATTTTGCCATCGCTTTTTTTTTATTGCAAACGGTGGCAAACGAGCAAACAGTACACCTGATGGTAAGTGTTGCTGCCGCTCATGGACCTTTACAAGGCCGTTGCCTACCGCGAAGAAAGTGAAGGGAGTGTGAATACGTGCATTGAGGCTCGGTGATACCAAGGGCACCACCAAAACCCTCCACACGCAAACACCCTCAGAAAGTTGGGCTTCCGGCTCTATCGCTCACCGAACGAAGCGCAGTAACAAATCGCTACTACTCAGACGTCGATTTTCTGCGAGAGTGTGGTACTGCCCCGGACGGACCAGCCCGCGGCTGTAGACAGATAACTGTCGACAGTGTGGTCCTACCACTCTCTTTTTTCGTGAAAATCTGCTTGAAATGTATAAAGTCGGTGATATTTAATCTGCAACATATTCGTACTTTGTTTAACGTTCATAATAAATAAATCAATGTTTACGTTCGCATAAGCAAGACCAACTTGGCCTTAATATCAGTTATATAAACTGATATCGAGCGCTAGC
Organism: Lymantria dispar; assembly: GCA_032191425.1. Classification (NCBI taxonomy): domain Eukaryota; kingdom Metazoa; phylum Arthropoda; class Insecta; order Lepidoptera; family Erebidae; genus Lymantria; species Lymantria dispar. Next base: position 27,913,255 of record CM063459.1, read on the forward strand.
CGCCACCGTTCATACCTATTTATATATTCGACGCGACTTACAATGCGTGTATCCTGTTCATTGCATGTAACATTTAAGGCATACTCTTAAACACACATTTTGGAAATGACTATAACTGTTATGTTTTGTTGTTTTTTTTTTGTGTAATATACATTCTAATTACGATCTATGACCATTAAACTACAATATACACGAACAGTTGTTCCATAACCAGAGACACTTATATATTTTTAGTATTATTAAAAAGTCAATCATTACCTATCGTATACGTCCGTCACTGCTGGGCTCGAGCCACCTTCACAATAGAAGGGCAACTGGCCTACTATACCACGCTGCCCAGACGTGTTGGTATACGATTTTATTTCGAGTTTTACTTCTCTTGGTTAGATGTTATGTGCATATTCTTAGTCGTTTTTAAGACATCCACGTGCAAGATAATGTTAGTGAATTTTACCCGAGCGTACGAGATATGGTTGTGTATGAACATACATGCGAAGGTGCGTGCGTGTGTTCATGCATACGTAAGTGCGTATTTGTGTCCATGCATGTATACATAAGTGTATGCAGTTTGTTTTTTGTATTAACTTTGCCATTTTAATAGTGGTAGGACCACACTGTTGACAGTTGTCTGTCTACAGCCGCGGGCCGGTTCGTCTGGGGTAGTATCTACTACAATATCGCAGAAAATCGACGTCCGAATAGTAGCAATTTGTTACTGTGCTTCGTTCGGTGAGCGAGAGAGCCGGAAGCCCAACTTATTGAGAGTGTTTGCATTAGGGTGGATCACAAAAGTATGGAATATTTTTCTTTTCTTATTTTGAATTCTAATAGGGGAATTTCGGTGCCTATTATTGATGTGAAAATAAATGAATTTTTTTAATTTTTTTGGATAACTCCTTCTGCCTCCGCAAAGCCTTTAAATTATCAAAAAATAAAAAATCTTTCACTTAAGGCCAAATGTAGGCATTTCATTACAAAATTATTTAGATAGTTCTAAAATTCAGGATTTTAATAACAAACATACTTATTTAGATAAAATCACAAAACAAACTCAAATTCTAAGAATAATAAAAGACCAAAATATGTCACATAGTTAGCTCGAAAATCTCTTTTTGAGTCAAATTTTGGCATTATTTTTCTCGACTCCTATTTGACTATAAATCCATGCAAACGGGGATTTTATTGTGCACGGAGAAGTTGAAGCTTCAGTTGAGTGTCAGAAACAGCAGCTCAGCCTCTCCTCCAGTTACAACGACGTGCTGGATTTCTTGATCGGACAAGTTCTTTAAAATAGGTGGGTCAGTCAGAGTTGCCTACCAGTTTACCAAAGTAAGTATATGTCTAAACATTGAAATTCAGACGGTGTACTTCAAATGGTCTTGGTACTGGAAGCTGAAGTAAGATGCGTACTTTAATATGCGACCGGCTTTTTTTTTTTGGGGGTGGGTTGCGGTCGGCACGCTCCTCCCACCACTCCGTCCGGGGCGACAGAGGGGCGTAAGCACGCAACACCCGCAACCCACCCACCATGCACGTGCATTCGTCGTTGGGCCGACCACCGGAGCAGGGTTACTTAACATCAGTGGTCGGCCCAATATGCGCCCGGCTGCTAATTAACTAATGTGTTTCCTATCATCAGTAATAATTGCAAGAAGAATGCCCTCTGGATGCGTAAAATAGCTATTGCGTTGAATGATAGAATCAATATTACTTTTGAGAGCTTCTGGCAGGTATCTGGAAGCCCTAATTAAATTGTAAAGAGAACGTGAACCATCTTTGCATAATAGCTTGTGTTTAATTTGAAATCAAGGTGCAGCATAAACTTTTATGACAAATGCAGCCAGAGGTTTCAAATTTTCCGATAGCGTCTCAAATATAACATATAAACGTAAAATCTAGTTGGCTTGTGTGAGCCAACGGGCATGAGAAAGTTTGCCTGAAGACTTATTTGCTAAATTATTTGGGCAACTATCTGAAATTACCACAAGATTATTATCTTGTGCAAGTACTTTGATCTCTACTTAAATCTTTCGATATTTCAGAAAGCAACTGTTCAGCAAAAGGTTTTCCACAGGTTTCTAGAGTTTTACCTAATGGTCCAGTGTACGATTTAGGTCTCAAAGAAAAAAGAATCCGTCAAGGTGAAGAAAAAGTGTCTCAAAGGAAGTTTGTTCATATGTAACAAACAAATGATCCACTGAAGTGGTTTTTGAAGCTCTTATTCAAGCAGTCTTATGATACCATCATACTTTTCAGTATTAATATTAGTACTGTCGCGACTAATTGTCAGGATGATGCGTGACAATATCTTCACTAGACAGTAACTTTGTTATTGTAGTTTCAATTTTTTGGCAGAGACGTCTTAGGTACCACGTATCTCATATAAAAGAATCTTGGCTCTCGTGTTATCTGTTCGAGCACTTTTATTATATTGTATCTCTTTTTACTTCACGGACATCTTCCAAGGAAAGATAACCGGTCTTTTGAAAGGTTTACATGGAGATATGGATCCATCACACAGAGGCCTTTGGAGAAATTTAATGTAAAAATGGAATGGGACGTCTATCGATGAAGCTCCACGTCTGCACATAACACTCGTGGACTGCCAACGGTAGGTGTAAAACTATTGGGTGATGATGGTATCTAATATCTGTTTATAGGGTTGGAGGTTCGATGAACTGGTTTAACTAAAAACTATTGATGTAAAAACTGTCGTTGGCCTTCAGTACTTTTATCGTCTTGAACTTTGGCAGACGGTAACTCGCCAACTCACTGAGTGGGTCCCCTAAATGGTCGCCACAGACACACAGGCTATATTATTATATTTGTCGCAGCATCACTACCTCTGGCACCATATCTTAATAGTTTTTAAGAATCAATCGATTACGGAAACGTCAAGTATTATACTTGGGTGTGTTCGATACAACGTTGGCAATGATTTTTGATGTTTGTCGTTTGACCGCTAACGTTTGAAATATTACCGAGCTTTCGTTGTTGGGAGCGGTCCGTTGAATACTCAGTTGGGAACGAGACTCAAGAGCGATCGGTAATTGTTGCTGCCGCGTGGTATCAAATTCACCGCGTTTCCCTAACTTGTAATTTAGCTGTCGGCATCCGCGTAATTAGTGGTTATAATACAAAAGTGTTAACGCTTATTGTTGAATACAGTTTAAAAGTAGCCATCCAAAGTATTATTTTATCCCATTGTGATGTGTAACCGATCTGACAGTGATGCAGCACGGCGCCTAACCCTCGATATATTTATTATTAAAATAGGAATAAGTCAGTGAAAAAAGTCAACAGATTTAATTTTGATACATGGTAATGTAACGTCAAAGTAGACTCTAAAATCATGTTTTTTTTTAATATTCGAGGACGTTGCGGAGGCAGTTACTGTTAATCAAATCAAAGAATATTTTACATAGACGGTTTCTTACCAAAAACGCGCAAACTTTTCACTATTAGGTAATCGTAAGTGAAAAAAAAAAAAATTCGCTCCACCCTAGTCAGCATGTGGTGGGTTTTGGTGATGCCTTTAGTATCACCGAACCTCCTTGTACGCATTCACACTCCCTTCACTTTCTTCGCGGTAGGCAGCGGCCTTAAAAAGGTCCATGAGCGGCAGCAACACTTAGCTAGCAATAAAAATTGCATTTTTATTACGGGCTTATAATTATCAAATAATATTTCCTTTAATTTTGAACTAATAGTGCGTGTTATTGTTTAATTAAAAAATTCAAAAATGATCCTAAGAGTGGAATATAATAGATAAATAGGAAGATAATAATATTAGTTAATATACCACTCTCATTACAAGCATAGGACATAAATAAATAATGATCGTATATAATGGACTTTGCCATATTCAGTTTGGCAGTAACACTACTCAACAAACACTTTCATTGCCAATAAAATGTTACTACACAGTTAACTATTATCTGGTTAACTAACTGAACTGAGGTCAAATGTGACTTTTGGTACTAAATTTGCTATTAAATTTACTATAAGGCTTTATTCGCACTGTACACGTTAATAATAATAAAGCATAGAAAAAAAGTTAAAACGTAAGAAGTTACCACTTCATTGGTGTAGGTAACAAGATAAAAATCTTTCTAAAATTTTTATCATTCGCGTTATGCTACGTTTCTAGAAAAAACAATACTAATAATAGAAAAAAGAATTTAATTTATCGACGTCCTTGGCATGAAGGATGGCCAGCCCAAAGGTAGACCATGCACTGCGGTAAGCCTCATACAGCTGGCCCTCCCGTTGGGCATCACGGTAACGCCACCGACTGCGGATAAAGGCTCTCATAACGCTTACACGCTGCCCGGAGATCCGCCAGCTCCCGAGACTACCAGTGAACCCCCTTCTTTGGATGTGATCCCAATCTATGACCAGTCTATGTTACCAGTGATGTCTTACGGCACGGCAAAGTTATCCCTGAATGTAAACCTCATAACCAAGCTTCAAAGTTGCTCAGCGTATTATACAGCGGACTACGTTCGAGATTTCTCTCCAAGATAGAATCCGAAATATATAAATCCGTAGAAGAACGGGTGTAACGGACAACGGACATAGCACGAAGAATTAGCATGCTGAAGTAAACAATGGTCACGCCACCTCGCTCGACGAACTAACTACCGCTGGGAACAAAAGGTTCTTGAATGGCGATCACGTATCGAACGACACAGTCTAAGACGGCCCCCCCACTAGGTTGATAGACGACCTGGTGAAAGTTGCTGCACGGCGTTGGATGCAGGCGGCACAGTACCGCACTTTGTAGCGATACATGAGGGAAGCCTACATCCAGCAGAGAACGGTGATGGGTTAAATGATGATGATGATGACCATAAATTAAATGAACTGAAAGTACATTCAAACTCAAAACAACAATTTATGGATCACAAAAAAGCGTTGTCCTGTATGGAAATTGAGCCTGCGACACTGGCATAATAGGTCAGAACCTTACGCCACCACTACGCCAACGGTTGTTTGTAAGGCACGTATTCTTTTTGATTGAAAATTATTATCGAATTTATTAACTTAAATTGATTAAACATATATTCTTTATTTTATGCATAGTTTAATACATACATAGTTTAATGCGTAGTTTAAGAGTCTCATTTAAGAGGAATAATATCGGCCTCTTTTACTATTACTGTGAACGAACACGAGCAAAGAGTCACTACCCCATGCCAAACTATTTGAATAGCATGACATCATCATTTTCATCTTCAAATTAGCCCATACATGCACCACAACTGGGGTCGCACCTCCTTCACACAGTGACACAGTGAAATTGATCTGCTCTAGTGATAAGACGTATTGGTACAGAATTCTATGTCGAGCATTGATTCTCTTCCAATGACGTAATTTGCCCCTTCTTCCCTTAGCCGTTTTTTACGACATCCTCAAACAAGAAATAGGTTGGTGAATTGTATTCTTAATCTATCACTATACGGAACGGAATGGCATAATAGGTTAAATATCTGGTTGACCGAGCTTCGCTCGGTATATTTTTGTTGTATTTTTGCCGAACTTATTTAGATGTATATTAATAAAAAATTAAAATAAAATAACAACAAAATATCAAAAATTACAAAAAGAGAATAATAATACATGGATTCGATCCCACGCTGTTTGAATGCCAAAACAAAACAAAAAGAAAACTGGACAACTTCCCAACCGAGCTATTATAACTCTTGACGTTGACGGCGAAATTTGAATTCATATTCTTTTAAAATTTAATGTCATTGTATTGTTTTGCTAAAAACACCGACAAAACAACATTTTCTATAAATGAAACCTAGCTAGATCGATTTTTTGGCCCCGAAACCTCTAGTATGCTCAGTTTCATCAAAATCGTTGGAGCCGTTTCTGGGATCCTGAATATATATATATATATATATATATATATATATATATATATATATATATATATATATATATATATATATATAAGATACAAGAATTGCTCGTTTAAAGATATAAGATTAACCTCCCTTCTTAAGGAGACTCAAACCTTCTATGGCCTCGAATCTTCTCTTTTCAAGGCGTAGGACATAAATGAGCAGAGTTAATGAATGCAGAGAAAGTGCTAAAATATGGCAAATATGATGTAACAGTGCTTAAAATATATCTTCGTGATTAACTAAAGCCTGGTCCACAATAGGAGGAGAATCAACTTAGTATACCGTGCTGGTCTGACGAGTGAGTAATTCAGTATAGGATTTTATCCCTAGTTTGCCTTCTCTCGGGTGGATGTTATGCGCATTTTAGTCGTATTTTACGACACTCTCCCAGATGGGGAGTTAAGTTGTATTTATTATTGATCTATTCTAATTAATACTATCAATCCGAGTTATTTGTTTCTCTATGACTTAATCAGTCAATTTTTTATTTTTAATATTACAAAAAATCCCAAAGAGCAGATTTTATCCAAGAAAACTTTTGTGGAGAAACAGAAAAATTAAGTCACAAAATAGTAATATTTTATCAAAACCAATTCACACGCCTATTTTGTACCAATGTGTACTGGATACAACAGTCTGTATTTATCCTAAAGCTAAGTAATACCGGCGTACTTCCACCCACTTTAAACTATCGAAGATATTGAGAGCCTAATTGTCCAATTATCCCAATCATCTACTTAATAGTCAACTATTTGGGACATTTTAATTAGGTACCGCCCAATTTGTGTCTAATTAAGCTTAAAATTATGTTAGTATGAATAAGCTATTTAACATAGAATAGCCAGGAGGTTATTGGCGGTGAATTAAAAGAAATCTAATGATGCAATCATACTTAATATTCCAAATTATCATCACTGTATTGACGGTTAAGCCAGTGTCGTACATTCACAAATGATTTTACTGAATCTGGATGTTATTTGTGTAATATTAATGATTGCTGACGTTTACGCGCGTATTGCACATTGTAAATTAAACTAATTTACGGGTCATATCGCGTTTGTGTTTGATTTTTGATTACTCGAAGTTTCGAACACTGCAGCATTTATAGAAGATATTGCTAAGTAATATTATTTTATTTTTATATTTATTATTATTTTCATTTCAATTTTATTTACATATAGGTATTTGTAACTTGACAATAACTCCTGTATTCTGCTGCTACCTATACATTTGCTGACAGACGTCGCATTACGCTGCAGAATAACAGCGTTGTGGTATCTCTCTTATAGTAGATGCCTCAACATTATTCTGAGCAGCTATCCTTTTGCTCTTTTTCGAAGGGGACACTATTATCGGCATGAACCTTCTTTTTATGATCTCTTGTTAATATTTATTGCTTATTTTTAAACTATTGTACTTATTATAATATCTATAACGGCAAAACATAATATGGTACTTATATTTTAGCTCTTAAGATGTGACTCTCCCGTAAGGAAGTAATAAATTATTTTCTTTCTTTTCTTTCTTTCTTTCTGTTTGCTGGCAGTTACGAATACCACAAACCCTTACATTTTTCGGTACATTAAAAGACAAATTGGAGCTTTACAACGATCTTTGTCAACTCGATCTGATATTTAACAATCATATTCTTAAGGAAAGTCAATGTTTTGCATTTCGCATTCATCATCACAGCCCACATACATCCCACTGTTGGGCTCGGGCCTCCTCCACAACGGGAGGAAATTTGACCTACTATACCATGCTGGTCAGACCTATTGGTATAGGGTTTCTTTTCGAATTTTCCTCCTCTTGCATAATTGTTATATGCGTATTATATCCCTTCGTCGTCTTTTACGACATCCACGGGCAAGATAGTGGTGAATTGTATTCTTACTCCGTCACCACACGCAAAGCATTTTTCACACATTTCATTTGCATTTTGCATTACAATGCCCTTATTTCAATTATTTAGGGTCGATTTAATAAGTACTTTTCTTGCAAAAGTTATGGCAATAGTTTTAAGATCTGCCCTAACTCAATTTTGTTTAATTGCAAACGGTGGCAAACGAGCAAACTGTAGGTACACCTGATGATAAGTGTTGCTGCCGCTCATGAACTTTTGCTAGGATACGCTGCCTACCGTGAAGAAATTGAAGGGAATGTGAATGCGTGCAATGTGGTTCGGCGAAACTAAAGGTATCACCAAAACCTAACACCCTCAGAAATTGGGCTTCGGGTTCTCTCGCTCACCGAACGAAGCGCAGTAACAAATTGTTACTACTCAGACGTCGACTTTCTGCTCAATGTGGTACTACCCCGGACGGACCGGCCCGCAGCTGTAGATAGACAACTGTCAATAGTGTGGTCCTACCACTAAAAAAATTTACAATTCAATCCGCCTTTGAAATGTAATTGCTTTTTTTTTTTTTGGGGTGGGTTGCGGTCGGCGCGCTCCTCGCACCACTCCGTCCGGGGGGCGACAGAGGGGCGTAAGCACGCACACCCGCAACCCACCCCACCTGCACGTCGCCTTCGTCGTTGGGCGACCATCGGAGCAGAGTTATTTGTCATCAGTGGTCGGCCCGACGAAATACCCCCTACTTGGGGTACCCTCCCATCGACCGATGTCCCCCCCTCGGGGAGGACGTCGGTCTTTTCTCACGCGGTCGGCCTCTCAGCGGGTGACGGACTAATGCCCCGATCACGTCACCAGCGGCCTTGGCTAGGGCGGCATGAGGCGCAAGTACTCGCGCCTACGCCGCCCCAGTCGCCGGCGGCGGATCGCCTCATCGAGGCTGCGCTCCTCGCGCAGGCGATCCGCCGCCTCGGAAATGTAATTGTTGACCAGACAATTCAGATGGAGTTATCCCAGGTCGATGAAAAACTCTTAGATGTCATGATCGATCATTATTTGCTATTTTTTTGTATTGTACATGGAGATTGGTGGCGGTCCCTCTACAGATACAGTGTAATCCGCTTTGCTCCCGTTTTGTATGATAATTCATTAAGCCTTTTTTAAACTTTTACAATACAATAAAGATGACTATTGCGTCCACTACAAGTTCTTGGGATAAAAGCTGGATAATGAAACTCAGTGGAGGAAAATGACATAGTCATTATGCTTTGTAAGTTATTAATCAGAGTTGATGTTACAATATCTGTACAGCACTCCTAACTTTTGCTCAATTTTCTGCTAGTCTCTGCTTCTTGAGGTGAAAATTTTTATAAGCAGATTTAGATGGGGAGTTAATTCCTATAAGTAGTCATCGACGTTGTCACTTGATATGATAACGCTAACATCTATAGCTATATATAACAACTGTTTGTTTATAGTTTTAAGTTTTCACTTCTGTCGGCAATCCTCATGACTGCTTTGTTCTTTTCTTTACGATTCTCACGGTTCAAGAACGGGTGTTGTTACATTATATGCTTAATCTATCTTCACGAAAATGTCTATGATTTTCTATAAATTTTAATATATTTTAAAGACCAGGCAGGGCCCATATTAATGTATAAATCCTATGTTGCAAGGGATTTTCCAAACATATAATGAACAGACACAAATTACTCCCTAACTAGGAACAATCATTTGAGAAGCGTACAACATATTATCGTACGTGAGGATAGAACTCAAGACACTTACCACGAAAACTTAGTACTTATACCGTTCCACCTGCTATGCAGTCTTTGCAATTGTCTCCACTTTACAATTAATCATATATTTTCTCTTTAAATTGTTCTTTATAATACTATCTCAGTATGCAAGTTATAATCAAGAATGAATTGCACGATATATTATTTTTTTATTTACCTACCTCACGCCTGCACCACTAAAAAACATAAAAGTTCTCAAATATACAAAAAAAAAATGCCTAACACCAAGTTACATAACCATAACACAAAAGTAATATAACCTAATACATGCTGAGAATACAATTCACACTGAAAGTTCCCTTCATACAAGACGGCAGCTGTCTCATCCACAATACAGTTGAACAAACTGTATAACTAGGCAGACATAAAGTTACGCACGAATTACCATACTTCCGTACCCCAAAACTTTACCAACATAAAGGTGTTTATTAAACAAGAACTATAAGAAACTGAGCCTAAATTGCTCTCGGATTACGAGTAACAATTCACAATAGTATTTATTACTTTGTTGTTAACAGAACTGTAGATAAAAACTTATTCGCGAACGATAAATTGAAGTTTTTTTTGGGGTGGGCTGCGGTCGGCGCGCTCCTTGCACCACTCCGTCCGAGGCGACAGAGGGGCGTAAGCACGCAACACCCGCAATCCACCCAAAAACCACGTCAGCTTCGTCGTTGGGCCGACCACCGGAGCAGGGTTACTTAACATCAGTGGTCGGCCCAACGGAATACCCCCTATTGGGGTACCCTCCCATCGACGACGTCCTCCCCGATGGGGGGACGTCGGTCTTTCCTCACGCGGTCGGCCTCTCGGCGGGTGACGGACTAATCCCCGGTCACGTCACCCGCGTCCTCGGCTAGGGCGGCATGAGGCGCAGGTAGTTGCGCCTACGCCGCCCCAGTCGCCGGCGGCGGATCTCCTCATCGAGGCTGCGCTCCTCACGCAGGCGATCCGCCGCCTCCTTCCGCGAGATCACTGTCTCGCAGAAGGCTGCGACCGCGTCCCAATTCCCGACGCTGTCGACCATCGCCCTAGCGATAGCCGGCAGCGTCAGACGATAAATTGAACCTTGAACATGTATTAGAAATGAGTTCCAAACAAAAGTTTAATAGGTACAGGTTCAAGCCCCATAACCGTGTGTTTTTTTTTTGGCAGGCTATGATATCGGGGTACATATCCCTGTCGACGCCATGAACCGTCAATACTGATACTGGCAATGAATTTGTATTCAAATGCGGGTCAAAATTTAATAACTAATACTGTAGGGGGTAGATAAAAATCTTTGTAATAACGATGACTTATTAGACGTTAGAAAGTCTTCCTATAATCATGAACGTTGTTTGAAACTTCAGAAAATTGAAAATCAAATACAAACACCATAATATTGAAAAAAGTTTTATTTCAATTGTCATACTCGTTTAAATATTAGAAGTCATAACAGTTATATGTCACTGCGACAAATGCGGTAGATAGCTTAATGGTATTTGTTTCATAATCATCATCATCTATCATCATCAGAATTTTATTTCAAGTTTTACTTCTTTTGATTTGATATGCATATTATATCATTTGGTGGGGAATTGTATTCTTACTTCGTCACCACGCGTAAAATTTGTTTCAGGTGATTAAGTATTACTTATAAACGTCACTCAATTGCGAGACCTTTAAACCTGTAGCCTCATAAAATTTGCCATTGCAAGTTCTCTCACATATAACAAACTTTAGTATGATCATAAACTTTGTCATATCCATAAGATAGATTAAGAATACACTTATTTAGCACATAATTTCTACGCAAGGATTCCATAAGAAACACCTACTTATTTCGATTCATCATCATCATCATCACAGCTAATATTTGTCCTACTGTTGGGCTCGAGTCTCTTTTTTTTTTCTATTGCCGATGGTGGCAAACGAGCAGGCAGCACACCTGATGGTAAGTGACGCTGCCGCACATGAACCTTTGCAATACAGGGGCACAGCCAGGCCGTTTCCTACCGTGAAGAAAAAGCTCTTCTTAAACCTCGTTTAAAGAAGGACATGTTATATATGGACATGACATTTTCCTTCCACAATGGAAGGAAAATTGATTTACCACGCTGGTCATACTTGTTGGTATAGGGTTTTATTTCGAGTTTTTCTTCTCTTGCATAGAAGTTGTATGCATATTATAATCTCTTAGTCGACTTTTACGACACCCACGGGCAAGAAAGGGGGGGATGTGTATTCTTACTCCGTGACCAAAGGGGAAATTGCTTTCTATTCAGCTCACATATATATCTCATGGCTAAATTCAGGCAACTTACACGTATGGGAACTCGACTGCACAAACACACAGTTCAGACTTATATAAGGAAAATACGTGCACATTTGTTGCAAATAAAAAATAAATCCACGAAGCTAATGCTAACAATTAATGTAATACCAATATTTAAGGTGTACAAACTTATAGGTCGTAGTATAACAGCAATTAAAAATATTCAACAAGGTCTTTCAAACCATATTTATCTTAATAGTATTTGCTCCTATTTCAGTCTGACATTTAAGATAATACTGCTCGTGTTTTCTTTAATTTATTTTTTAAAAGTAAGATGTCTAAATAAAAAGGTCCACAACTTGCTTGCTTACTCGTTTTTCATCATAAGCCACAAAAATCACCTGGGTATTAAAAAAATAAGTTAAAATCCGATAAAATCTGTGGAAATCACATTTAACTACTGTATGTATCATCAAGAATCCCATAAAATTTGTGGCAACCTCTTTTTAACTTCTATATTAAACAATATTACACTCTGCTCATATACGTGACACCATTGGGCTCGGGGCTCCTTCGCTGTGGGAAGGAAATCGACTTACTATGCTAGTCAGACGTGTTGATACAGGGTTTCATTTTGAGTTTTTCTTCTCTTACAAAGATGTTGTAGGCATATTATAGTTCTTAATCCTTTTTCCACGGGTAAGATACGGATCGTGAATCATCGATCTTACTCCGTCATCATCTATACCAATAAATAAAATTGGAGTGTCTGTTTGTAATGTCAAAATAATAGGCATTTTTCATGCTCACACGGTTATTTGCACAACACCTATGCCTAAAACAGATTAAAAATTGTTTGTCTGTCTGTCTGTCGGTCTGTCTGTCGGTCTGTCTGTCTGTCTGTCTGTCTGTCCCGGGTAATCTTCAAAACGGCTGGACCGATTTCAAAAATTCTTTCACCAATGGAAAGCTATAATATCAGGGAGTAACCTAGGCTATACGTTATCCCGGTATTCCTACGGGAACGGGAACTACGCGGGTAAAACGACTAAAATCGAAGCGAAGCGAGGGCGGGTTGCTAGTACGGAATAAAATACTTATTAAGTTTAAAAAAAATGGGTACCGAATGTTGACAGTCCACTCATACCCGTGACACTATTGGGAGGGAAATTGACCTACTATACCATGCGTTGGTATAGGGATTCATTTTGAATTTTTCTTCTTTTGCAAAGACGTTATATTCATATTATATTCCTTAGTCGTATCCGGATGTTGAAAATAATATTATTTAATCTCTTATAAGCATTTTAAATTATTTTATACTCGTACCATAATTTACAAGACTAAATATCTTCCGCTTAGAGTCTGAAAATGACTATATAACAATAACCATTGGTGATAAGTAATTTAAAAATACGATGAAAAGAAAAAATAAATAAACCAATGTTATTATTAATCAACCACGACGTAACTCTTTAACTAGTGGCTGTGTTTCTTAATCGAATTATACTGTAAAGTAAGAACTACAACTACGGTTTCTGTGAAAAAATAAATAGCACTTTGCTGCAAATTGAATCAGGTCTTCGCGACTACACCAATTACCACAGCAAAACTCATCTCTGAATAATTTAACACTAGCGTTGGAAAAAACTGCACTTAACATTATTACAACTTAACAACTTAAATTTATCTTAGTTTATTAATATTGGTCAAATAACTTAATTTTGAAATAGTTATTCTCTCTGCCCTTTGGTCTCCCAAAAGAATTATTTGTCATTCAGTCCTATGATATTATCTATACAAATAAATTAAATTGAAGTGTCTGTTTATAACGCCAATTAATACCTTTTTTTTTATGTGAATCATCTCATCATAGACGAGAGTAAACCTGATCGTTGGCGTGGCGTTAACGCTACGATTCGATATGTATATTTGTGTAATGAAACTATAACCTAATTTTAGAATTTTGTACAATGCCATCGAGTGAGCTCAAAGTAAATAATACTATCTTTTAAAATTATATTATTATAAATCAAAATAGTGTATACTAATGAAAATAAATGTTTATTGAATAAAAATCATTATTTTTTAAAAAAGAATCGTAATATTTTATTAATACTATGCCATATTAGTTCCTATCGTAATCTGTTCTTTTATGAATATATACTTGTACAAAATAGTTTCGATGTTACACATCTGCCAGGCGTCCTGAGCGAAGGCTCCCTTTTTTTCATACTCACACGGTTATTTACATGATATCTATGCCTAAAAACCCTAAAACCAACACGTCCGACCAGCTTGGTAATAGCACAGTATAGTCATCCAGTAATGTATCTCGGCCGTAACCTTGAATTAAATGCCTAAACGTAAACATGTGATAGGGCTGCCCGCCTCCAGCATTTTAATTACATTTGCCTACTTTGTGTTTCCATTTAGTTTTGTATATACTTTTCTTATATAAACAAATAAAATACTTTTGTGAATTGAATAGAAAGTGTTCAATAAGAATGCGTGTTGATTTTTGATTGGTAGTTTTAATTAAAAAAAAAAACATGTTTATGTTTAAATAACAAATCGGTCTATAAATTTAAATTATCTAGTGACAGACAGACGGTCAAATTATTTTTTCTAGTACTATTCATACACATAATACAATAAACATATATTATTAATAATAAAATACCACGTCTTTACTTTGAATTATATAAACTAACAAAACAAAACACATTATGAGTTTTAACACAAGAGTACCGTAACATGATTCATGAACCGCCTATAACTACTTATTTCACTCGTGTCAATCACTTTATTCACTTTATTTATTAATCCAGACAACTTTTTTCGGGAGATAAAAGGAAATTAAAACGACACACATTATGTACCTACCTACTAGTAAGTAAAATTATTTTATAATCTTACCTTTCAGGGTTTCCAGGTAATCTAATAAAAGTTATCTCTGGATTCGTTATTGACGAATTCATGCAACCAAAAACAGCACAATATACCCTACTTGTCATATTAAATATGTGTATAATTATGTATTTTAGTGTAAAATTCGCGCAATTATTGTTAAAAAAACAACACACCGTTCGTTCGTCACTGCAGCACAGTCGCGACTGTCTACATGCCGAGCGCATGCCGAGATCGAGACGCATAGGTATAGCTCGCGTTTCGTCTGTTTGTATGAAGTTGGATTACTGGTAGATTATATTACCGTGGTAATAGTAAGTCAATTTCCCTCACATTTTGGAGGAGGCTCGAGCCCAGCGGTGGGACCTATATGAGCTGTGATGATAATGATTAGAAATGCACAGTGCATTATCATTTACATTATAACTTGTGTTTTCTGACTTAAGATAAACAAAGTTGATAATAAAACTAAAACAACTAAATACGCAAATATAAAAGGTTGGACGTGAATTATTTCTTGCACGTTAAAAGCTTTCAAAATTATTTGATTAATAAAATTACAGTTTTGATTTTAGTTCAAATCAAATATTGAATAGAAGTTTGTTTTTAAAAGTTTTTTAATTAATAATTTTATATAGAACTACGTTCAATGATTTTAATAGATAGAAAAAAACAACTTCGTATCGATAAAGAGGAGGTAGTTTGGAGGGTTCGTGAAATAAATAGTTATTCTCTAATGAAACGTTCAAGAGACTTTATTTTGACGAGCTGTAATCGAACTGTATTCCATTACTGTGAGGGTGAGAATGAGATAACCGGGCGCCCTATATATATATATATATATATATATATATATATATATATATATATATATATATATATATATATATAGTGGTCCTACAGACCTATTAACTTGGGTAGATGGATTTCTACCACCGATGCATTAAGCAACGTCTCGTTGCACTCTAGGATGCCGAAGCTATTATATAAACTATTATATAAATGACAGACTTAATAATTCATTGTATATAACACACTCTGGAACTATCAATTGTTAATCACACTAAGAACTGTCTTAAGTGAGGATTGAACCCACAACACTCGGCATGGGAGGGAATATAAAATCTCTCCCTTCCCTCCATAGTGGTTGAGGGGCGTGATGGCTGCTCTAATAGTTAACGCGTGATAGGGTGCCGCTTGTGGGATCTGGTCCAGCCATAATCGTTTAAATTATATCAAGTATCTTGCGGTTCGAAGGGCATCACACTGGAGCTAGTTCTTACAAAACATGTACACAATTGTATATCTAGTAAGAAAAAAAAATATATTAAAAATTAGACAATCCCGCTGAGTTTCTTGCCGGATCTTCTCGGTAGCGGTCGCTTTCCGATCCGGTGGTAGTATATTTTTTTTGGAAATTGTAAACCTGAAAATATATAAGTGCCCTCTCGGGGTAATAAATAATTTGAATTTGAAAAATACAACGCCATCTGTGCATTGCTATTGTAAATAAATTTGATTAAAATCCTTTAATTTTGAAATTCATTCATCATCATCATCATCATCATCATCTCAGCCCATATACGTCCCACTGTTGGGCTCGGGCCTCCTCCATAATGGAAGGGTCATTGACCTACTATACCACGCTGGTCAGACGTGTTGGTATAGGGTTTTATTTCGAGTTTTCCTTCTCTCGCATAGATGTTATATGCGTTTTATATCCCTTAGTCGTCTCGTACGATCACCCACGGGTAAGATAGGGGGTGGTGAATTGTATTCTTACTCCGTCACCACACGGAAGCAATGAAATTCATTAACGTTTATATATTAACTGTTATAACGCTGAAGAGCTTTTCTTTTTCATAATGCTAATTTTAACAGCCACTAATCTGGATCCAATTCTAAAAACCATATTTTGTTTGATATCCTAACTTATGAAGAAAGGTTATAGGCTATATAAGTATATACGGCTGCGACAAAAGAACTACAGCAGTGTCTAAAAATGTTAACAAATTAGGCAAATTATAGCAACAATAGGTCTCGAGGGTTCTATGCAATTGCCGGTTTCATGCAATGATGACATAGCAAATATCGTAATTCATGTATTCTGGATAATATTACTACTGCCGTAGAAGGGATGGGTTCTGTATGATAATAATAACATTTAATTAGCAATCCACACTAACGAAACAAATTCAAAATCTTAATATAAGCCCCGACTTATACAAGCTGTAAGTATCTCAAGATTGCTGAAACCCTACAATAGAAGAAATACCACAGTTTCGTATAAGTTTCAACGTGAACGAACTAAAGTAAATACTGTTCTATGACATATTTGTTCCGCTACTAAATTTCAACGGTTTCCTGTTTCGCAACTAATCTTATAAGTTTCGGCGGATATTCGCTACGTTTGAACTCAAACTGCTATTAGTAATTGTTTGAAAGCTGGTGGAATTTTGAACTCGTAATTTCTCTTACACTTTAAGAGGACAATGCTTAATATTCCAATATTCAAAATTGCTATATTAAATAACACAATTATTACAAATCGTTTACATCACTCGCCGTTATAGATATAACAATGACGTTATTAAAAACAAGATCGCATAAAATACAGAAATAATACGAGTAGAATAGATTCAGATTTATTAAAAATCTGATTGATTTTACAAGTTGTTTTCGAGAATTATCACTTGCTTTCAGCCATATCGCTCGACAAACCGGTAACGGCTGGGGGAAAAGGTTCTTGAGTAGATGTTACGTATTGGATGATTTAGTGTAAGACGTCCAACCAGATAAGCCAACGGCTTGGTGAAACTTGCTGGGCGTCGTCGGATGCAGGCGGCACAGCACCGCATCTTGCAGCGAAATATGAGAGAGGCCTCATACAAAACGCTGCAGTATACTTTAGTAAATAAATTATGATCTATTGAACTTAAATATTTGCCTTGTCTAATTTTCAGTTGCTAGTTATTTTATATTTAGCTAGTCAACTTTTTATTGCTGTGGATGACAAATGAGCACTATACGCCTGATGGTAAATGATACTGCCGCTCATCGACCTTTGCTAGGCCGCTGTCTACTGCGAAAAAAGTAAAGGAAGTATGAATGCGTGCAATGAGGTTTGTGGATGCTAAAGACATCACCAGAATCAACAACCAACACCCTCAGGAAGTTGGTCTCTCGGCTCTCTTGCTCACCGAATGAAACACAGTAAGAAATTGTTACTACTCAGACATCGATTTTCTGCTCAGTGTGGTATCACTCAGGATAGACCGGCCCGCGGCTGTAGACAGACGATTGTCGAGAGTGTGGCCCTACCATATGAGTAGAACTTACTTTAGTAGAACTTATAATCTTTATCCTTACTAATATTATAAATGCGAAAGTAACTCTGTTTGTCTGTCTGTCTGCTACGCTTTCACGTCTAAACCACTGGACCGATTTTGATGAAATTTGGTACAGAGATGGACTAACTCAAAAAACTTTTTGTACTAAATTTAATACTAAAAAAGGTACTTAACTTTGACCTTGAATAACTTTTGAATGAGTTGATTCATCGAAAAATGTTATCAGACCTTTTTTGTAGAGCGTTTAATTTTCTACAAATATATGTAATGGGAATTGCAGAGCAATGTATGATCCATTAGTTACAAAAATCAGAATAAAAAATAAAAAAATTCCTACGTAATTCTTACGGAAAATCGAAAAGTACGATGCGGACATACTTAACATTAATATTAAGCTCATATTTTTAGAGGCGTATTTTGGCACCTAAACGAAACTTTTGAGCCGAGTGAAAAAAACATTTTTTGTTTAAACGCCCTAATATATATATATATATATATATATATGTGTGTGTGTATATATATATATATATACAAGCTCCTTTAAATATATAAGATACAAGGCTTAACTACGTACAGTTTAGTTCAACATTTTCAGGAATAATCCACTACGAGCCCGGTTAATATATAGCTTATGAATTATCACTCTACTTGTCAAAAAAGTTCAGCAGTAAAACATTGTTCTACTTTTATTAAAATATATTAAACTTCAACAAAATAACGTCTACCGGAACAGTCAGTTTAATATAGGCATGTTTTTAGAAAACATTATCAAAGTAAATATTTCAGATTCAATCCCTTCCGAAGAAGATTGAATGTGATCCACTTTGTAGATAATAAATTAGGCTTCAACAATAATATACTAAGGCCACCCTCGTCAGTTCTAGAGATGGTCGGTTTTAGGACATCGCCCCGGGGATGCGGATAGTTTTCTTTATATCATATTTATGAAGCAAAATTCCTAGATGTTACCGTAGTTTAACTAGCGTTTACTAACATTATCTTATTATTAATAACTGATCTAACTGGCACTGTTCTATGTAAAAACAGAAAATTTTTGAAATTAATCGTAACGCCACCTACCCCGATTATCTTATTTTAGTGATCAATTGCCCCTTCTTCTAATGAATGGTTCTGAGCATATCAATTGAACGGTTTCCATAGCAGGCAGTGTTTTAAATGTATATGGTTTACTATCAAGTGTCCGCGGCTTATCTACGTAGATCCCGTTCTTTTAAGAACACAATGATAAAATATAGCTTGTGTTACTCGCTGATAAAGTAAATATTTAATCGTGAAAGGATTTTTTAAATTAGTCAATTCCCGCAATTTCACCCGAATGATGTCCGTTTCTGTAGGAAGTCAGGGATAAAATGTGGCCTATATCACTCTGTTAGTGTAACTTTTCAATGGTTTAGTTCATATGGATACTACTACTAGGGTCAAGCTTCCTCCATATTAGAAGAGAAATTACTACTATACGCTGGTCAAACAGGTTGGCAGAGGGTTTTGAGGGCGTCATTGATTGATGATCCAAAAATAGCAACTAGTTTTAAGTTTTCAATTCTATCAGCAGTCCTCTTGACTACTTTGTGTTTTTTTTATTTTATAAAATAATAGCTGTTATAATATCTCAGCAATGACATAACAGACATTATTACTGTCTCGTATGTAAAGTTTTTTTTTTCACAAATAGCTAACTTCTATGATGACTGCCTGACTCCTAATTACTACAGTGTTTTACTATGTTGCGATTATCTTTAAAAAGGCAATCTAAAACAAAAAGAATTTTCTTAAAATTGCTGACCTTTTATCTGGCTTAATTATAGTAATATGGATAGCCATTCAAATAGTATGAGTGACGTTTTTATTGCATTCTATCGAATAATAAATTCACGTTATCAAATACGGCTGTGACGACAACACGGACGTTGATTCAAAACATTTTCACGTAACACTACCTGCGTAGAATTGCTTTTATGTTATGTTATTGTTGATAAGTATTTATGTATCAAGCTATTACTTACTTTTATAGTCCCATAACGTTATCCGTGAAGAGAAAATAATAAGCAGAAGACACCCGTATTATCCAGACATTTCAGGATCTCAACTCATATACATTCTACAGCTGGGCTCCAATCTTCGTAGGAAGTAAATAGACCAACTATAACTCCGTGTGGTAATGGAGTAAAAATACAATTCACCATTCCAAGAGTAAGAACTGTTGGGTTTCTTAAAAGACGACTAAGGGATATGATATGCAGATAATATCTATGCAAGAGACGAAAAACTCTACATAAAACGTTATACCAACACGTTTGTACAGCTTGATATATGTAGTTGGTCAATTTCCCTCCTATTGTGGAGGAAGCTCGAGCCCGATGGTGGGACCTATATGAGCTGAAATTGTATATGCGAGCACGTACTTTCTATTCAAAATTGCTAAGAGTTTTTTAATTGAGCATTGATTTTTAAATACGACTTGGTAACAGTCTACAAACATTTGAATGGAACTCGGATGATTCTGCAAATGAAAGCGTCGTGCCTCTTTATATATTTGATACAAATGTACTAATTAGAGAGCTCTGTAGTTAATTAAGAAGGGACCGCGAAAGTAATGATCAAATTTTAATAAATTTCTACGTTTTCGCTTTGCAAAAACACCTATTTAACAAGTCTCTTCAGGTTATTTTTAGTATGTCCCCGATGGAAAAAAAAAGTTTTTTACGAGCTCTGTAATTCTTTAAATCACATTCCTTTTTTATTTTGTTTTCGGGCGGGCTATGGTGGACACAATTCGTCTATTCCCTTCGGGGTGACAGAAGGTCGGCGTGTGGCCCCATTCCCCACCCTGTTCCCTTTCCATCGCCATTGGGTCGACCACTAGTACCGAGTCCTTAACGTCTATAGTCAACCCGGCGGGTTATCTATTCGCGTACCGTCTTCTGCTTCAAGTACCGTCCCTAGATTTACATATATCACCTAAAAGAATGGAAAGAAATGAAGGATTGTATTGCTACTCTGTCACCTTACGACTAGTATTCTTACGATATTCTGATCCAAAAATAAACTCATATAATGGATGTGAAATTAATATAGGCGGTGGCATAGTTGTGCTCTTTAATAGTAGTAATTTAGTCATTATTACTAAGTAGATAACTAAATAAAACCATCTCCTTTCTTCCCTGTTGGTATTATAAAAGACGACTAAGGGTTTACAATGTGCAGATAACATCAATGCAAGAAACTCAAAATAATACCCTATGTCACCCCGCTTGACTAGCATGGTATTGTAGGTCAATTGTCCACCCATTATGTAGCTCGAGCTCAGGAATGGAACATATATGAGCTGTAATCGTGATGATTAGATCACTAAATACTTTATTATTATACAAGTTTAAAAAAGAAATAACAGATTACAAGAAAATTGCATGAAATGTACACAAAAAATATTAGCCAGTAGATACATATCAAAAGTTGTCACTATATCTTAATAACATAGAATTATAAATAAAACTACTTTTACGGATTATATCGCGTTTATATTTGATTTATGATTGCCCGACGTTTCGAACACTTTGCAACATTCATAGTCACGGGCGGACTAAGATGTCTCACGTCCAACAAGTAATCGTTATTACAGACATTTAAACATAGAATTAGCATAAATTTGATATAAAATACGAGTAAGTAGGCGATGACGTCACGAAAGTTATATACGCAGTAGAGGAGTGCGAACACTATCAAGCAATAAGCAATTAAGCACGCACTTATTTTTGCGTTGACCCTACACGGACATATTTGTTCCACCTGTTGATTCAATTAATAGTTGATTATATTTCATTTGTATACATAAAAAATTATACAACAACAGCTTGCCCACATCGTCCAGCAGCACGATGGGCCTGTAAGTCGAAGCCAAGTCCGGAAAACGTCCTAGTTTCGGCAGGAGCACCAGCCTCCTCTCCTCCTAACACCCAGAGAACTGTCTAGACGGAGCTTACTAAGTGCCGCACCATAGGAACGACCCTAAAGATTACGTCCAACACTGCCCAGCATCTCCTGCCGACTGATGTCCTTGGCGTGACGGTCGACCAGCCTAAATGCAAACCGCGCACTGCAATAAGTCTCGTATAGGCTGGCCCTCCCTCCTAGCGTAGCGGTGACGCCGCTGGCTCCGGGTATGCACGAAATCAACGCACGTATGCACGCAGCTCGGAGATCTGCTAACTTTTAGGACTTTTAAGAGGACCACTCTGTTCGGGGCTTGACACCGCACACTTGGTATGGCTCCATTGCAGATCTCTATTAAGGCACAGCAAACACGGCCAGCTTCGGTGTCCACTCCGTCCGCCCGGGGCAGTAATGCCATTCTGGAATGAATGATCGCTGCCTGCGCCAATATAATTAGCACGCTGAAGTGGCAATGGACAGGCCACATCGCCCGACGGACCGACAACCGCTGGGGAAGATAGATATGTGGTTTTTATTAATAATTACAGCGAATGTCCTTAATAGATAAAAGCTTTTACTGTTATAAACGATCATTAACACTGCTCGAATATATCCCAGATACTCCCTCACAATAGGAAGAAAATGAACTTACTATACCTCGCTCGTTAAAAGTATTGGTATAGTGTTCTCGAGTCTTCCTTCTTTTGCATAGAAATTTACTCCTATTTTAATCTCTTGTCATCATCATCACATCCTCGTCATCTGTTCATCCCAAGGGTATAAAAGAGGGTGGAGAATTGAGTTCTTACTCTATTATCACATGGAATGTACTTGTACTCGCTTGAAAAGAAACGCATTACATTCATGCGGTTCTAAGCTCTGAATGTCATTGATTACAGACGAAAAATATCAAATAAAGTGTTTTTCCAGCGTTGTAAATGTCAATAAGGAAAATGAGGCTCCCTAATGTTGTTACGTGATCAACTACAAATCAGCACTTAAAGCAGCTTTTAGACGACTTGAACGCTACGCAAAATCTCTTGTATTATGAATACCTAAATATAATGTAGTGGGTTGCCGCCTGCTGTTTCATCTTCATTCAGCCTATCGCCGTCCACTGCTGGTCATAAGCCTCCCTCATGTTAAGCCATAAAGCATGGTCCTGTGCCGCTTGCATCCAACGACGCCCAGTAACTTTTACTAGTTCGTTAGTCCACCTGATTATCTTACACTGCGTCGTCGATATATGGTCGCCACTCGAGAAAATCTCTTTCCAATTCGTCGAGTCGAGTCGAAAACCTTGCCAATTGCCACATCAAAGTGCTAATTATTTGGGCTATGTCGGTTACACTCGTCTTCAACAGATTTCCGTTTTACGGATTCTATCTCGTAGAGCAATTCCGAGCAGAGCCTGCTTACATAGCACGCTGAGCGATTTTGAGCTCGGCTCTGAAGCCTACATTAAGGGTTGCCGTGCAATAATATAATTTATCGATCAATTCATAGTAATACAATCCATTCGGCCATTCATTTTAAAGCCTATGAAAATCCACTGTTGAATCTAAGCGTTCCGAAAAGCGATGATACCACTTCCGCTACGCTAGCTAGGTTAATTGACAATCGTAATTGGTGTTACAAATTACTGAGTCGAGTCTAGGTAATCTTTTGACCTATTTTTATGCATCCCAGAGAAAATTACACATTTAAATTCAATTCATTTATTATGCATAAACCCCGCGATAGCACTTACGTCCTATCAATTTTTACATTTTGTCTTAAATTAATCCAAAAAACCTATCACCGAATCAGAGTACGAGAAAAGATCCGGTAAGAAACTCAGCGTATTTATTTTATTTTACTGACTTCTTTTACATAAAATTCAAAACGTTTAGTAAGAATTTAACTCCAGTGTAATCCTCTTCGAAGTTTTATATAATTCTTCAATACAATGCAAATGATTATGGGCCGGACCAGATCTTACAAGCGGTACCCGATCACGAGTTAACTGCTAGTACTATACCACCTCGGGAGGGGACTCGCTCAACGTCGTATTCTTAACACAAATAGCGACGCTCGAGGAAATGTAATATTATATATTCATATTAAAAATTAATATTAATTCTAAAAATCTAAGAACTAATCTTAATAATTATTGTAATATAACAGATAAGAATATAAGACATAACCAGGTAGCCAGGATCATCCACCAGCAATTTGCTCTGCGGTACAAACTTGCGAGCGTAGAGGTGCCGTACTACAAGTATGTACCAGAGCCGGTTCTCGAAAAGGGCCATGTCATATTGTACTGGAACCGATCTATTATCACTGATAGGACTATTGTGGCCAATAAGCCAGACATCGTGGTGATAGGTCGGCTAGAGCGCCATGCAATGATTGTTGATGTCACTATTCCGCATGACGGGAATCTCGTGAAGACTGAGAAAGATAAACAAATAAAATATCAAGACTTAGCTCACGAGATTGTCGACATGTGGGATGTGGACACGGCAATCGTTGTACCGATAGTCATTTCGACCAATGGGATAATAGCCATGAGCCTCGATCAACATCTAAAGAGGCTCGCGTTAGATAGTTGGATTGCGGGCCTGATGTAGAAAGCGGTATTACTGGACATGGCGCGCATTGTGAGGAAGTTCCTCTCTTTGTAGCCCTAACCACCGGCGGCTTGGTCCTTGTATTCGCTGCTGGTGGGTCAATACGCTTTTTATATTTTTAAATATTTTATTTTTTATATCATATTTAAAAATGTATTAGGTAGTTTTTAAGTTGAATAATTGTAATATAATAAAAAATAAGAATCCAAATGCTTTCTGGTGTTTCGCGAGTATTGCACATTATAAATAAAACATTTTTTTCGGATTTTATCGCGTTTGTATTTAATTTTTGATTGCCCGACGTTTTGAACACTTTTCAGCATTCATGATCACGGGTGGATAGTCCGCTTCAAAAATCATATAAAAACGTGATAAAATCCATAAAAATTGTTTTATCTATACCAATAAATAAAATTGGAGTGTCTGTTTGTAATGTCAAAATAATAGGCTTTTTTATGCTCACACGGTTATTTGCACGACACCTATGCCTAAAATAGCAATTAAAAAATTTTTGTCTGTCTGTCTGTCTGGCTGTCTGTCTGTTTGTTCCGGGTAATCTTCAAAACGGCTGGACCGATTTCAAAAATTCTTTCACCAATGGAAAGCTATAACATCAGGGCGTAAACTAGGCTATACTTTATCCCGGTATTCCCACGGGAACGGGAACTACGCGGGTAAAACGACTATAACCTATAATCTATAACCGAAGCGAAGCGAGGGCGGATTGCTAGTTTATAATAATAATCGTATCGACGCGGCGTCCCGTGAAACTACATAGAATCAACGAATCCATTGTGACTATATATTTGATAACAACAATTCGGGATACAATCTAATAAAAATGTTATAAAGTGGTTATTTTGTTATTTTCTGTTTTATATACACAAACTAACTATGCTTACGGTTTACTTTGTGTTGCTGTAAACTTCTTTCGTTTTCTAAATAATACTCTGCACTAAGGAAATTATCCTTGTATTGTGAGGAATTGTATGTTTTAAACATAAAATTAACGGACATAAATTACACATAGTGTCAAAATAATGATTTGACACAAACTATTCTTAACTAGTCTTGCATAGAAAATGAACTCACGATACTCAGCACTATTTGATGCCGTCTTAACTACTACGCCATCTGTGCAGTCAAGGTTATATCAATCAAATTTATCCTATGGCTATTAAAATTTTTCGAGATAAAGTAGATAGGCAAATTTACCTCTGTACTAAATTTCATCGATATGCCTCCATCTGTTTTAGAGCAATCGGGAAATAAACATAGGATGTATGATTTTTGGAGTTTGGGGTAGGCCCGAGCCCAACAGTGGGAGAGCTTACGGAGAACGTGCTCTCGGTAACACAGTGTTTGGAGTGATTTAAAAAATTAAAAGAGATAATTTATAATTTTATAATGAATATCACATGAAACCATTGAAAAAATTCACAAACAAGGAATTGCTAGTCTTGTTGAATAAAGATAATACTTTAACTTAAGAACCTTTTACTTGAATTGGTTTTGCACGAATTGAATGAAATAAGAGCAAGAAAACCAAAAAAATATTGTGTAACATTACTCAGCAAATATAAAAGAAAGTCTTATCATCATCGAATCGTGATAGATGACAAGAAATAGATATATTTTGAGCATCCTTAGCATCATAAATAGTGAGTCAATTCAGGCAAAGCATCGATAACTACTGCAAGACAAAAACGCCTGAGAAAAAGGAGTAGCGTTTGGTGGGATCGTTGGATTTCCGTGTGGTGACGGAGTAAGAATACTATTCACTACTCCCTATCTTGCCTGTGGATGTCGTAAAAGACGACTAAGGGATATAATATGCACATAAGAAGCCTGGCCTAAGCCTAACAGTAGGACGTATGTGGGCTGCCATGATGAATCTGCTTAAAACTAGCAAAACTATTAACAGCTATCGATGCTAATAGCATGATGGATTAAATGGAGAATTAGAGAGATACCAGCTCATGCAGTTTATTCTTCAGACTTAACTACGTCAGATTTTCATCTATTCACACGCTGACCAGCGCTTCAATTAATATGTAGATAAACACGAAAATGGTACAATATCCGTTTCGTTTCAAAAAAAAGAAGTTTTCAGTGTAGCATTCGTAAACTGCCAGAGAGATGGGAAAAAATTTATAAACCTTGATGCCAATTATTTTGAATAAATGCCACTGGGAACGGTCCCGTGAATCCTTTTTTTTTATTTTCGAACATCACTCTTAAATTTTATAAAACAATTCCGGTTTCATATTTTATACACCATATAGGATATAGCTAAGTTGATAAAAATACATAAATTTTATGTGAAACCATTTCTAAAATCAAGGATAATATCATAGATAATATCATAGATAGATAAGTGCAAGACGAGATTTTATTTTTGGGTAGCCTGTCTGTCTGGACAAATCCCGCCTAATCTTTCCAGGCCCCATAACCTACCGTATTTCCTCCACATTGCTATTGAGCTGGCCACTAGTACTGATTCTTCGACATCATTGACCAGCCCGATGGATTACCCTTTCGAGTATCGTCCTCTTCGACGCCCTGGCAACCCCTACTCAAGAACAACTCAATAAATCCTACTCTTTCTATCCGATATAGCGTTTACCAACATCCTCACACAAAAAGGTTACGAATCAGAATTTGGAAGCCCTATCACAAAAGTTTCTCTTCGAAAAACATTGAATATCAAATATAATATCGCAATTTAGAAACACAAAAACAAATAATCACTTTGTGTATTTAAGGTCGGCTTTAAGATATCTACGGATTCAATCTATAATCCCATCTCTAAAAACATTCCCTGAAATTAATTAAACGAATCCCTACTAATTGTCGAACATGCTGTGTTTTGCTACCTTTATTCATGTACTCAAATAGTAAATTAACAGAGCTCGCATGAAATATACGTTGGATTATTGGCCTGTACTAATTAATATATTATACAAAGCTCTGAACTTTATATGTTTTCTTTGAGGTAATTATTTATTTATCATCATCATCATCTTGCTCTTATCCCAATTACTTGGGGTCGACGCAATATGTCATCTATTTTGACATATTGCAAAAAGTTTCGGCAATGACTTTTATGACCGGCCGCCTGCCTGACGTCAACCCTCCTTGGGAATGTAATCGTTGACCCAAATGGTACCAGATAGAGTTGGTCCGGGTCAATCTAGGGCTCTTAGTCGTCTTTTACGACACCCACGAGCAAAGCAAGGGTTGGTAGTATTCGAAGCCGCTACCACACAGCAGTAATTATTTATTTATATAGTTGTTATTTATTTAATAGTGGTAGGACCACATTTTTAACAGTTGTCTACAGCCGCGGGCCGGTGCGTCCGGGATAGTACCACACTGAGCAGAAAATCGACGTCTGAATATTAGCAATTTGTTACTGCGGAAGAGGGAGCCGGAAGCCCGACTTTCTGAGGGTGTTTGCGTGTGGTGGGTTTTATTGATGCCTTTAGTATCACCGAATCTCATTGCACGCATTCACATTTCCTTCAATTTCTTCGCGGTAAGCAACGGCCTAACTATGCCTCTGCTATTGCAAAGGTCCATGAGCGGTAGCAACACTTACCATCAGGTGTACTGTTTGCTCGTCTGCAACCTTTTCAAAAAAAAAAATATAGTCATACCTATATATTAGGTACTAGCAATCCGCCCTCGCTTCGCTTCGGATTCAGTCGCCTTACGCGCGTAGTTCCCGTTCCCGTGGGAATACCGGGATAAAATATAGCCTATGTTACTCCCTGATATTATAGCTTTCCAATGGTGAAAGAATTTTTAAAATCGGTCCAGTACTTTTTGAGTTTATTCGTTACATACAAACTTACAAATTTTACCTCTTTATAATATTAGTATAGATATGTTTTTTTTTTTGTCATTCTTACATCATTATTTATTTTGACAAAAGTATTTTTTCATGTTTTCGAAATATTTGTCACAATACTGCATCAATATTAAAGTTAAATAAACAACATATTAAATATATTTACATAACACATATTAAATATATTTTGCAGATTATCTTCTTTTCTAATGATGAAAATAAGTATTTTAAAACTTATGTTTTTCTTAAAAAATCCACTGAACAACATTTTTGAATAGTTTAAAACAGCTGCTCATCATCATCATCTTGCTCTTATCCTAATTACTTGGGGTCGACGCAATATGTCATCTGTTTTGACATATTGCAAAAAGTTTCGGCAATGACTTTTATGACCGGCCGCCTGCCTGACGTCAACCCTCCTTGGGAACAAATAATCACTTTAAACAGCTTAAAACAGCTGCTATTATAAAATTATAGTCAACTTCTATAGGTAGGTTTTGATGGTGAAAAATTCAGGTAAGTCGTCTTCGGCATGGTCATGTGACTTGTTAACTAAACCTGTAGCTTAGGGATGGTGATCTGAGATCGATTAATCGAAGAATCGATTTTTCAGGCCCAAAAGATCGATTTTTAAATCGATACGAAGTACTGAATCGATTCGGTGAATCGATTCTTTACCCCAGAGAATTGTTGTTCAATTTTTTTTCTGCCACTCGACCCTAAGTGAGACTAATAACACTTTCAGATTTTCTAAAAAAAAAAAATAAGCACGTCACATGTTTACTCTCCTGACTTCCTAAAAAAAAGGTCATCACAAGCACGTCTAAAAGAAAAAATTGATAGATCGATTAATCGGGAATCGATCCTTCAGACCTCAATTTTATTATGAATCGATTCTTTGGACAACAATTCGAATCGATTCAAGAATCGATCTTTTTCAGAAAGGTCGCCCTTCCCTACTGTAGCTATGTCTGTGCGATGTCAAAACCAAATATATGTAAAAAGTTTTAATTTACGCATTAAATTAAAATGCATAAATTAAAACTTTAATTTAAGATCAACAATTTCCAGCCAGCCGCCTGATTCCGGCAAAGTTTATAGTACTATAGACCACATTCACACGTTATGCCAGATTATTCAGAGGATCTAGAAGCAGAATCGTCCTCTGCGTCTGTAGACTATGAGAAAGCCTTTGTTTTCGTTGTGACTTGGCAGTGCTACAATCCCTTAGCAAATTGACTAGCGATACATCGCAGTAGTAGTGAGTCGTCGACGATTTTACAGTCGACGCAACGAGACCGTTTATCGTCGATGATAAACTAGTTGAAAAAACAGTCTAATGTTCGACTAGTTTACGTCGTAGACGCTTAGACAAGACGAGACGTTTAGTTTATATTATGACGTACGTTGATCGTCCATTGGTAAAGGACAACGAAACTTCAACGAATTTTATTAGACAACAGTTTCATTGTACAATATACATTGACGCTTCAATATGTAATGATAGTCCCATCACATGATAGCAGAGTTCAATGAATTGCAATCAATCTATCTATGCGTTATGATTTGGGCTCGACTCGCGCCTACGGGCGGTGAGGTTTGCGGGGCGGGTAAAGAGCGTAGCGGGCCGTGCGAGCGCGTGCGCATCACGTCGTCCAAGTTCGGGTCGATTCGGACGCTTTCGAATACTCGCAAGTCGTCGTCGACTCGTCGCGTTCGTGTCAATCGTTGATGCGACGACCGATTTGCGAAGCCGTTCATACATAAACATGCTTATCAGTCAACTATAAACTAGTTTATTAGTTCACGGCAAAAAAACAGTCGAAAAAAACTGTTCCTTTATTCAACGACCACCACTACATCGCAGTGTTTGTATAGAAACCGAAGCAAGGTGGATCGCTAATCTTTATATATAAATTTCTTGTGTACGTGTGTATGTCACTGCACTCCTCCGATTTTGATGAAATTTTTGTGCGTGTTCAAGGGGATTCGAGAATGGTTTAGTTTCACAATTGGACCCGGTAGGTGGCGCTTTATTTGAACAGAACAACGTCTGTTGGGTTAGCTATTGTGATATCATCATCATCATCTTGCTCTTATCCCAATTACTTGGGGTCGACGCAATATGTCATCAGCTAGTGTGATATAAATCTAAGAATTAAAACTTAAAATTCCAGAGAAAGTTCTTTATAAGCGTTTTGAGTTAGTAAATGTACATTTTGTTTTAATAAGAGTGAGGCTGGTTATTGGCAGTCTGGGGCTTAGTAGTCGGCCACTCTCATACTGTTTAAACTAAAATTTTAAATGAATTGTAAGTGCTGGAGGATTTTAGTGCGTACCCTTGACCTTAACGTTAAGGCACACCTGTGCTTAATATTATATATTTTGTTTTATGAAGCTAGTGTAGTTATTATTTTAAAAAGATGTTACCTCGTTAGTTTATAAAAACAAAAATGAATAGAGCAGAGTTATAAATGTTTTTTTTAAATTCAATTAAAAATCATTCCCCTCCTGCTCTTAATTAATTATGTATTTCTCTTCCATCGCACATTAGTTATTATTAATATTTTTTGTCCGGCAGCCTGTCTGACGTCAATCCTCCTTGTGAACTCATTTAAAAATAAGAAAAATAAATAATTTGTCGGTTTGACATAGTGAAAATGTGATAAACATTTATAACTATAAAACTAAGTATATGCCAAAATATTGATATATCAAGAAGAATAAATAAAATAAAATCACAAACATATAATCAATGGATACAAATTACACAATTAAATAGACAAATGTACAAAAGTTGACGTGGAGAAAAGGGCACCTTGATTTGACGCCTGACATAAACAGTAGATTTTTTATGTGATAGAAGCACGCTATCGACAATCACCTATCAACAGCCGCAGGCCGGTCCGCAGGTAGTATCTCTCGCAAAAGATCGACATCTGAGTAGTAGTAATTTGTTACTGCAATTCGTTTGATAAGCGAGAGCCAAACTTTCTGAGGGTGGTTGAGTCTGGTGGGTTTTGGTGATGTCTTTAGTTCCATCAAACCTCATGCATGCATTTACACTCCCTTCACTTTCTTCACAAATGCAGCGGCCTAGCAAAACTGCATGAGCGGCAGCAACACTTACCATTAGGTGTACAGTTTGCCACCGTTTGCAATTAAAAAAACAATTTTTATTTGCAATGTGTGTAATACTCGCGTAAATATCAGAAATCATTATCTTTATTGTGAATTCAACTAACTAGATTTAATACTCACTATAAAATATACTTACAGGAAATTAAACTTACTAGGTTTAACACGAGAATTTGTCATCATTACGCCATCTGTACAATATACCTTCAAAATTGGTTTTAGTTTATAGCTCAATTAATATAATCGAATCAAGCTACTGGGTTCAGATGCTGGAAGATAAGTTATTAAAACAGTTGGAGCATATTAATTCCAGTAATATAATGTTGCTCGCCAGATATACGCATCGGTCACTGCGATCGATGGTGTACCATATGCAATTAATAGCAGACCAGCATGCATTCTCTGACATTAAGTGCATAGCCGAGTTAAATTATGATGATAATTTAATTATGTTTTTACTGTTGCTATATTTTTCGCGTGGTGACAGAGTAAGAATACAATTCACCACCCCCCACTCTTACCCGTGGGTATCATAAAAGGCGACTAATATCTTATGCATATACAACTATGCAAGAAAAGATAATCTACAAAAAAGGGAGTCGTCGCTCAGGACACCGGGCAGATGTGAAATATCGAAATTATTTTGTAGAAGTATATGTGCATAAAAGAACAGGTTACGAGAGGATCTAATAGGGCATAATGTATTAATAAAATATTACGATTTTTTTCCAGACAATGACGACTTTTATTCAATAAACATGTATTTTCATTAGTATACGCTATAGGTATGTGTTTAGGTTAATAATTTATTTTGAGCTCACTAGATGGCGTTGTACAAAATTCTAAAACAGGTTATGGTTTTGTTACACAAATGTGCGTATCCAAGCGTGGCATTAACGCCATGCCAACGATCAGGTTCACCCTCGCCCATAGATATTTCACATCAAAAATCTCTACACCAACCCGTCTTCCTAAGGTGGTATAGTAGGTCAATTTCCCTCCCATTGTGTAGAAGGCTCGAGCCCAGTAGTGGGACTTATATGAGCTGTGATGATGACGATGATTATTATACCGAAAAAATATTGTTAAAATAATGTACGCAATTATAAAAAGTATTATAGATGCAAGATTTATATAAATTATAAAAAATATATTCAAAAAATATGTATACATAAGTCAATATGAACATAGAAAAAACATTATTTTTAAGTAAAAAAGAAAACCACCTGCGAAAATCTCCGAGGATTAATTCCTCCGGTGTCTGTCGAAGGCGTTTTTCAAAATAAAAAACAATAATACCTTTTGAAGTTGATACCTCCTTTAACCACGACCTAACTTATACAAACTTCTACCTAAATCTGTTCAACAATACAATCCCAAGGACAATTGACGTCGTGCAAGCGACCGGTCGTAGGACTATTGCCAAAACTGATGCAATGAATCCTATAAGAGTAGATATTGAGTCTGTGTGATGACGGAATAAGAATACAATTCACCACTTACCCGAGGATGTCGTAAAAGACGACTAAGAAATATAAGCATATAACATCTATTTAAGAGAAGAGTAACTAGGAACAAAAAACCTGTCTAACCAGCATGGTATAGTATGGTCAATTTCTCTCTTATTGTGGAGAAGGCTCGAGCCCAGCAGTGTAACATATATGAACCGAGATGATGATGATGATTGAGTCGACCCCAATTAATAGGAATATTATAGTAGGCAAACTATAAATTAAAAAAAGGCATTCCATAAAATGTGCGTATGGTAACGGAGTAAGAATACAATTCACCACCCCCTTGCCTTTGGGTGTTGTAAAATACGACTAAGAGCTCGTTCCCACTTGTCGGGTATCGGATCCGTATATTAATCGGATGTCGATGCCTTTGTTCACACACACGAGTAATAATCGGTTGCCGGCCACACTCGAAGCCAGTGCCAATTTACATGACTTGTAGGGGGAGGGGGGACACTTTGATATACAAAAATTTAACCTCTTTTCTAAAGACCCGAAAGTATTATATTTGAATATTTATTTTGATGTGTGCATTGGCTGATATGTCAGTTTATATTTTGACCACGAAAAAGCCGCAAAAACTGGTGTGGTATAGAGATAAACTGATTTAAAGAAAAAATCGTTTTTGTATCATTCTGCCCCACCCGTGGGGCACTTTGATACATGGGGTGGGGCAGTTTAATGCGTATTTTAGATCCATATGAAATACAAGTATAAACCGACTAAAAACCCAATATAAATTGTATTATTACTTAAAATTAAGAAATGAAAACCATTTTATTGATTGAAATCGCAAAATACACTTTATTAAGCGTACACATTAGTCATAATCAGTCTCTTAAGTTACTTAAGAAATATAATCAAAAAATCAATAGTGTCATCATAGATCAAATCTAGTTTTTTGTTATTTTCTTAATTATCTAATTAGTTATATACTTACTAAGTAATCAGACTTTAACATTGAATATTGTTAATGACAATATTAGGTAGGTACATAATAGAACCTCCTATCAAAATTAATAATGTTTTTCTTAAATATTTTAAACAAACTTTAGAAATTTAACAAAAATAATCATAAAAAATCTTATATAAATTACAAAACATAACAATACCTATTGGATATTATATGCAGTTAAATCTACCGAAAATGAATAAAGCGATAATGTTCGAGATGTGCCTTTAGAGAAAGTTGGTTTTGGTAATTGCAAAACTACATCTCTAACATCAACACTTGCTTTGTCTTCCACGGTTGGAAATATAAACTTAGACGACCCTGCTTTTTTCTAAGATATAATACTTGATATTCTGTCACATCATACTTAAATACAACTTTGGCAACGTAATGAATCACAGTTTTCTTTTTCTCAAATTTAATTAGCAGGAAATCTCCAATATTTATGAACTCGGGCTTAACTGCTTCATGATTTACCTTTTCTTCCGATTCCAATGGCATTTCAATGTCTTCACTGTCACTTGTCATCACGACTTCATCTTGACTAGAATCGGTATCTATTTCTGCTGGCAAAGAAGTCACTCTCTTTTTCTTTTTTGTCTCAGTTAGTCCCAACAGTTTTTTCGCTGTTTTCAATTCTTTTGTATGTTGTTTTGCTTTTTGTAATTCTCTTTTCCTGTCCTTTTCATTACGTAAGCTTTCTAACCTATTTTTTTCTGGTGTTTCAGTGTATATTCTTGATCGTCCCTTTTCTCTTCCTTTTCTTTTTGAGACACTGTCAGTAATCGTCTTTTTTGGATAAGGTCTAACTACTTCAGGAGTAAGAATAGCCTTTGATGAAGAAACATGAAGAGGATCGTCAGCATCAGACACTGATACCGAGTCGGCCTCCAAAATAGGAGTTTTATTTTGTTTTCTATCAATAACCTCATTATCTTGTCTTGTTTCCGTGTCTACAAAGTGTATATCTTGTGTGTTGTGTGTTCTCGTCTGTCAAATCGTGATAACCAGTGCTGAAAATGTCTATTGGTGCAAAGTCGTCGTCGCCAAATACCAGTTTATTAATTGGCCATATTCCAGGCTTGGAAAAACCACCTATGATGTTCTTTGGTGTAAATGATTCCAAATATGCTAATTTTGACAGTTCAGCAATATTGTATATGGTCAAAGTCTTTCCAACATTTTGAATATGCCAGTCGTTGAAAGCTATCTTCAATTTGCCTTTGAAGGGTCCGAACACACTGACATCAAGCGGTTGCAATTTGTGTGACGTGTGTGGCGGAAGACTCAAATAAACAATACCGTTGTCACGACAATAGTTAACAGCGTCTATTGAAATATGAGATTCGTGGTTGTCACAAATGATCAGTATTGGGTTATCCGTATTGCTCGAAGTAAGGCGTTGAATGTGTTTTAAAACTCTTATAAACAATTCTGATGTCATCCAGCCGCTTCTGTTTGCCAATCCTAGACTTCCATCAGGAGCACCATTTAGGAAGTGATCTTTATAATGAACTCTTGGAAAAACATAAACTGGAGGAAGAGAAGAACCAGTTGCTGTAATAATACCACAGAAAGTAACTAACTCGCCGCGTTCTGCAGAAACTATTTGTCCCACTTGTCTTTGTTTTCTTCCAGCAATAATTTTAGGAGTAGAAAGAACTGTGCTTATGCCTGTTTCATCTAAGTTTACTATTCGATCGGGTGTAAAATTGTATCGTCTCATTATGCGTTCGTAATTATCATGAAATTGAGCTACAGCAGCTTTATTGAAAGCAAAGCTTCTTGCTGTGCTTGTGTTTTCTGGTTTTCGTAGACTCAATTCTGGGTTTCTTTTCCTGAAGCTAGCTGCCCAATCTTTTCCAGCGCATTTGTTTTCTTGCCAGGATTTTGGGTGTTTACATCCAGAGAATTCTGCGTACTCGTATGCCAAAGTCAAAAGCTGTTTCAGTGTAAGGCCATAGTGCATTTTACTGCAATTCAATAAATATTGAGTCAATGCCTTTTCTTGTTCGGTTGAAAAAACTTGAGCAACGGTATACTTGGAACTATAGATGTTTGATGAAGTTGCTGTAGCAGTGTGTGATGAAGTTGCAGTAGCAGTGTGTGATGAAGATGATGCTACTTGTGCTATCTCCATGGATATTTGTGGTGATGATGGTCCTGCTTGTGATAAAGAAGATTCGGCTTGTGATGAAAAGAATGCTTCATTTGTAGATAATGATGTTCTGGTAGCTTCAAATGCTTTTCTGGCCTTCTCTATGCGATGTTGTAGGGTTGCAGTTTTGATGCCATATTTGTCGGCCGCTTTGCGTATAGATAAAGTCTTCGATAATACTTCACGTATAGCATCTTTAATGTTTTCTTCACTGATATTATTTCTATCAGTTTTGGGTTTGTACGTGCGCACCATTTTCTGAAAAAGAAAAATAAAACATCCAAATAACGCATTATTTGTGACGGGGCACTTTAATACACTAGAGGGGCAGATTGATACGTAACATTGTACCCCACACGTTACCGGATCAAAGTGCCCCAACGGACTTTTGCCACAAACAATTAATTTTATCAAATGTATAATAATCTTGCAATCAAAAACATTTTAAAAAACATTAATGACTATATTTACTTACCTTTGGTAACAAATAATAACAAGAAGAACTAAGAGTATTCTCCTGAAACAGAATCGCATTTCACTTAATTTTTTTGTAGGCAGCGGCGTACACCCCTTCCAATACGTTAGTGACCGTTGAAGCCCAACGGCAAACTGGCGGCGAGCGATGTCACAACTGTCATTCTTGTGAATGTCCTTGATTGTTTTAGTGGTGTGCCGGACTGTGTAGCATTTATTGGTTTTGAGATATAGATACTGAACAAATGTGCCCCGTGTATCTATGTGCCCCCCCTCCCCTACATTCTTTCCGCCAAGCAGATATTTTCAGTTGCTTATCTTTATAATCATTTAGAGTCTTGTCCCAAAGAACACCTCTTTCCTGTACTAGTGTGATCAATTCTTCGGGGTTGATATTTGTTTCCATTATTACGAATCGCCAAACGTGCGTACTATAAAAACACAACAACCGCTTTATTTTACTTTATTATTATACTTTATTCTAAACATACAGTCCACTCATTTCACATAAGCCCTAATAACATATGTGTGCGCGATCGCAGCGACGGTCTACCACGGACGGAACGAGGGGTAGAGGGGAGAGAGTTATCGGCCCCGATATCAGACAAATGTGAACAGCGCCATTCTTAATCATAGGCGAGCGAGATCCGACACGATTTTTTCCGGGTGTAGAGGGCTGGCAAAACACCCAACATTTCTTGTCGAAGCCACCACAAAATCGGTTTCCGATAAGTGTGAATAGCTTCATATAAAATGGTCTGCCACTATAACATCCGATTAATATACGGATCCGACACCCGACAAGTGGGAACGTGCTGTAAGGGATATAATATCTACGTAAGAGGAAAACTCGTACCGTGTGGTGACGGAGTGAGAATACAATTCACCACTCCCTATCTTACCTGTGGATGTCGTAAAAGATGGCTAATGGGTGTAATATGCACGTAACATCTGTGCAAGAGAAGGAAAACTCGAAACAAAACCCTATACCAATACGTCTGACCAGCATGGTATAGTAGGTTAATTTCTCTCCTATAATGAAGGAGGTTTAAGCCCAATAGTGGTACGTGCATGGGCCGAAATGAGATGAGTACATAAAATAAAATAATATTAATATTTTCTCTTAGAATAATAACGTGTGGAAGGTAAGTCCGCGCCTAAAACATGAAGCATTTAAATTGGAGCTTAATGGAGCTTACGCCGGACCGTTCTGTAGTGTACAAGGTCACTGTACTGCACGTACGTACGCAATTCTTAAAAACAAATAGATAATTATGACGGTTTGTGCATTCAAATGGTTTATTCAACACATTTGGAGACCATAAAAAATGTATTAACATTACTTTTAAAAGTATTTCGACGATTTATGTTAATAAAAACAAAATTTGATTTCATAATTTGTATAGTGGTATGCGTGTGTAATCGCTTGCACGCATGTAGTATTTTTGGCTTCATGTTTTTGATCGCTTAAGTACCGACACTATTCTTCTATACGTTATTATTCTAAGTATTTTCTTTATTTTGCATCTCCATAATCTACATTTTAAAATACAATAAAATATTATCAAACACCTCTTTGTTTGAGTTACTGTTGTCTGTTCAAAATCACGATGAAAATTATAATTTGCATACTAGACTTCCAGAAACAATATCACTAAGCTTTTAAATATTCCGAGACATAATGATAGATGAAATGGAATAGCTATCAGGGAACCCATTAAAATATTAACTCAAATGAATTCAATGCTACTTAAACATAGTTTAAATATCTCTTAAAATTAGCAATGAATTTGAAACTATGTCTAATATTTCTTCTTACTGTACATAGAATATGTTATTTTTTTTTATTGCAAACGGTGGAAAACGAGCAAACAGTAAGAACACCTGATGGTAAGTGTTGCTGCCGCTCTTGGACCTTTGCAAGGACGCTGCCTACCACCAAAAAAGTGAAGGGAGTGTAAATGCGTGCATTGAGGTTCGGTGATAAAGGCATCATGAAAACCCACCACATGCAAATACCTTCAGAAAGTTGGGCTTCCGGCTCTCTCGCTCACCGAACGAAGCGCAGTAACAAATTGCTACTACTCAGACATCGATTTTCTGTTCAGTGTGGTACTACCCCAGATGGACCGTCCCACGGCTGTAGACAGATAACTGTCAACAGTGTGGCCCTACCACTCTCTAAATAGAAAGTAATAGAGCGAACGTAAAATGTAATTGTAGGAGAATAGTGAATTCCAAGCAAAAACTACACTGATATAGTTATATTAGAAGTTTAACGTATGATTATAATGTTAAATCGTTTCAATATCAAAGTACCTATATTTTTAATTATTTATGATATTTAGTAACGAGAATACGTATTACAATATATACAAATTAAAATACATTTAATTTTATTTGCGTCAGCTAAATTTAATTAAAACCAAAGTGCGTGAATGTTTAGATAGCTTAAACATTAATTATTAAAACGAGCTAAAACTCATTAAAACATCTAGAATATAAATTTATTGTTGTTAGAGAAGGTAATTACTGTAAATAAATTCATTATGTAGAGAAAAGAATATCAATATTTTGAATATTTATGATAGATATTGGTTGAATTTGATAAAGCGAGATCCATAATCGCTTTCATTCCAAAAAGGTTTTACTTTAGATAAGTAGCTGGTTTACGAACAATTCTGCTTTTCATGCTTCTATTCTTTACTGAATATAGTTTCCACTACAGAATGGAGATTTCGGCCATATTAGTATGGTCATGGACCTATTACATACAAGGGCTTCTGACTTAGGACGTCGTGATGACAAAGTGGGCGTACCCACGTTTGAATTACTGACTATTCACCGATCGCCGATCCCAAGGGTGGTATTGCGGATATTTATTTGCTATCAGTTATAGCCTCACGCACCGTGTATGCTTTTAGTTGAGCCTGCGTGATGTAAATGATGGGGATGTTGAAACGCAGATAACATCTAGAAGACATCATCCTACTCGATTACTTGAGCTCAACGCAATATGTTCTCTTATTCCATACAATCTGTAGTGTGTTTCTACAATATAGTGATTATACGCACAGCCTGTGGATCTGGTAAATGTTCCTTCCACGGTCCGTAAGCAACTGACTGCGACAAACCTCTACACAGACATTATTCATAGTACTCACAATTGCGCATTTTATTAAATTACTACACATTACATTACATTAACTACATATTATAAAACAAAGTGGCTTCCCGCTGTTTGTCGGTGCCTATGTATGCTTAGCTCTTTAAAACTACGCATCGGATTTTGATGCGGTTTTTTTTAATAGATAGAGTGATACAAGCGCAAGCTTTATAAATATAATACATGCATAATATGCTGCTCTTTAAAGAGTAACCTCTAAAGAAAACATGTTTGTATTGTCTAACAACAAAAAAGCTGTGAACGTTGTATATAAAGACATTCTGTAGTAAATTTAGTATCAACCCGTGCGAAGTCGGAGCGGGTCGCTAATACGATTATAAAATAAGGTAGATCATAAATAAAATAATTAATAACATCCATATTGTTCAATCTGTATTAGAAATGCCGCTTTTGAATGAATAAACGACGTTTCCATTGTACAATGAATACAAAAGAAGATGCGTCTTGAATGTAACGAAGTAAATAATAATGTCGTACTTTAATCAAGATTTACTTCTATAGATACTGAAAGTTTGATTACAATGGCTTTGAATTACACATTACATCGATTATTTCATGCAAAGGATTGTTAAATTTGTAATTAGGTACGTTTGTTATATGCTTGAACAACGAATTTTAATTAAAACTAGCAACCCGCCCCGCGTTGCTTCGGTTTTAGTCGCCTTACCCGCACAGTTCGCGCTCCCGTGAGAATACCGGGATAAAATATAGCCTAAAGTACTCCTTATATAGACAGCTACTTAGTAGTAAAATATGATCAAAATCGGTCTAACCGTTTTAAAAATTATCCTCAAACAACCAAACAAACAGACAAAAAAATTTAAACTGGTTTTTAGGCATAGGTGTCGTGCAAATAACCGTGTGAGCATGAAAAAAGCGCAGTATTTTGACATTACAAACAGACACTTTGAATTTATTGTATATATGGAATGCATATAGGTTATTTTTATAGCCATGGTAGGCGAGCAAGCAGAACACGGGTGGTAAGTGATATGTGCTTATGGTCCTTAGCATTGACAGAGGCAGAGACAGACCACTGACTAATTTGAAAGAGCTGGTCATAAAGCTTATTTTAAATAAGGATATATATACAGGCTGTCCCGAAATTCAACGTCCTACGGTAAGTGGATGGTAGATGACTTTATGACAGTTATGAAAAAATTGTAAAAAAACCATGTAACTTTTTTTTCTGATATGAGTATAGTAACGGTGAAAAATCAGTCCTTGTACAATATTTTCAAGTGTTAAAACGACAAATAAGTTAGTTTTGGCATCGCAAATTTCTAATTGGAAGTGCAGGTATCTATACCATCGACC
This sequence comes from Lymantria dispar, assembly GCA_032191425.1. Taxonomy (NCBI): domain Eukaryota; kingdom Metazoa; phylum Arthropoda; class Insecta; order Lepidoptera; family Erebidae; genus Lymantria; species Lymantria dispar. The sequence goes on from CM063459.1 coordinate 27,954,500, forward strand.
AAATATCCGTTGCCAAAACTAGCCTTTTGTGGTTATAGTACTTACTATATTTGAAAATATCGTACAAGGTCTGATTTTTCTTCGTTTTTAGTAATATACTCATATCAAAAAAAATTACATGGAATTTTTTTTAATTTTTTTCATAGCTGTCATAAAGTCATCTTGTCACCACCCACTTACCGTTGGACGTTTAATTTCGGGACAACCTGTACATATATACTAGCTGACCCAACAGACGTTGTTCTGTTCAAATAAAATAAAAACAGCGGCACCTACTGGTCCAATTGTAAATCTAAACCATTCTCGAATCCCCTTGAACATGCACAAAAAATTTCATCAGCATCGGTCCAGCCGTTTAGGAGGAGTTCAGTGACATAAACACGTACACAAGAAATTTATATATAAAAATGTAATTATATGCAGAACAACTGTCCATCATTTCATAGTGTATATATATATGTGCTTTTTTTTGGGGTGGGTTGCGGTCGGCGCACTCCTCGCACCACTCCGTCTAGGGCGACAGAGGGGCATAAGCACGCACACCCGCGACCCACCCGAACACCACGTCGCCTTCGTCGTTGAACCGACCACTGGATCTATATATGTGCTAGCAAACTCCCTCAGTTACATCCAAATAATTCCCGTTCCCAGAGGAATACATTTACAAAATGTAGGCTACCAAATATTACTCCCTAACTACGTAGTTCTTATTAGTGAAATAGTTTTTAAAAATCAGTTTAGTGGTTTAGACGTGAAATTGTAACAAAGTAATGAACTCACTTTCGCATTTATAACATAACGAGCAAATTCCCTTGATATCACCTGCGTAGTTCTTGTCCCCGTGGGAATACCGGTATAAAATTTAGCCTATATTGATCGCTGATTATGTAGCTTTCCATTGGTGAAAAAGAATTTTTAAAATCTGTTCAGTGATTTAAGCGTGAAAGCGTAACAAACATATAAATAAACTCGCTTTCTCGTTTATCATATAACGTATGTGAACTGCAAAGGAAAAAAGGCAAAGAGAAAATAACAAGTACGTAGTTTTAAAAGTGCTTAAATGGTATAAACTGAGAATTGCTGTCATCTATAGAGTTCTCATGGCCTTGTGGTAATGGAGTAAAAATACAATTCACCTCCCCCTCTCTTGCTGGTATCGTAAAAAAACGACTAAGAGATACAATATGCACATAACTTCGATGCAAGAGCCTAGATAAAACTTATGCCAACACGTCTCACCAGATTGCCATAGTAGGTCAATTTCCCTTCTATTATGAAGGAGGCTCGAGCCCAGCAGTGAGACGTATATGAGCCGACATGAGGATAGAGTTCTCTGTATAAGCCTGTGGGTACACAGAAACGAAGCAGTGACTATAAATGCTAAAAAAAATAATAATGATAAAATAATTTTTAACAAAAAATAAACCGACTTCAAACAGTAAACTAAAAAGCAAAAAATAAATTTACTTCCCACAAAGTCATATGTATTTTAATTTAATTAAATAGAAATGATTAGATATTTATTTTATAATTTTGAAGTCGGTGCCAAGTAAATGCTACTACTACTAGGTACCGATTCATATATTTTTCTAATACTGTTATTGTTTTGTAGTTGCTTTGATATTTTTAATAATATTGGGTTTACTTAGTGATTTGATATTGTAGTAAAGTTGTTGTAGCATTATTTTATTTAAATAAAACTAGTAAATGAATAAAAAAGAAGACAATCCCACTGAGTTACTTACTGAGTTACTTACTGAGCACCTAGGTGCTGTGTCGAGGCGCGCTGCTCGATATGCATCGCGCAGTGCACGCCGGGGCCTCGCAGACGCCGCTGCGCACTCGCCCTGATGATGAGCATCGGACATGCTCGAAACCCGGGTCGACGTAATCGATCTCAGCACGTGAGTGTTTTTGCCGTTTTAGATATTATAGTAATTTAATGTATAAAAAAATGACAATATGTAAGTGCCACCGCGAGGTTTATACATAATAAAGAATTTAGATTTGAATTTATAATCCATACGCTTGATAGGCAGGTCGGTGATTGATGTCATACATTTCATAGGACCGCGTGGCTGCCTCATCGTTATCTTTTAACCTGTCTTACTACTCTCGTTGTAATGCAAGGGGTGATGACACATTAAAGGCTTAAACCAACAATCAACATTCAGCTAATTTCCACTATTTTTATATAACTACAGGTTCTGAGTTATCAATTAATCTAGAACCTCTGATTGAAAACCATTCATAATAATGACATTCAAATCTTAAAACCTATCCAAAATCTACGGTAGCCCATTATTAGGCAGTTAATTCAAACACAATGGAATAAAGGCTGTTTTATGAAAAATCTCTGATATCAAAGCTTTGTATTAAGATAAGTGGAAACATTCATTTGATATTATGTCTTTACGACCGCATCTCTAGCCAAACTTATAGCAAAAGCTAGTCAACCAAATTACATTTTTACGACGAAGTTTAACAACTAAATAATACAGCACAGTTACCGTCTCCTCTCAAGGGTGGTCCTTAATCAAATTACGAGGGTCATAAGTTTTTACATCAAAAACTGTCTTTATGATATAAAGAGAACAAAATTGGCTAAGTGCCATTTTAACCAATTAAAAGTTACTCAGAATTACTAATAAATAGAAACCCAGGCTTTTAGGTGCACTGCGTATCTTTTTTTCTATCAATGTCTTGTTGAAGTTAGGAAGTAATTTTTGGTGCGTTAGGGATAATTATGAGGCGTTCCAGTAGGGGATGTCGACGGGAGAGGGTACTGCCTCGGGGTATTCCGTCGGGCCGACCACTGACGTCAAGTCATTCTGTTTCGGTAGTCGGCCCAATGACGAAGGTGGTGTCGCGGGTGGGTTACAGGTGTGCGTGCTTACGCCCCTCTGTCGCCTCCAAAAAAGGACGTTTCATTTTTCAAATTATGACATCTTCAACACAATTTAAACATGTTTACTGTAACTACAGAGCATGTTTTTAATACATATAGCCTGTTTTTTTAAGAATATTTTTTATAGATGGTTCCTATTTTAAAGTTAATTTTCTTTCATTACATAAAATGTTAATTCTAAAGGATTTTCAATATCGTCTCTGCGTAAAATCCGATTGCGTTGAGGTCCTAAAAGTAAATTATTAGTGGTAGGACCACACTGTCGACAGTTATCTGTCTACAGCCGCGGGCCGGTCCGTCCGGGGTAGTACCACGCTGAGCAGAAAATCGACGTTTGAGTAGTAGCATTTTGTTACTGCACTTCGTTCGGTGAGCGAGAGAGCCGGAAGCCCAACTTTTTGAGGGTGTTCGCGTGTGGAGTGTTTTGGTGGTGCCTTTGGTATCACCGAGCTTCAATGCACGCATTCACACTCCCTTCACTTTCTTCGCGGTAGGCAGCGGCCTTATAAAGGTCCATGAGCGGCAGCCACACTTACCATCAGGTGTACTGTTTGCTCGTTTGCCACTGCTTGCAATAAAAATAAAAAAAAAATCCGATCGTAACTACTCAACGGTTAACGTTATTAGATTAGTATGGATGACGCAACTGTCCCTGTGGTTTCCATGTTTCCGTGTTTTGAGGTTGAGTTCGCCTTATCTTGTATAAATATTATATGCATATTGTACCTCTACACACTCTCTCACCCGCGGGTGTCGTATAAGACGACTAAAGGATATACCTATAACATATATGCAAGAGAAGGAAAAATCGATGTAAAGCCCTATACCAACATATCTCACCAGCGTGGTATAGTAGGTCAATTTCTCTCCTATTATGGAGGAGGCTCGAGCCCAACAGTGGGACACCTATGAGTTGTGATGATGATGATGATGATTGTACCTCTTTGTCGCTTTTTAGGACACTCAAGGGCAAAAAAGTGGGTGGTAAAATACATTCCATCATCACAAGAATAAGAGAAATATTAGTTAAATTAAAATCCTAAGCCAACTCCTATAGAATCCATACTAATATTATAAATGCGAAAGTAAGGATGTTTGTTTGTTTGTTTGTAACGCTTTCACGCTTAAACCACCGAACCGATTTCAAAAATTCTTTCACCAATGGAAAGCTATAATATCAGGGAGTAACATAGGCTATATTTTATCCCGGTATTCCCACAGGAACGGGAACTACGCCGCTGGTAAAACGACTGAAACCGAAGCGAAGCGAGGGCGGGTTGCTAGTAGGTATATAGTGTAATATTCTACACTAATATTATAAAGAGAAAAATGTATTTACATATATGTGTGTACATTTGTAATGAATAAACTCAAAAACCACTGTGGTGATTTCAAAAATTCTTTCACCACTGGAAACCTACATTATCCCTGAGTAATATAGGCTATATTTTATCTTGGTATGACCACGGGAACGGGAACTACGCAGGTAAGGCGACTAAAACTGAAGCGAAGCGAGGGCGGGTTCATCATCATCATCATCTCAGCCCATATACGTCCCACTGTTGGGCTCGGGCCTCCTCCATAATGGAAGGGTAATTGACCTACTATACCACGCTGGTCAGACGTGTTGGCATAGGGTTTTATTTCAAGTTTTCCTTCTCTGGCAAAGATGTTATATGCGTTTTATATCCCTTAGTCGTCTCGTACGATCACCCACGGGTAAGATAGGGGGGTGGTAAATTGTATTCTTACTCCGTCACCACACGGTCAGGGCGGGTTGCTAGATAGATAATAAAAAAGATTTTCGCTCGACCAAATCCCACCGTGTAATATGATAACGAGTTAACTAGTAGAGTAGCTATCACTCACACTGAAATAAAGGCTTTATCAAAAAACATGAACAATCAACAAAGACCCTTTTAAAAATCAAACAGTTTTTAATCATGTTTGTGGCCCCGCTCTCGGAATTACATTAACAACTGGTTTCGAGTTGAAATCACCTCTATTTGTTATTGTTGTCTGCCAGAACAAGTTGTGGGACCCTATAATGAAAAGGGTGAGACATCGGTCACGTCAAATACCGACTACGATTTTAATTATAAAATAAAACAATTAACATTGAATGTTAAATGTTTTTGGTATATTGCGTGAACAAGAATTGGTTGTCTGTAAATTCGATTTACGGACGATAATTTTACGTGATAACGTCATAAGTAGGGATACAAATATCGAAACCAAAAACATCGATGTTTCGATATATCGATGTTCGTTCTCAAATATCGATGTTTTTTAGAAATCTATATGATGAGCTTTTTTTTAGCTAAATCAAGCATATTTTTTACATGAAACATTAAAATTTGCGTAACATGATGAGCTTTTTTTTAGTTATTTGGAAACAAAGTAAATTAATTGTTACGCAGGCTCTGCTAATAATACTGTACATTTTATATCATACAGGCAAAACATCGTATAAAATAATATCGATACATCGATGTTTCAGAAACATTGATATATCGTTTGCATCCCTAGTCATAGGAAAACATTGATGAAAAAAAAATTGCTTACTTTAGTGAATTGAATTATTATCATTAAATTACTATTATTACGATAAATTAACAAATATTGGAAGAGAGATAGATGCGTTACAAGCCAAACGTTTAAGCCGATCTTGCATTTCTATCGCTTATTCCACACTCTCGCTTGCACGCTCGGCTCAGCCGGAACGTGACAATGAGTAATTTTTAAGCATGCAGTCGGCGTTCATCGATTTATAAGAAGCTATCATTCTACAATATACATATCTACAATTCATCTTGCCCGTGGAAGTCGTAAAAGACGACTAAGGGATATAATACGCCCCGAGGGGGGGACGTCGGTCGATGGGAGGGTACCCCGATTAGGGGTATTCCGTCGGGCCGACCACTGACGACAAGTTAACGCTGCTCCAGTGGTCGGCCCAACGACGAAGGCGACGTGGTTTTTGGGTGGGTCGCGGGAGTTGCGTGCTTAAGCCCCTCTGTCGCCCCGGACGGAGTGGTGCGGAGGCGCGCCGACCGCGACCCACCCACAAAAAAAACAAAAAAAGGATATAATACGCATATAACATCTATGTAAGACAAGGAAAACTTGAAACAAAACCCTATACGAACCTGTCTGACCAGCATAATATAGTAAGGTCAATTGCATTCCTATTGTGGAGAAGGCTCAAGCCCAGCTGTGGGACGTATATAAGCCGAAATGATGATGATGAGTGTATACATATATTATTACCTATTGCTAATCCACATATTACAGTAAGTTATTTAATAGCAGAATTTTCGTAAAAGTATTTAATTAACGCTTATTTCATACGCTTTCTACCGTAAAGCTTCCTTCGCGCGTCTCTAGACAGCACTGTTCTATATATACAAAATGAATACACCCAAACTGCCAACTATTAGGCTCGCTTACTATACCATCTTGGTCAGACATATTGGTATAGGGTTTAATTTTGAAATTTCCTTCTCTCGGATAAATGTTGTATCTTATATCTTTAAACGAGCAATTCTTGTATATCTATATCTATACCAATAAATAAAATTGGAGTGTCTGTTTGTAATGTCAAAATAATAGGCTTTTTTCATGCTCACACGGTTATTTGCACGACACCTATGCCTAAAATAGCAATTAATAAATTTTTGTCTGTCTGTCTGTCGGTCTGTCTGTCTGTCTGTCTGTCTATTTGTTCCGGGTAATCTTCAAAACGGCTGGACCGATTTCAAAAATTCTTTCACCAATGGAAAGCTATAATATCAGGGCGTAAACTAAGTTATCTATTTTATCCCGGTATTCCCACGGGAACGGGAACTACGCGGGTAAAACGACTATAACCTATAACCGAAGCGAAGCGAGGGCGGATTGCTAGTATACCTATATATATATTCAGGATCTCGGAAACGGCTCCAACGATTTTGTTGAAACTTGGCATACTAGAGGTTTCGGGTCCAAAAAATCGATCTAGCTAGGTTTTATTTATAGAAAATGTTGTTTTGTCCATGTTTTTAGTAAAACAATATAATGACATTAAATTTTAAAAGAATATGAATTTAAATTTCGTTGTCAATGTCATGAGTTACGATGGCTCAGTTGGGGAGACGGCCGGTTTTAATTTTGGGTTTTGTAGCATTCAAACAGCGTCGGTTCGAATCTCGGTGTTAAACGACATCCATAGGTGAGATAGGGAGTGGTGAATTGTATTTTTAGTCCGTCACCACACGGAATAAATACTCTATATCAAATCTAAAATATATGAATATTTCAAAGTAATCAGTCATATAACAAAGTTCATTGTGCTCGGTTACAAATTGAAGACATGTTATCTCGCTTCAGCTCACCGTCAGTTACAATAATATTGTTATAATGTTTATACAACTAGCGTTTGCTTTTAGACTAATCTATTTGTAATGATAATACATTATATTACGTATATGTTACAGATGTTAAGATAAATAATAGCTAGATGTCACTATCTATTTATCTATTTGATTCAACGTGCATTATGTAATGTCAAATACTCACTTCAATATTTAAGTATCATCTTCAATATCACTATAGCTCCTTTACGTCCCACTGTTGGACTCGAGCCTCCTCCAGAATGGGAGGACACTTGACCTACTATACCACGCTGGTCAGACATGTTGAAATAGGGTTTTATTTCGAGATTTCCTTCTTTTGCATTGATGTTATATGCATATTATATCCCTTTGTCATCTTTTAGGACATCCACAGGCAAGATAGGGAGTGGTGAATTGTATTCGTACTCCGTCACCGCACGGAAAGTACTTAAGTATAAACACTAATAATTATGAATTAATTATTTCGTAGCAAACTTAATAACAATAATAATACCCTCTGGACCTGTCGTTATCTCCCCGTGAGACTAATGCAAAACTCAGAAGAACATTATGTGGTTGTCTATGTTCTTCTGATATAAATTTTCCGTTATAAATTGGTAATTCACGAGTGTTACGAGCAGAGACGAAGAGTCATGTCGTGAATTATCAAAGGGGACGGTACCCGTAAAAATAAGCCGCCAGTTTAGCCAAGCCAAGGAATTGGTACCAGTGGTCGGCCCAATGGGTATGTAAAGGCAATACGGTATGGGTCCGTACGCTGCCCATCTGTAGCACTGGCAATATTAGACGAGGTTCTTTTTCTCAGATTTCTATGGCTACCACAAGAAAAAGGAAAAGAAGTGAAATGTCATCGGTAAATTTCACATTCCATTTTTTTAGATTAAATTTCTCCAAAGACATCTACATTTTAAATCCATGTCCCCATAAAGTAAGGCTACCAAAGGAAAATAAATAAAAATGCATCTTAATGATTTCTGATGTTTACGCGAGTATTAAACATTTTAAATAAAACTACGGTCACGGGCGGACTAACAGGCAGTTTGCCGGTGACCATGAACGCTGCAAAGTGTTCAAAACGTCGGGCAATCAAAAATCAAATAAAAACGCGATAAAATCCGTAAAGTAGTTTTATTTAAAACTAGCAATCCGCCCTCGCTTCGCTTCGGTTATAGTCGTTTTACCCGCGTAGTTCCCGTTCCCGTGGGAATACCGGGATAAAATATAGCCTAGTTTACGCCCTGATATTATCGTAGTAGTGTCGTAGTGTCGATTATTACGATAGAACGAAGTACGAAACTACGAACATACAAAACAAACGTACAACGAAATTACGATATTTTCGATTATGAGGTATCTATCAACAACAACAACCATGCGAACGAAACAACCGAAACCAATAACCAACTGACATGTAATTTTTAGAACTCCAACTAACGACAACGTGGGCATAATAATTCGAGAGGGTCATCAATCCACGGAAAGTCTTAACACCGCGATTCAGAAAAATGACGTCATTGCAGAACGCCATCTATGGGCAAATAGGTAAAACGTCTGCACAATGAAAGTTATGCTAGGGTCATTTTGCGTTTTAGTAATTTTATATTATCTCCGAAACTGTATGACCAATTGATATACTGTAAATGGCAAATCTTATCTGTATGATGTTCCTGTGATACTGAAATAATTTATTGTCATAAGAATTAATATTTTGTTGCTCAAATAATCAACCAAACGTAACAATGCCGAAAAAAAAATTTTTTAATGCAATAATAGAAGTATAAAAGATAAAATATAAAAGATAGAGATATGGTATCGCTGACTTTTTTGTAGAAATAATTAAGATGAACCAGGTAGCCATACATTCTTTTTAATTTTAAGCAACTGTTTAGGCAGCGCACGCAAATAATTCTGTTTTACGAGGTATTTTTTTCCGACTTGCCAGACAAAAGTTGTGATAGCTCGGTTAATATACATGTTATAGAAACAATTTATAGCCTATAGCACTCAGGAATAATGTAGCTTTCTGCCAGTTAAAATAAAATTAGAATTAGATTATGAGTTCCAGAGATTACCCCCTGCATACAAACTTACAAATTTTACCTCTTTATAATATTAGTATAGATAAAAATGCATCTGTCATCACTGATGTTGTTTTTTTTTTTACGGTCGGCACGCTCCTCGCCCGGCTCTGTCCGGGGCGACAGAGGAGCGTAAATACGCACACCCGTAGCCCACCCATATAGCACGTCGCCTTCGTCGTTGGGCCGACCACCGGTGCAGAGTTCCTTGACTGCAGTGGTCGACCCGAAGGAATACCCCGAGGGATTACCCTCTCCCATCGACGTCCCCTATTAGGATGCTGATGGCCGTCGCGAGGCTAACCTACCCGCGGGTGCCGGACTGAATCCCCGTTTCGGTCACCCGCAGCCTCTGCTAGGGTGGCATCAGGCGCAATCTATCATCACTGATAGGACTAACGTCGGTAATAATGCAATAAAGCAGACATCTTAGTGATACATATATGGGTTAGAGTGTCGAGCGATGGTTATCGATGTCAATATTGCTCATGATGGGATTTTCGTGAAGAAGGCGATGTTACTGATTCGGGTTGTATATTTTTTTTTTTTTTTTGTGTGTATTTAGCTGTTGGTCGCAGATGACCTTGACAGCTTAACGCGGGCAATGGGCGAGCGGAAGGCTCTCAACCCGGTGGGTTGTATATTGAGAAAGGTCCTCTTATTATAGCCCTATCCACTGGCAGCATGGTTCCCGTATTTGCTGTCAGTGGTTTGATATGCTTTTTATGTATTTTATTTTTTATTACACTTAAAAATGTATCAAGTAATTATAAGTTTTAATAATAACTGTTTTTGTAGACTTTATCACGTTTGTATTTGATTTTTACTTTCCTATCTTGAACGTAGCCGTCTACATTATAGATCAGATAAATTCTTCATTTTATTTAAATACGCTTTATTTAAAATTTACTATTGATACAATATTTTACACAATTAAGCGGTGGCTACATCTTTATATCGTTATATATAAATTTCGTGTGTACGTGTGTATGTCACTGAACTCTTCCTAAACGGCTAGACCAATGTTGATGTTTTTTTTTATTTATATTCAAGGGATTCGAGAATGGTTTAGATTCACAATTGGACCCAGTAGGTGGCGCTGCGATCAATTTCAAGGAGAATTTCTTTAACTATTTTTTTAGATTTAAACCAAGCAATATTTATTGGTTCAACTAGTTTTATATAAAAGGACAATAATGAGTTACGTTTTTTTTCCTAAACTATAATTCTCAATTAAAATCATTTCAAATAAAATTAGCTCGTTATCAGTGTCCATATAAATCCTTCCAAGAAACAAACATATATTCTTCAGTGTGTATTGCCATTAAAAAAAGGATATGATCTGGTAGCCATCATCACTCTGTCCTTATCCCACTTACGGGCTCGACAACATGTACTCCTCCTCCATAATACATATTAAAAAAAAATATTCAGAATACTTTTATGACCGGTTTGCCTGACCTTAACTTCGGGAATGTAACTATTGACCAGACGGCATTAGATAGAAACAGTCCATCCAGGTCGATGTAAAGTCTTTTAGTCGTCTTTTACGACACCCACGAGATGGAATGTAAAGGTAGTCGTATTCCTAACCGCGACTACACAGCACAGATTTAGTAGTATCATCTAAAATTACATTCTTAATTAAATTGTATGCGCATGTAAATATATAGCACAGATTTAGTAGTATCATCTAAAATTACATTCTTAATTAAATTGCATGCGCATGTAAATATATATAAATATTAGGAGTGGTAGGACCACACTGTCGACAGTTATCTGTCTACAGCCGCGGGCCGGTCCGACCGGGGCAGTACCACGCTCTCGCAGAAAATCGACGTCTGAGTAGTAGCAATTTGTTACTGCGCTTCGTTCGGTGAGCGAGAGAGCTGGAAGCCCAACTTTCTGAGGGTGATTGCGTGTGGAGGGTTTTGGTGGTGCCCTTGGTATCACCGAGCCTCAATGCACGCATTCACACTCCCTTCGCTTTCTTCGCAGTAGGCAATGGCCTTGTAAAGGTCCATGAGCGGCAGCAACACTTACCATCAGGTGTACTGTTTGCTCGTATGCCATGGTTTACAATAAAAAAAAAATAAAAAAAAAATACCCCGTGAAAGTATTTTTACAAACAATGTCATTTAGTACAACGGTACAAAAGTATTTCATTAGCCTTTACCAAACACAAACGATAATGTTGTAACGTACACGGTACCACAATCCAAGCGAACAAAATATGCGGTAATAACGTATTCATATTAACTGAACATGTCTCTGTTTTTGTAATAGCATAGTTAATTATATTTCGACCTCAAGGTATCCATACTAATATTATAAATGCGAAAGTAAGGATGTTTGTTTGTTTGTTTGTTTGTAACGCTTTCACGGTTAAACCACCGAACCGATTTCAAAAATTTTTTCACAAATGGAAAGCTATAATATCAGGGAATAACATAGGCTATATTTTATCCCGGTATTCCCACAGGAACGGGAACTACGCTGCGGGTAAAGCGACTGAAACCGAAGCGAAGCGAGGGCGGGTTGCTAATATATTATATATGTCTGTACAAGTAATTGTTGTAAACGCCATAAAAATTAAATTTTTGATCTTGTGAACTTCATTTTGTGATTATGATGAAGGACAATATAAAAAAAATCTGGTTTTTAGGTATAGGTATCGTGCATATAATCGTGAGAGCATGAAAGAAAACTATTATTTTGACATTACAAACAGACACTTAAATTTTATTTGTATAGAAGATATTTTCGGCGCCTAAATAATTATATAACATCCTTGAAAAATGTTTTTTCAATATCGTAGCAAAAATTTTCACGTCCAATATGTGCTACGTCGAGGAATTTATTGATTAATGATGTAATTTATAAATCAAATCTTTGAACGCTTATTTTGTGCTAAAATATTAGAAATATGGAATGTAATCTTCATAATATTTGAAAAGAAAAACCGATACATGGAAAATGACGATATAAGCATCTATTTAAGGAAAATACTTGAAAATACCTATAATGTTTTCATTTGGAAACGAAATGAAGAAATAATTCAATCTATTCTGGGCGTAGGTGTTGTAAGAAACGACTGAGGTATATAATATGGTTATAATATCGTGGCAGAGTATCGAAATAAATCATAATAATCATCATTTTCATAATTTCAGCTCAAGACCTCAACTTTCTCAATACTTCACAAAACTCTTTAATTTTCTCTATTGTATTAAATACAATCACTGTTCACTTCACACTATGTTACAGTAGCTTAATTACTACGATATTTATTTATTTATTTAATTATTATAAAATACCAATGCTACATATTGATAAAACATAGCCCCACAAAGCCGTGTTATCGGTTCGACTGTGGGATCGACGACTCTTAAGTTACATCTTTAGTATAAGACCTACGTAACAATTACACTAAATATTTAAAATAATAATAATGATGAAGATATTAAACATGCAAATGCTCACACATACACACACACACAGGCACGCGCGCACACATTTTCTTTTACAGATCTGATAATAAGACCGGTGTAGCTCATCTCTTTCTCCTTTATGACGTCCCACTGTTGGACTCGAGCCTCCTCCACAATAGGAGAGAAATTGACCCTACTATACCATATGGTCAGACAGGTTGAAAGGTTTTGTTTCGAGTTTGCCCTCTCAAGCATAGACGTTGTATGCCTATTATAGTCCTATCTATATATATCCCTTTGTCTTTTGCGACATCCACGGGCAAGATAGGGAGTGATGATTTGTATTCTTACTCCGTCACCGTACGGATAATAATAATTAGCCCATATTATGGTGGTGGATCGAATCCAGCAGTGCAACGAACCTGAGTTAATTTCATGATGATGATAACCTTTATATGTATACCGTGATTTATAAATAGTTTTATTTCGAGCTTTTCGTCTCTGTTTATGATTCTACTTATGCTTATTAACGTCTAATATTTGGATGACACAGCGTAACTCGGTATTATTTTTTTGGTACAAATATATGAAAGTAAGTAAAATAAACTTAGAATAATAACGTATAGGTTTGGAAAGTTGAGAATTTAAATGTTTCACTTTTTGTGCGCAAACTTGCACAAAAAGTGAAACATTTCAATTGGAGCCTAATGAATCTTACGCCGGACCATTCCGTAGTGAACAAGGTCACTGTACTGCACGTACGTACGCAACTCTTAAAAAATAAATAGGTAATTATGACGGTTTGTGCATTCAAATGGTGTCACAATACATTTGAAAAACATAAAAAGGTTTTTAAAATTACTTTTAAAAGTATTTCAACGATTTATGTTAATAAAAACAAAATTTGATTTCATAATTAGTATAGTGGTGTGCGTGTGTGCGTGTGTAATCGCCTGCGCGCATGTAGTATTGTTTGCTTCACATTTTTTATGGCTTACGTATGGACACTATCCTTCTATACTTTATTATTCTAAGAAAATAATATTGATAAAATAATGCACAAAAATGAAATTAAAACCAGAAAATAATTAAAACAAAGAAAACCAGGGATTGAATCGTGGCCATCTAGATTTGAGTAACTGCTCGATTGCCCAACTAACAATAAGCTATTTTTGCATATATTATGATACTAGCAACCCGCCCTCGCTTCGCTTCGGTTTCAGTCGCTTTACCCGCGGCTTAGTTCCCGTTCCTGTGGGAATACCGGGATAAAATATAGCCTATGTTACTCCCTGATATTATAGCTTTCCATTGGTGAAAGAATTTTTGAAATCGGTTCGGTGGTTCAAGCGTGAAAGCGTTACAAACAAACAAACAAACAAACAAACAAACATCCTTACTTTCGCATTTATAATATTAGTATGGATTAAATTTTTTCATTGGATGATAACACAGTAACACACACCTAAATTTTCTACAAATGCAACCTAACTAGATTGATTTATCGCCCTCGATAACTCTTGCATACTACATTTCGAGGAAACCGATGGAACTCTTACCGAAATTGTAAATATATAGCAATACTAGCAACCCGCCCTCGCTTCGCTTCGGTTTTAGTCGTTTTACCCGTGTAGTTCCCGTTCCCGTGGGAATACCGGGATAAAATATAGCCTAGTTTATGTCCTGATATTATAGCTTTCTATTGGTGAAAGAATTTTTGAAATCGGTCCAGCCATTTTTAAGATTATTCGGAACAAACAGACAGACAGACAAAAATTTTTTAATCTGTATTTTAGGCATAGGTGTCGTGCAAATAACCGTGTGAGCATGAAAAAAGCTTATTGTTTTGACATTACAAACAGACACTCCAATTTTATTTATTGGTATAGATATAAAAATTGCTCGTTTAAAAATATTAGATATTTTTATTGCTAATGGTGGCAAACGAGCAAGCAGCACACATGATGGTCTTACTGACCATATTGGCGCAAATGGGCCTTTGCAAAACAGTGGGCCAGCCAGGCCGTTGGCTACCTTCAATAAAATACTATTCTTAAACCTCGTTTAAAGAAGGGCATGTCACAGCGCTCAGGAAACACAGCAGCAGGTAGTTAATTCCAGAGCTAATGATAAACATACAAAAAATCACACAATATGTAAGACTATCACTAAAGTCTCTAAAAACCCCCATACATCGTCACAAGCTCGCATATATGATGTATTTGCCTAAAAAAACTACACATCACGTCTTGACAATAAAATATTTCTGAAACTTTTGTGGTAACAAAGCGCAAACTGCCATATTTATCGTTGAGAAACGACCTCCAACACCTTAGTTTACCTCTACGGGATTACGAGTCGTTTCTACTGGCTCGTCTCTTGACTTTTTATACGGCAACGCTCATATGTAATCCGACTCGAGGGCAGATTTACATATTATTCGCCACAATAATCATTTATAAACTTTTGGGTGTCCCAAATGGTAATATAATGTTTGTGACAGTTGAAATATGAAAGAGCTATTTGTTAGTATATTGTATTATATTTATATTAAAATTGTAAGACGTTGTTTGAAAAGGCAATTACATAAGTTATATAAAGAATTCCGCGTGGTGACATAGTAAGAATACAATTCACCACCCTCTCTCTTGCCCATGGATGTTGTAAAAAACGAATAATGGATTATAATATTCAACCTACACAAAATAAAGCTTTTTTTTTAATATTCGTATTACACGTAATTTTCCCTTGGGTTGCCAAGGAGACACATAAATCTCATTAAACATTCTTATTAGGGATGTTATTCGCATTACATTGACTTACGGCTGTATGAGTTAAGTTGTATAAATGATTTTATTAGCAAAATAAAATAAATTGATTTAAAAAGAGACCTGTTTTGAGTCCGCCATTTGACTGGATATTAGGTCTAACCATTAAAAAATGAGAGAGTGGCGTGATAATTGATTATGAGTCCACTTTTATAGATAATATACAACCCAAAACAAAAAGGCTTATTCCCTATAAGTCTTGTATTGCGGTCGACTTTACTAACGTATACGTTATTATACTTAACCGACCAAAATGAGACCCAAACTCGGGACAACAATTTGTGGATCTTCCGATTGATGAAAGATTTAATCTAGAATCCATTCTATAGATAACCACAGATTAATAATTTTTCTGAATATTATTATACCTTTGGGAATTTCTCATTGATCAATTCAAGTAACATTTAATTTGTCTAAATTTATTCCCCTTAGCTTTTGATCCATTCTTGTTAAAAGCTTTGGATTAGAACTACCTTTGTAGACTATTCTCTTAATATTTCTCTCCAATCAAGAACATTGGGATTTGCTGACGTTAGCAATTATTTCTATTCAATCAATAAACTAATTTAATATGTAAGAGAGATCCTAAATAATATTATTATATATTCGATTGTATGGTGACGGACTATGAATACAATTCACCACTCCCCATCTTGGAACTCGTAAAAGATGGCTAAAGGATATAATATCTGTGCAAGAGAAGGAAAACTCAAAATGAAACACTATAACAAACTGTTTGATCAGCATGTCATTTAACAATTATACTAGCATGCGTGAAGTATTTAATTAAGTAATCATTTTGGACATATTTTAAGAAAAGAGCTCATACAATAGTACTAGCTCTTTTCCAAAATTATGTCCAAAAGTATAATAACACTGCTGGTCCGATATTATCCAAATATACCTAACAACCACCGCAAGGAATCGGGCTTTCAAATGAAAAAACCACATCGAAATCGATGTGGTTTTCCACAAAAAAAAAAGCCACATCGAAATCGATGTGGTTTTTCTCAATCCGGTTAGCAGGCCAGAGTTGCCTCGCCGTTGAAGGGGGGTGAAGACAACCTAGTACTGTACGGAAACTATGTATTTACATTGGAATAACTATTTATTGTAATTACTAACTATTTTATCGGATTTTATCGCGTTTGTATTCGATTTTTAATTGCCCGACATTTATAGTAGGTTACACATAGAACCGATTCCCGTACAAGATAGTCAGACATTGAGCGTAGCATAGGCGGTTATAGTCCAAGTAGGAATAACTGTACTTTTTATTCCAAGTAAGGAAAGTAAAAAAGTAGTTTTCCTAAAATAGCTATTTATTATTTATAATAACATGAACGTTACAAAATTAATTGAAAGGATAGAACAATTTCTTTTTTCTTATTCAATTATAGAGCACATGCGTTACCACCGCGAGCAGTTTCGTTTAAAAGATTTTTTTTATTCATACTGGCTGTTAATAAACTCACAAGACCACAGCTTTTATCGATATTTGTCTTAATTAAGTAAATTTTTTCATGAAAATCTGATATTTATTTCCTGTTAAAATTCATTTCCGCCCTAGAAAGGAAAGCAATTATTATGAGTATTTCCCGTCCAAACATGGGGAGCAGAGTTTCTTCTGATATTTACGCTTGTAAATAAAACTGTTTTATGGATTTGATTTTTGATTGTCCAACGTTTCGGTCCATTTTACTACGTTCATGGTCACGGCAATCAAAAATCAAATAGAATCGTGATTAAATCCGTAAAATAGTTTTATTTAAAAACTAGCAACCCGCCCTCGGTTCGCTTTGGCTTCAGTCGTCTTACCCGCGTACTTTCCGTTCCCGTAAGAATACCGGGATAAAATATAGCCTAAGTTACTCCTTATATAGACAGCTACCTGGTAATAAAATATTACCAAAATCCATCCAGCTGTTCTAAAGGTTCATCATCATCATCGCAGCCCAGATATGTCCCACTGTTGGGCTCGGACCTCCCCCACAATAGGAGAGAGTTTGACTTATTATACCATGCTGGTCATACATATGGTATAGGGTATAATTTCGAGTTTTCCTTCTCTTGCACAGATGTTATGTGCATATTATATCCCTTTTTTTTTATGGGTGGACTATGGTATGCGCACGCGCGGTCCAGTGCGTCCGGGGCGATGAAAGGACGGCGCGCAGGCCCATAACCCACCCGTACCCACGTCACCTCGTTGTTGGGCCGACCACCGGAGCAGATGTGACTTGTCGTCAGTGGTCGGCCCGACGGAATACCCTTTCAGGTAACCTCACCTCTCGACGTCCTGGGACGTCGGTCGCCGTCGCGCGGTCAGCCTCTCTGCGGGTGACGGACAATTCCCCGGTCCGATCACCCGCGGCCTCGGCTAGGGCGGCATTAGGCACAGATACTCGCGCCTGCGCCGCCCGAGTCGCCGGCGGCGGAACGTGTCGCCAAATAGGAGCTCTACTCGCACACGATCCGCCGCCTCCTTCCGTAAGATTACGGCCTCACAGAAGGCGGCGACCGCGTCCCAGTTCCTGACGCTGACGAGCATCTCCCTGGCGATGGTCGGCACCGATAATCGCGACGAGTTCACGGCAATCCCCCTCCCATGCAGCACACTCCTCGAGCGTGTGCTGCGCCGTGTCCTCGTCGCAACTGCAGTGGTGGCAGGACGGTGTGCTCTCCCTCCTGACAATCTTGTGCAGGTACTTCGCGAAGCAACCGTGCCCCGTAAGCACCTGCACCAGTCGGAAGGAAAGCACCCCGTGCGTCCGCTCCAACCACTCCATCAGCACCGGCCGAAAGGCCTCGACGGTCCTGACA
Organism: Lymantria dispar; assembly: GCA_032191425.1. NCBI lineage: Eukaryota > Metazoa > Arthropoda > Insecta > Lepidoptera > Erebidae > Lymantria > Lymantria dispar. The sequence continues at coordinate 27,972,962 of CM063459.1, forward strand.
CCGTACCGAGGACTCTCCAGCCGGACTGCCCAACGGGCAATGAGTTCTCGGCGGGCGTCGACCCGCCAGGCGGTGATCTCTTTGATGGAGACCATACCGCCGCGGACGTGCGTCTCCGACACGCGCCGATAAATGTCGGCGAGCATCTCCGCCTCCAGGTCCCACGGGGGAGTTCCGGCCAGGAGGCACGCTGCCTCCGTCGCCACCGTGCGGTAACCCCATATGACCCTGATCGCCATGACCCTCTGTGGTCGCCACAATCCTAAGACGGACGGTGAGGGACCCCGCCCACACCGGTGCGCCATACAGGGCCATCGACCGGATCACCCCCACGTAAAGCTGTCGGCACGTAGTAGTGGGTCCACCCACATTCGGCATCAACCACGAAAGGGCGGACGCCGCGCCGACAAGCCGGGGAACAAGTCGATGAAGATGCTCCCGGAAACAAAAATGCCCGTCGAGCACCAGGCCCAAGTACTTCATGTGGGCCTGGATGCTGATGGTGACTGACTTCACGGTGATCGAAGCGCCGGCGGGAGGCCTGGCGGCACGGGGGCCATGGAACAAAAGGGCCTCCGTCTTTTCCAGGGTTACCCTCAACCCCAGCGCTTCGATCCGCCTGACAATCTCCTCGGTGCCGAGAGTTGCCAGGCGTGCCGCCTCCTCTAGCGTCCCACCCTGGGCTGTGACGAGTGTATCGTCGGCGTAGCAAATTACGCCAAGCCCGGGTGAGAGGCTTCCTCTCAACGCCCAGTCGTAGCCGATGTTCCACAGGGTCGGACCCAGAACCGACCCCTGTGGGACACCGCACGTCATGGGCGTTCGCACAACGTCCCCTACTCGGTCAACGTAGAGGACGCTGCGCCTCTCCAAGTAGTCTGCCACCAGCCTCCTGAGGTATACGGGCACCCCGTGATACCTCAGCCCCTCCCTGATGCAGCTGAATGGCAGACTGCTTAAGGCATTGGCGATGTCCACACCGCCAACAGGACTCCTCCACCGGTGACGGCCTCCACTACCACGGCCTTCAGGCAGAGCAGGGCCGCGATCGTCGAACGCCCTCTCCGAAAACCAAACTGGGCGTCCGACAGATCGAGTCCGACCCCGACGAGGTGCCGCTCGATGCGGGCAGCCAACACCCTCCCCAGAAGCTTGCCCGTATCATCGTGCAGCACGATGGGCCTGTAGGCCGCGGCTGACTCGGAAGACCGTCCCGGCTTCGGCAGGAGAACCAGCCTTCACTCTTTCCAGCACCCAGGGAACTGGCCGGATGCCAAACGTCAAACAGTCCCCTGAGGCGTGGACCACGCCTCACGCCCTGGCCAACACACGGTTCGGTATACCGTCGGGCTCGGGGGCAGTGGATTTGACTCGCATACGCGCCACCGCCACCCCCATCTCCGGCTCCGTGATGGGCGGAACACTCTCGTCGTCAGCCTCCCGGTCGCTGTCCGGCAAAGCCAATATTATATCCCTTCAATACATCCACGATCAAGATAGGGAATGGTGAATTATATTCTTACTCCGTCGCCACACGGGAAACGGGTTCTAAAGATTACCCAAAACAAATAGACAGACAGATAAAAAAATTTAACAAGGCTTTTAGAAATAGGTATGGTGCAAATAACTGTATCAGCATAAATAAAGCCCATTACTTGAACATTACAAACAGACACATCAATTTTATTTATTTTTATTTAGTAGTATGTATAACGTACATATTGTAATAGTTGGTATTATTTGTAATCGCTACCACACAACAATAATTAATATTAGAAATAATAATAATATCATTAATTAAACCATTAAATAAAACCATTTTGCCGGTTTTTTCGTGTTAGCATTTGTTTTTCGATTGTCCGATGTTTTGAACATTTTTCAGCATCACGGCCGGATAGTCCACTCGTGAATACTCAAATACAAATGCGATAAAACCCGTAAAAATTGTTTTATTTATAACTGTTGACAATTGTCTATCTACAACCGCGGGCCGGTGCGTCCGGGGTAATATCACATTGAGCAGAAAATCGACATCTAAGTAGTAGCAATTTGGTAATACACTTCGTTCGGTAAGAGAGATGGAAGGTCTACTATCTAAGGGTGTTCGCGTGTGATATTAAGTGAGTGTTCGGTATAGTGATGCCTTTAGTATCACCTAACCTCATTTTACGCATTTACTCTCCCGTCATTTTCTTCACAGCAGGCAGCGGCCTAGCAAAGGTACATGAGCGATAGCTTCACTTAACATCAGATGTACTGTTTGCTCATTTGCCACTGTTTGTAATAAAAAAAAAGAATATGTAATAGTCACGTTGTTCATGCGAGTATTACAGTATCAGACATCATTAAATAATTAATATTTTAGATATGGGTAATAAAATATTTAATGACTTTCGCATGCGTACTACGAAAAGATGACATAGAGCGATTAAGTTAAAGTAATTCCACTCGATGAATATTAATATTATAATAACAGTTCTGAAACTTGAACAATAATTTTGATATGCAATTATTTGGATTATACGCTTCTTTGAAAAAAGTAAATGTTTATTTACTGATCTTCTCACGATACATTCTTACTAATCCTACCTCACTTTCCCACTACTGTAATTCCTGTAAGCCAGGATCCACAATGGTCTTCATTGTCATCTATGAAGACCATTGTGAACCTTGGTTTGACCCTCGGTCAGTCCCAGGAAATAATTTTAATTGTCTTGGGATCCATAGCAAATTTATTTAAAAAAGTTAAATAGGAGGTATTTGAAGAGATTGATTCCATTTCTTTTATATGCAATGCGGGAGACATGAAGCAAAATTGACTGGTTAGATTATAAATAAGAGAATGTGCAGCTATAATAAGCACAGCCACACAGCACCAGGGATATGGAAGCGCTAGATAGGATCTATATGTGAGTCTTACATTCTTACTACATGAACTGATTGCTTTATAGTATATTGAAAGAAAGAAAGAAAGAAAGAAAAAGCTTTTATTTTCACTGTCTCGACACAACAACAATAGCAACACTCCTAAACACAGATTATGCTTAAATAAAAAAAAAAACAATAAAAAGTTGGCAATTGCATGTGTCGTGAGGCATACGTCAACGAGGCGTACACTCAGCATGATGCTGCGTTGTGAGGGCACAACACGGCGCTGATTTTCAGTGTCACCCTCAAGTGACTTGCGTGGTACAATTACATAACTAAGTTAACCTAACCAACAACATAAAACAATAACCTATATAAAAGCAAAACATTAATAATAAAAGTGAAGAGTGAATAGCAAAAGAATTACAATACATAATATTCAATGAAATTATAGTAAGTGAATTACATATATACACATTAAATAAATACATTATATTCAGCGTATACAAATATATAATACATTACAATATGATACATACCAATAATCTAAACATATATACTTCTGTACATCATCTATACCAACAAATAAAATTGGAGTGTCTGTTTGTAATGTCAAAATAATAGGCTTTTTTCATGCTCACACGGTTATTTGCACGACACCTATGCCTAAAATAGTAATTAAAAAATTTTTGTCTGTCTGTCTGTCTGTTTGTTCCGGGTAATCTTCAAAACGGCTGGACTGATTTCAAAAATTCTTTCACCAATGGAAAGCTATAATATCAGGGCGTAAACTAGGCCATATTTTATCCCGGTATTCCCACGAGAACGGGAACTACGCGGGTAAAACGACTATAACCTATAACTGAAGCGAAGCGAGGGCGGGTTGCTAGTACGTAAATAATAAAGGTCTCATTGATCCTATATAAAAACAGCTACCACAGGTCTACGATCAGTATATATTACCAGTGATAACTTATGGCACGGAAACGTGGTCTCCAAATGTAGGTCTCATAACCAAGCCGAAAGTCGCTCCACGTACCATGGAGTTAGCTATGCCTGGGATTTCTTTGCGAGATAGAATTTGAAATACATAAATCCGTAAAAGAACAGGTGTAACTGACTTAGTACGGATAATTAGCACCCTAAAGTGACAATAGGCAGGTCATATCACTCGACGAACCGACAGCTGCTGGGGAAGAAAGTTCCACGAGTGTCGACCGCGTATTGGACGACCCAGTGTAGTACCCTACCTACTAGGAGGACCGACGATCTGGTGAAAGTTGCTGGACATCGTTGGAAGCAGGTGGGGCAAGACCACACTTTATGGCGAAACATTAATTTGAGCTTAATTACAGTTTTTTTTAAGTTCTTAATAACAGAAATCAAAAAAACATAATGCTAAAAGTACAAATTTTATTTGACAATTGTTTGATAAAAATCAGCTTATTTGATTTATCAACCGTTTAGGTATGCAAAACCGAAGGTCCAAAGACTCGACCGTGGAACGGAACCAATATTTTTACATCCCCTTTTAGATTATACGCCGACTGGGGGCCTTAAATTTTCTCAGGAATACGTTTTATTAGAGACCCATATTTTTTGAGACGACGTCGAATGCATTAATAGTTAATGAGAAAATGGTTATACGCTGTTACGCTCTCGATTAGTTCGCTTTTAAATATTTTTAACATTTCAAAGAATATTTTATATCCACTGTTAGCCCCAAGGGGATAAGCAGACGGTAACATAAGCACGACATTTCTTAGCTCCACATAATAATGAGCGAGCCCGTTTCTACTATACAGTTCCGATTTCCAAGCTTAATGCTCAGAATTATCCGAGAACTTTCTTGAATAACAAAGAATTTTGAAGCATTTTCAAGCAAGTCTGAATTAAATACATTATTATAATTATACTAACTGACCCAACAGACGGTGTTCTGTTCAAGTAACACAGCAGCGCCACCTACCCACCCACCTAGGGTGCAATTGTGAATCGAAACCATTCTCGATGTCGAACAAAAAATTTCGGTAACATCAGTCAGTCCGTTTAGGAGGAGTTCAGTTCACACGTACACAATAAATATATATATAAAGATTAATAAAAACATAATATTTTTTTTTTTTTTATTGCTGACGGAGTCAAACGAGCAAACAGTACACCTGATGGTAAGTGTTGCTGCCGCTCATGGACCTCTACAAGGCCGCTGCCTACCGCGAAGAAATTGAAGGGAGTGTGAATGCGTGCATTGAGGCGCGGTGATACCAAGGGCACACCAAAACCCTCCACACGCAAACACCCTCAGAAAATTGGGCTTCCGGCTCTCTCGCTCACCGAACGAAGCGCAGTAACAAATCGCTACTACTCAGACGTCGATTTTCTGCTCAGTGTGGTACTGCCCCGGACGGTCCGGCCCGCTGCTGTAGACAGATAACTGTCGACAGTGTGGTCCTACCACTCCAAAGTTAGAAATAAAGTCCAAATAAAGTGTTGAACTCATCTCGTGGCTGAGAATGCAAGCAGATCGCTAAATTTCAGCCCAAGCCAAGCTTACAAACTAGACACACATAATTATGGTCATTCTAAATACAAAATATTGTAATGTTTTATATATTATTTATGCATTTTATATAATGTAGGTACTAACTTTATGTACTACAGCGAGCGTCTTAAAATATTTTAAAACTATCTATATCAATATTGTTTAAATTGAAAATGAAACACAAGATACGAATACACACAACTTCTTAATTAATAAGCGTATGCGTATGTATATATTAAGACTTTAATTAATTAATAACTTAATAGCTTGGTGATTAAGAGCAGTTATAAGAACTCGCAACAAAATCGTGATACATGATTCTTATTTATAATAGGTAAAATTGAAAATGTTGAATAACCCCGACACAATTTAAAATAATAAAATAAAATAATAAAAGTATCACGTTATCTTTAATAGGAATTATGAATTCATTGTCATAAAACGGCTGTACTGGGACGCGTGAAGCATCTAATCGAGTAATCATACGACATTACATCACTCTGGAAAAGAGCTGATACTCTTACACGGCTAGACCGATATTAACCAAATATAGCTAAGAACCATCGCCAGAAAACTGGTATTTATATAAAAAAAAACCGCATCGAAATCCGTCCATCCGTTTGAGAGATGTCATATAATGAAAATGTTCATTTAATGCAATCAGTCACAGCATGAAAGTAATCTGTATATTCGTTAAGTAGCAATATATTCTCGAGGCCTGCGCCGCTTGGGCAGCGCAGCGCCGTGAACTCGTCGCAATCATCGGTGCCGACCTGACGCTGCCGCCTATCGCTAGGGCGATGGTCGGCGGCGTCAGGAATTGGGACGCGGTCGCAGCCTTCTGCGAGGCAGTGATCTCGCAAAAGGAGGCGGCGGATTGCCTGCGCGAGGAGCGCAGCCTCGATGAGGCGATGCGCCGCCGGCGACTGGGGCGGCGTAGGCGCGAATACCTGCGCCTCATGTCGCCCTAGCCGAGGCCGCGGGTGACGTAACTGGGGAATTAGTCCGTCACCCGCCAAGAGGCCGAGGGGGGGACGTCGGTCGATGGGAGGGTATCCCAAGTAGGGGGTATTCCGTCGGGCCGACCACTGACGACAAGTCACCCTGCTCCGGTGGTCGGTCCAACGACGGCGGTGACGTGTCGCGGGTGGGTTACGGCTGTGCGTGCTTACGCCCCTCTGTCGCCCCGGACGGAGTGGTGCGAGGAGTGCGCCGACCGTAACCCACCTCCAAAAAAAAAAGCTAGTACATATTATTATATGATTTTGATAGTTAGCTAATAAAACTTTTACTTATAAACGATCTATTCTTGTATATTTCTAAATTCAGAATCCAGAAAAAAGAACTTAATATAACAACTAATAAATAAATTTGTATACCTAGTTACATTTCCATATTGTCAACTGGTTCCAAACTACTTTTGCGTGCAATGTAGAATATTATTTATTATTAAAGTTGAGCATTATATATGCATGTTTATGAAACTTATGCACTTATGGGCAATATAAAGGAACACTCCGTTAGATAGAGTGTGGCTCCGACTATTTATCGTTGGGATTCTTATATGAAATTAATCTCATACTGTTTATATTCGACATAATAAGCCTAAAAGATAGCACGGCACTAGCTTCGATAGCGGTAAGATTATGCCCCGGAGGAAAATTTGGTTATTATATCAAATTTAGCTCCGAGGCACTTACGTATTTCTTAATTTTTCATTTTGTTCGTAATAAATCGATTGAATTACCAACGAATCGAAACGCGATAGTAATCTAAGAAGATCCGACAAAAAACTCAGTTAGCTCGTCGTTTTAAAGTTACTTTTTTAATTTTATAAATTTTTATTTTGCTAATTATTAGCCCCAATACCCTTCAAACCAGGATATATTTATATATGTATTTTTTTAAATTTAATACATCAAATATACATAATATAGTTAAGTGAAGTAAGAATATAATTAACCACCCCTAACTTGCATATTGGTGTCGTAAAACACGACCAAAGGTTATGTGCAGGTAAAATCGATGCAGGAGAAGGAAAACGATACGAAATGTTATTTCTATACGTCGGACCAGCATGGATTAGTAGGTCCATTCTCGTCCCATTGCAGATGAGGCCTAAATCCAATAGTGAAACTTATATAGAGGGGGGAGGCTGACTAATATATTAATATGATGATAAATGAATACTAAAAATAATATGGCCGGTACGAGTCCCACAAGCGGTATTCAATCACGAGATAATTATTAGAATTGCCATCACTCCACATAACTACATTGAAGAGAAAGGTGAGTACTCCTCTACGTAGCATGCAAGCACAGATCATTTCAGTGAGTACAACCAACTCCAACCTTCAATCTACAGCCATGCGTATATATGACACTTAATTGGTACAGTGATTGGAACGGATTTTCAATAGGTGTGGATTCGGGTCCAATATGGGGCATTTCTCGTAAAGCGGACAGGAAACTTCCATGTGGTGACGGAGTAAGAATACAATTCTCCACTCCCTATCTTGCCCTTGGATGTCGTAAAAGACTACTAAGGGATATAATATGCACATAATATCTGTACAAGAGAAGGAAAAGTCGAAATGAAACCCTATATCAATATGTCTGACCAGTATGGTATAGTAGGTCAAATTGTCTCCCATTGTGGAGGAGGCCCGAGCCCAACAGTGGGACGTATGTGGGCTGCGATGACGATGATGATGGACAGGAAAAATGACAGATTTTGGATTTTAAATAAAACTACTTTACGGATTTTATCGCGTTTGTATTTGATTTTTGATTGTCCGACGTTTTAAACACTTTCGACGTTTTGAACACCGTGATCATGAACGCTGCAAAGTCCGTAAAGTAGTTTTATTTAAAATGCGTAAAACTCGTGTAAACATCATAAATCATTAGATTTGGGATTTTCATAATTAAGACAGATGTTTCCATAACACTTGAATAAATGGACATCGTTACTTTTCATTTTTAACACACTTTTATTAGCTTCATAAGTATGTTGGTATGTGCTGTTACAACGAAAATTTTGAACATAATTTTGACTCTGTTCTAAATGTCAAATCGACTCGAAATTTTGCATGCTTATCGAGGACCGATGGATAATTCATTAACAGTTAGTTCCGTTATCCTTACCAGGTTTTAAGAATTAGTTTTTTTTTAGTATCTGATATCCGGTAGTGTCCTTACACCGCGAACAAGAAGGGAAACTACTAGGTGCGCCGATCACCTATTTCTTGGATAAGTTACCGACATTGCATAAGATAAAATTTTCGGAGAGGAAACGTTAGAACGGGCTATCTTATTCTTCTCTTGGCGTTCAAATAAGCGTTTTTAGTGTCTAATTTAAAGAGAACTTAAAAAAATTGAGACTGATTTTTAATTAAATGTTTAATTCGTTACTCGCAGAGAGGCGGCACGGCGTCCGATGTCCTGGATAAAGGACGTCGAGAGGAGAGGTTACACTTTCAATGTATTCCGTCGTACCGACCACTGAGGACAAGGAACTCTGCACCGGTGGTCAGCCCAATGATGAAGGCGACGTTCTACGGATGGGTTATGGGGCCACTCACCGCCCTTTTGTCACTCCGGATGCAAAAGACGGCGTGCGTCTAGACCATAGTCTATCCAAAAACAAAAAGTTTATTACCATACAAAAATATAAACATAAAAAAGTAAACACATAAAAAGTATCAAGTTACATCACGTTATTCTGTTCGATCAAAATAAACGCAATATATTTGTGACAAAGGATATAAATAATGACTGAAAAGGAAGTATTTCGATACATTCATTTCGTGCTTCCGAAAACACATAAAGCCCGAGATTCAGAGACATTTTAGATCACCAAACGACGCGTTGCGAGACCCAAACCATGCTTATATAACTATATAGTTATAGTAGCCATAGAAGTAAATCTTCTATAGTATAAATTGTCAAAGCATTATTATACTTTCTTTATCTTTTTTAAAAAGATTAATAAATAATAACAATAAATAAACTTTATTGACTTCATACAATATTACAGTAATGATAATTTCTAGTCTACATAGATAAGTACTTACAAATTATTTTGTGAACACTAGCGTCTAAACTAGGCCGAGCCTGTATCTTAGACACTAGTTTCTTCCCATGACACAATACAATATAATATACCTACACTAACACTGAATAAGGGAAATTTTTAAATTTTACAATTAAATTAAAACATTTGGAATCTAAAAACTTTAAGAGTGTATTCTTTTGCGGTTTACCAAATTGTGTTGTGTTCCTGCTTTTGCAAGTACCCCCCTTTCTACAGAATATCATGTTAGCAGTAAATAACACCACTGTAAGTGCAAACTTCGGCAAATTTATTACCAGCCGGTAGGTATTGCAAAAACAGGACCCTGGAGTATAATATAATGTGTTAGTTCAGTAATAATTAGTATTTAAACTATACATTTTCTACCAATCAAGATCGATCGGTAGAAATTGCTATTATTGTACGTAAATTTACAACATAAACAATATCAGCAATCAGCGTTACTCAGCATATCATGATTTATAAAGTTAATTATTGTTTATTTATTCACTATACTTATTTACTATATTTGTTATCTATTAATTTAAATAGATAAAAAAGAGATAAAAAGAAAAAAAAAGGATCATGTTACTTATTTTAATGTAACAAGCAAATACTCTATATTCTCATAGTTTTGTGTTTTAAGCCAGAATACAAATGTTTTCTTACTTTTTTATTATTTAGCGGGTATAATTGTAGAATTTTGTTTAATTTATTGTAAAGCATGGGACCGAGATAACATTGAAATTTGTTTATAAAATGTGTTTTGAATTTAACAGTAGGGCAGACATTATAATTTCGTCTCTTTTTAAAATTGTGGTGATTAAAATTAGTTTTACAATGCTGAGACATTGTAATATATTTTACAAATAATTGTTTAATGGTTAAAACATCACAATCAGTATACAGTTGAGCAGTTGGATATCTGAATGGTTTACACTTTATTACTTTAAGCAGTGCACGTTGGGCTCGTTCTAATTTAATCAGGTGAGTTTTTCGTGCGCCACCCCATGACATAATACAGTAACTAAAAACAGCTTGGGCTTGGGCTAGGCCATAATATACTGTTTTGAGAAGAGAAAAAATCAGCAAAGTGTCGGAGTTTCTTGAAAATATATATGAGTCTTCTTGTTCTATCTGATAGCACATTAATATGTACCTGCCATGTAAATTTTTCATCTATTTTAATAGATGAAAAATTTAATACCTAATACCTAACGCCCAAATACCTAACAGCTTTATGTCTACTCAAACAGGAGCAATTACATGCATCACCATTCGCAATTTGACAGGTATGTAGTTTTATTTCAAGACTATCAGAGGGAAATGATTGTTCTGTTTTACCAAAAAGCACAAACTCAGTTTTTGTTTTATTAAGTGTTAGCAAAGTCTGGTTTAACCAACATGCTGTACTTGCAAGCCCCGACTCGGCAATTGTTTTTACCGCTTGCCATGTTTTGCCATGAAAGATTAGTGCTGTATCATCAGCAAAAGTATAAATCAATTTCAAGTTACACAGATTATTAATATATGTCGCAGCGTCACTACCTCTGGCACTATATCTTGATAGTTTTTAAGAATTAATCGATTACGGCAACGTCAAGTATTATACTTGGGTGTTTTTGATACGACGTTGGCAATGATTTTTGATGTTTGACCGTTAACGTTTGAAATATTACCGAGCTTTCTTTATTGAGAGCGGTCCGTTGAATACTCAGTTGAGTGCGAGACACGAAAGCGATCAGTCGTTGTTGCTGCCGTGTTATATCAAATTCACCGCGTTTCCCTAACTTGTAAGTTTGCTGTCGGTATCCGTGTAATTAGTGGTTATGATAGAAAAGTGTTAACGCTAATTGTTGAATGCAGTTTAAAAGTGGCCATTCAAAGTATTATTTCATCCCCTCACGATGTGTGACCGACCCGATAGTGATACAGCACGGCGCCCCGCACCTCGATATATATAACAAACATAGGATAGATCCAAGAACACTACCCTGGGGCACACCATAAGTAATAGAAACATCACTGCTAAGACGATCAGCTATAGTAACTCTCTTAGTTCTGTTGGTCAAATAATCAGTGAATAGTGTTAAGGTTATCCCTCTTATTCCAATATTTTCCATTTTAGTTAGTAGGATAAGAACAGAGACTGTGTCAAATGCTTTGGCTAAATCCAAGAATATTCCAATACACTTATTGTTACTATCTACATGTGTAGCAATACAGTCAGTGAGATCAGACACAGCTTGCGTTGTAGATCTATCCTTCCTGAAACCATATTGATTTTTTGCTAAGATGTTATATTTATTAAGAAATGACGTTAATCTTTTATGCATAAAATTTTCCATGATCTTAGATAATCCCGGTAATACTGATATTGGTCTGTAATTACTAACAGTCTCTGGTTCCTGCCTTATAAATAGGATAAATAATAGATATTTTGAATACCAGCAGAAATACTCCATTTTGTATACAAAGATTAGCAATATGAATCATGGGAGGAACAATTACGACTTTGGCCATCTTAATTAATTTACTTGGTATCTTGTCCCATCCAGCTGCACTATCAGTTTTAAGATTTATAATTATAGCCTCAACTTCCTGTTTTGTAGTAAACTATAATAGTATATATGTATTAACATAAAGTAAGGTACCTCTAAAGCCAATAATGATTAGAAAGATTACCCTTTTTTGCCGCATCTTTTTATAGTGGCTGCATTTCGTTCTAGTTATAGCTTATCAGATTTATTAGGTTTAAACTAATAAATTGTTATAATATAGTGATTTTTTTTTTTGGGTGGATTGCGGTCGGCGCACTCCTCGCACCACTCCATCCGGGGTGCCAGAGGGGCGTAAGCACGCACCCCCGCAACCCACCCGCGATGTACATCGCCTTCGTCGTTGGGCCGACCACCGGAGCAGGGTGACTTGACGTTAGTGGTCAGCCCGACGGAATACCCCTATTTGGGGTACCCTCCCATCGATCATCCCATCCCTTTCCTCACGCGGTTGGCCTCTCAGCAGGTGACGGACTAATTCCCCGGTTACGTCACCCGCGGCCTCGGCTAGGGCGGCATGAGGCGCAGGTGTTCGCGCCTACGCCGCCCCAGTCGCCGGCGGCGGATCGCCTCAACGAGGCTGCGCTCCTCGCGCAGGCGATCCGCCGCCTCCTTCCGCGAGACTACTGCCTGACAGAAAGCTGCGACCGCGTCCCAGTTCGGCACCGATGATTGCGACGAGTTCACAACGCTACTGTGCCCAAGCGGCACAGACTTCGAGCGTATGCTGCGCCGTGTCTGCGCCGTGTCCTCGTCGCAATCGCAATGGTGGCAGGACGATGTACTCTCCCTCCTAACGACCTTGTGCAGGTATTTGGCGAAACATCCATGCCCCGTCAACACCTGCACCAGTCGGAAGGAGAGCACCCCGCACCGCCGTTTCAATCACTGCATCAGCGCCGGCCTCCACGATCCGCACCCCGAACCGAGGTCTCTCCAGCCGGACTGCCCAACGGGCAATGACGTCTCAGCGGGCGTCGACGCGCCGGTCGGTGAGCTCCGTCAGATTTGTTTCTCTGTCTGTTTGTGGTTAAAATACCAATCTACCATGCCAGTGTCACGGGTTCAATTCCAACGCCGGACAATCTTTTGTGTGATCGACAAGTTGTTGCTCTGAGACAGGGTGTAATTTGTGTCCGTCACTTATATTTTTGTGAGGTCCCGTGAGAAATACGACTAGGTTGGGTTTTTATATTGCTGTTGGTGGCAAACGAGCATACAGAACTCCTAATGGTACGTGATACTATTCATGGACCCTTTTCAGGCCACTGCCTACCGTGAAAAAAGTGAAGGGAGTGTGAATGCATGCAATGAGTTTCAGTAATACTAAAGGTTTCACCAAAACCCACCACACTCAAACACTTTCAGAAAGTTGAGCTTCCGACTCTCTCACTCCGAACTGACCAGCCAAGTGACTATAGGTAGACTGGAGAGTGTGATCCTACCACATAAAGTTAGTAAAGCGCAAACACTCAGGCTAGACCCCATCCAAGGCGAGAATGGTGGAACATGTCAACTTGGAAGATTGTCTTCCTAACTCGCCCGTGCTCGTGCCCGTGCACTACGAGATACGCCAAGCAGAAAATGGTGACCGCATACCATTTCCCGCCTTGTCGATTATGGTCAAAGTGATGATCGGCAACTTCGGCAGTGACACTTGCAAAGAATTCACTAGGCTGTTCTATCCAGGCCACACAAACCTCAAAAGTATACATGCTGTGTCATAACTGCAACCACAATTGTGGTGTGATGGAGTCGTCTCAGCCCTTGCAACTGACTATAGCCATTTGCGAAGCAACCATGCTCCGAAAATATATGCAACCACCAAAAAGAGAGGGCTCCGTGCGTTTCCACCTTCAAGTCTCACGGACGAGGAATAAGCGCCAAAGCGCATGCTGCTTTGGTCGACATGGTACGGTATCAACGCGTAGTCCTAAACGTTTTGAATTCTGTGAATTCCAGTAAAAAATTCTAAGACGAGTAATCAGATCTCGCCCACATAGGCTAACCGTACGGGGCTATTGATAGAACCAGCCTCGCGTACAGCCGTCAACATGTACCTAACGTCGCGTCAACGAGCCGAGGAGCAATTTCTTAAAAATGCTCCCGAAAGCACCATCGTCCGTCCAGTTCTAGGCCCAAATGTTATTATCAGGTCCTCGACCCTGGGTGGAACTGAATTAACGGTGATTGATGTGCTGACATAGAAAGGCTACTACGATCGTCTGATAGAAACCGAACTGATCATTGGACAGATCGCTAAGGTGCTGGGTGATCTACACTGGCATGCCCACATTATCCAGCAATACGATGGTCCTGTAGACGGGCCTCAATGCACTACACAGTTATCTGTGATTGCCTCTGCCACACATAATTTCTACGCGGACGAAGTCGTGGGCAAAACCTAGTAAGCTAATAAATCAAATCGCAAACTTAAAATAAAGAACGATTTTAAGTGGCATGAAACAAAAGCTCTGTTATCAAGTCTGCGTTTACTACAGTTTTACAATAGGAGCTCTAGCGAAAAGCGTACCTGACTAAAAATAAAGATGGACCCCTAAAAATTCACTGCAATAATCAGCAGCAAGTATACTGAATATAAATAAGCACAATATTATTATCATTACGTACACTTAAGTAACTTTGTACAACTTTTACATCATTACGTTGAACATTGTCACTCTTGTATTTCCCGAGGGGAACTTTCGAAGGGAAAAAAACAGCATAAAAGCAAAAGAATTACCTACATTCGTCCCCTTTTTGAACAAGAATTTACAAGACAAGTATGTTAAAATATTCAAACAATATTATGTTACTTCTTCGAGATGTTACCTATGCATAGAAATAAAAATTGTAGTTTATTATTTATCAACTATGGTAAGAAGAAACTAGACAAGACGTGGCATAATGATACACGATGGAACTTTTATGTTACAGGAAAACTATTTAATTATGGTATTTATCATTTATTTCTTCTTCTTCTCAGCTCATACACGTCCCATTGCTGGGCTCGAGCCTCCTCCATAATAGAAGGGAAATTGACCTACTATACCACGCTGGTTAGATGTGTTGTCATAGGATTTCATTTCGAGTTTTCCTTCTCTTATATAGATTATCTGTATTAGATGTCTAAGTCATGTTTTACGATACCCAAGGGTAAGATAAGTGATGAATTTATTCTCACTCCGTCACCACACGGAAAATCGTTCATTTATTCAAATTAAGATGAGTGTAGTATCTCTTGTCTAATAAGCGAAGGCAATCGATACTCTGCATCCACTCCATGTGTTACACAAATACAAGCTGAAAAGTTGGGCAGGATACTATTGGATACTTGCCGAAAAAAATAATCAGTGATTCCTTATTCGTAGAATTCATTCCATCATATTTACACGAATCTATGACTAGATGATATACATGACTAGACAATAAAGAAACCAAAAATATACAATATATATATACCTACATTAATATTTTTATTTAGAAACGAAACAAACTTTGTATCAAAAATATCAAACAAAAGGAATAGCTTGTTAATACAAAGGGTATATTTTACAGTTGAAATAACAATATGTTAAGATATAAAAGGCATAAAACAGACCAAATGTATTATGTAGACACAAAACTGGCACAATATATAACTCATGAATAAGTATAATATTATTTTTTATCGTTATATCAAAGGTGTTTTAGAGATAAATATTTTTTTTGATCTTACAAGTAAAGTTAAGCTGTCTATACACCTAAGCCGCTGGGCCGGCGACCGAAAAGCCGGTTGCCTTATTTAGAAAAACACAATCTTATCGACGGCTAGCACTTTTTTTTAAAGGCTGCATACACTCTGCACTAAGGAAATAATCCTTGTATTGTGAGGAACTTTACAAACATATATCTTTTTTTTAAGGTTGGCGCTCCCCTCACACCACTCCGTCCGGGGCGACAGAGGGGCTTAAGCACGCACACCCGTAACCCACCCGCGACACGTCGCCTTCGTCGTTGGACCGACCACGGGAGTAGGGTGACTTGACGTCAGTGGTCGGCCCGACAGAATACGCCGAGGGAGTATCCTCTCCCTTCGACGTCCCCTACTGGGACGCTGATCGCTATCGCGAGGCTAACCTCTCCGCGGGTGCCCGGACTAAATCCCCGGTCCGGTCACCCGCAGCCTCTGCTAGGGCGGCATCAGGTGCAGATATTCACGCCTGCGCCGCCCCAGTTGCCGGCGGAGCACCGTATCCGCATGGAGTCTCTCCTCCCGCACACGGTCCGCCGCCTCCTTCCACGAGATGACAGCCTCGCAGAAGGCAGACAACATATATCTAACGGACACAAATTACATCCAGACTCAGAACAACAATTTGCAGATCGCACAAATTCTTGTCCTGCATAGGACCACCACCACCTTTGCAATATTATACGACGGCATATCTCTGCGCTTATTCAGTTAACCCAACGCAAATTCAGATACAGATACACCTCTAGAAATATTGGACAGAGAACGCGCAGCTCCAAATCCTTCTAACAGTCGTAGCCAGTAGTAGGCGGTAGTAAAAGACGGCTTTATGTTGACCTAGGTCAATTTCGTCTATTGCCGTCCACTTTATCCCCATCACCAGTGGGCCCACTATTTGTACCTATCGATTTTTTTGAGATACGTGTATGTTTATGTAGTTTAGGGGGTCGTACGCGATGCCTTCGATCACCCCGGATGCATCGGATGGGGCATGACCACTCTATAAAAAAAAGGACCGAGGCGCCGGCGTGTGGATCTCTATGGAGCTCATACAATAATAGGATCTCTGTTTTGTTTAGGACCACTCTAAGTCACAGCGCCTCAATCCACCTGACAATCTGCTCAGTGCCAAGAATTGCTCTCTTTTTAGGATCCCACCCCGAGCTATGATGAGCGTGTAAAAAAAAGAAAAAAAAGCGTAACAAATTACGCCTAACTTGGAAAAGAGGCTACCTCGCAACACTAAGCCTTGGCCGATAATCTACAGGAAGGGCCTTAAGACCGAGGCCTGTGGAACTCTGAACTACAGTGACGTCCACACAACATGCCCTACTTGGTCCACGTAGAGGTCGCTGCGCTCCTTCCAAATATTCTGCCACTAACCTAAACTAGAGCCTCATATCTCTATATGAGGCTCTAGTTTAGGTTAGTGGCACCCCGTGGTAACGGAACGCTGCCCTGAGCAGCCGAATGTCAGATAATTGAATACGTTCGTGATGTTCAGAGACACGACCTCAGCTAAGGACCATCTCCGTGTCCATGACGCTCAGGTGATCCAAGGCTAAGATTGTCAAACACCCTTTCTGAAAATCGAACTGGATACCGATGCGAGCGGCCAGTATCCTCTCCAACAGCTTTTCCTCATCATTCAGCAGCACGATGGACTTGTTGAACGCAGCCAAGTCTGACAACCATCCCTGCTTCGGCAACAACTCCAACATCCCCTCCTAGCATAGTCCAGATGCTAGTCAAGCGTAGTACAGTCGTCTAAGGTGGGTTCTAGGTGTTCGAGGTCCAGGTCACTCAATTGTCTAGCTCGGGGGCAGTGATCTTGAAAAGCATTCATGCCACCGCCACTTCCTTCCCCATAGCCGGGGCGGTGGTAAGAAAGTTTGTCTTCAAAAAAAATATTATTATTGCAATAACATTTACCTAAAACAATGTATTGGCAAGCTAAAAACTCAATCGTTTTTAAATTCCATGTTGCAACTGGCATAGATCCAAGAATGTAGGCTACAGCACTCCAGCAACGCTTATCTCTTTCAACGTGATATATATCAGTATTTTCTACCAATGAAATACATTACAAAGACGTATAAACGAGCTGCAGTCCCCTTCAAGCATGTTGAACTGACTTTTCTTGAATGAAGTTCAAAAGAGAGCTGTTTTCCCCAAACATTATCTCATCTTAAGCTACAGAAAGCATTGCGTCGTCAACTATTAAAGGCAGAAAATTATTATTATTTAACTTTTGAATTTGTCTTTAAATTTGCTTCCTTATCGAGACCCCGTGCTACGAATATATCATGGTGGCTACGAATACTGCCAAACTTTTCATAGCTCGTGTATATCGTAAACGGCAAATAAGCGTTTTAGATCGACCTAAGCCAACTCCCATCTGAGGCTATTTAGCCAACAATTAAATTCCCCGGGAAGGTTCATGGCAGGCAAGCGGTCGGTTATAAATATATTGCGAAAAGTTTTGCTATATGTATAATAGAAGAAACTACATATTACGTTCATCCTAAGTAATTGGGATATGAGGGGCCATTACATCATTTCAATTCAATTCAATTCAATTCATTTAATTTGCTAAAATATGGTTATTACAGGTGTTTACAAGTCGATAGAGTACATCATATTCTGCCCCGTGGGGCGTGCAAATGGTTATATAATATAATGCTATTTTATATTAATTACATGTCAAAAATATAATTTTAATGTCAATAATATAATTTGTATAAAAAAGATAAAAAAAAATATTTAAGATTTAGTTACATACAGTTAATTATAAAATTTTTAATGTCCATAGGTTATATTTGATGATTTTATTAAATTATAAATGTCAATTTATATTTCAGTTAATTCGTATTCGATTTTATCTTCTAAATATTGCTTACAATTGTAGTAGTTTTTATTTATTAATAAATTCTGTAGTTCTTTTTTAAATTTGTGCAATGGTAGTAATCTCATATTTTTTGGCAGGTTATTATATATTTTTATTGACATGCAGTATGAGTTTCTATTATATATTTCTAATTTAATCACTGGCATTTTTAATTTAGCTTTATGTCTCGAAGTACTGTCAAATTTTTTGAAGAAGTTAGGGTATTTTTTAACAAATATACACATTTCATAAATATATAGACATGGGACGGTCAAAATTTTGAGTTTAATAAAATGTGGCTTACAGGTATCCAAGAAGCTAATGCCACATATTGCTCGAGTACATTTCTTTTGTGCTCTTAGTACTCTATCAGCATCCACTGAGTTTCCCCAAATAATTATACCGTACCTAAATACAGATGCGATGTAAGCATGGTATGCGGTTAGGGCAGTGGCTACATTAACCGTTTGTCTTATTTTTTTTATGACATATACAAAGCGATCTATTTTATTAAGCATTTTTTCTATGTGCGGTTTCCAGTTACAGTATTTATCTAGAGTGATACCCAAAAATGCACAATCGCTGACACAGTTTATTTGTGTTCCGTTAAATTGTATGTTAAGAGGAGTAGTATGTGTTTTATATGTTTGAAAGTGTATTATGTTTGTTTTCGTCAAATTTACTTTTAAGTTATTATGTTCTAACCATTTTACAGTGTTTTTAAGAGCTAGTGTAGCATCATTTTCAAGTTGGGTTTTACTAGAACCTTCAACTATTACTGTTGTATCGTCAGCGAAGAGTATTGTGTCTTTGTTTATGGCGCCTGGCAGGTCATTAATATACAACAAGAACAACAAAGGGGCCAACAAACTGCCTTGGGGCGTACCGCAACTATTATTTTTGTATGTAGATCTGTAAGGTATATGGTTAGATTTATGAATTTTGGTAATTTCGACACATTGCAGACGATTGTCAAGATAACTATCTATCCATTCATGAGCTTTACCACGTATACCATAGTTAAATAGCTTCGATAATAAGGTTTTGTGACATACGAAATCGAATGCCCTGGTCATATCTAAGAAAAGACATGCTACCATTGTTTTATTATTAAGAGTTTCAGTTATATGTTTCATCAATGAGAAACATGCTAATGTTGTGGAACTACCTTTTTTGAATCCGAACTGTTCTTTTCGAAAAATGTTAGCTGATGTTAAGAAGTTTTCTATTTTATTATACATAATACGCTCAAAGACTTTCGAAAGTATTGGTATCAATGTAATTGGCCGATAATTGCTCAAAAGTGTCCTAACACCTTTTTTAAATAGGGGCTTTACAATAGATTTTTTTAAACGATCAGGGAACTTTCCTTCAGAAAAGGATAAGTTTATTATGTGCGTTAATGGTTGTGCTAATTGAGCTGCACATCTTTTTAGTACTTTAGTACTAAAATCATCGTAGCCAGTGGAATAAGTATTTCTGAGTGAGATTATTGCTTTGAGAGTGTCAAATATGTCTATTGGTGAGAGATATATAGTTTTAGAATTTTGGGGAATAGAAGTAATAGGTGTTTGTTGATAACTAGGCTGGTATCCTGGTATGCACGTCGAAGTATAGAATTGGTTAAAAAGTTCACAAATTTTAATAGGATTCTTGTGTATTTTATTATTATGTTCTATGCAATTTATTTCGATTTTATTCGTCATGTCATTTTTGTTACTTTTGATGATTTGCCACGCGGCTTTACTAGCGTTTTTTGCCTGTTTAATGTAATTAAAGCTGTTTATTTGTTGTACTTTATTTATACATTGTTTTAAAATTTTTGAATAGTTGTAATATTTTACTTTATTTATATTTTTATCGTGTTTGTAGAGGTGGTATTGTAAGTATAGCATTCTTTTCTTAAGGCAACATTTTTTGATACTTTTTGTTAAGCAACGATTTTTAATATTTTTGTAAGTGATTTTGATTTTTTTCATTGGAAAACATAAATTGTAAAATAGGATAACAGTATCATGGAAGCTATCGAATGCTTCATTTGTTGAGCCGTGTTTGTATATTTCTGAAAATGACAGGCTTGAGATGCACTCAATGAATTTGTTCATGTTGTCTTCATCAAGGTCTCTTACTTTTTTAAATGAATAATTAACTGTATTTTTAACGTTAGGAGTGGTTTTCATGTCAACTGTCAATGATTGTGCAGTTTCGTGATCAGAAAGTGCCAAATAATGAAGATCAGCTCTAGCATGTTGAATATTGCTCACTATCAAATCAATGCACGATTTTTTCCGTGTAGGCAGTTGTATATGACTTTTAAGGTTATTATTTTTTAGGATAGACAGTAATTCTTTACATGGTTTGTTAAGTGTCAGGGTGTCAATGTTCCAATCACCGCAAAGGATAAAGCTTTTATTTGAATTTTTACAAAGTTTATCTGTAAGTAGCTCTAACTTTTCTAAAAATACATCTGTGCATGAGTTGGGTGTCCTATATATACATACTACGATAAGATCTAAGTTTGTGATTTCGACTGCGCAACATTCGTAGTGAATAGCCATCGGGGTTGGCAAGTCAGTAACTTCTCTGTAGTCTAGGTTATGTCTCAGTAGGATACAAGAGCCGCCTCTGCGTTGGTTTGGTCGTGAAAAATATGATGCCAATTTATAATTACCTATTCTAAGATTTGATTCAGTACCGCTTTTTAAGAATGTTTCGGTTAGACATACTATGTCGATAGTGCCTACAATTTTTGCTAAGTCCGTAAACGTAGTCTCAATTATTTCTTGTTTTTTTAGTACGCCTGCTATATTTTGGTGTATTAGTGTTACCGGTCGTACTTTATTACAGTTTTTAACGAAAACAAATGGTATTAAGCGATGTCTTATTGCCTTTTTTAGTAAAGTACGATGTAAGTTTAGTTTGTGTAGTTCTAGTTTTTGTATTTATTTTAGTTATGTGTGTATAGGGTTGTAGTGTCTGGTTGTTAGAGTCAGTAACCTTACATCTTATTTTGTTAATAAATTCGTTATGGTAACGTTTGTAATCAATTTCAATATTTAATCTATGACATAATCTTTGGAGGTAGTATTTATGGTTATATATGGGTCTTACACCGTTCAAATAACTGTAATTAGACTCTTGATGTATTTTAAGGTATTTACAATATTTATAATTGTTAATAATTAATTCTAATTTTTCATTAATCATGTTTTCATTTAAATATGGGTTGTATTGGACGTTGGTTACAAATACAGTATACCCACGCAAACTATATAACACATTACATATTTCTGATAGCAATACATACGGCCGTTTGTCGTTAGAACCTATGACGAACACTACAATATCGTCAGCATGCAAAGTTTTTAAGAAGTCACGATTACAGCTGCTTATTATTTGTGTACTTGTTGCGTTCGGTTTAATAAACGATATAATCTTGTAGTTATCATTCCATTCATTAAATCTTGTCTTTGATATGATTTTGTTCAGGCCATAGGCTTGTTGATCGCCAAAGATATAGATATGTTTTTTGTTATTGTTTGATGATGAAGTCTTTGTCATTATATTTGTGTCTTGTATTTGTGAGGTAATTATCTCATTTTGTGTGGAATTGTCGTCTAATAATAACATTTTTGTTTTCTTATTTAAAATTTTTGTGGTTATTGTATTAAATTTTTCCATGGTACTACTAGCGCCATCTACATTTTGATCAATGCCAAGGGTGGATTTTAGTTGTAGATCTTCGTTACTTGAGTGTAGTAGATATGAATTTTTTGACCTTTTGAGAGTTACAGACATTTTAGGAGTGTATGGTGAACCTGTACATATTTTTTTAAGTTGAGTTATTTTCTTTTCTTGTTCGTAGGTTTGTTGTTTGAGAGTATTATTTTCTGTAAGAAGATTTTCTATTTCTGTGTGTGCTATTTGTAGTTGTTGCTTAAACCATAGTATTTCCTGTTTGTAGTTTTCAATGTCTTCGTTGTACACATGCCTTGTAGTGATATCTGGCAAACTTTTTGTGGAGTAGTCAGATGTTGACGACATGAATGACCAATTGAGTGATTCATTTTGTTTGTTTTTATGTTTACGTATTGTAACATTTTGATTATCCATGTTAAATCAAAGCCTTCACGTATATTATTATTGTTCTATATGTAATAACATTTATATAGGGGTTGCGACCTCTATCCTATGATATATTCATCTTTTAACAAAATTAATATAGTTTCTGCTACTCTACGATAGATGTCAGTAGTGAACCACTTTTAATAATATATTTATTGATTTTACTACCCTCCACAATGGCACTGATTCTCGATGCAATTTCAAATATGTATTTAAAATATTTTCAGTAACGGTTGTGGTACTGTATAATATAGAAAAATTGCTAAATAGTTATCCTCAGTGATGTTTTATGTTGTGTACGTGCTTGATATATATGTCATCCTTACCTTCACAGCCACGGTCTTGTTGTTTGTTAATGATCACTTTCCATAAACAGTAGCTTTGTGTTGATGTGAAGTTTTGTTTTTAACTTGATAAGAAGCCGTTGTCAGCCGGAGATAACATTTTCACTTAATATTTAAAACGTTCGATCACTTTTAAGATAGTGTAGATATTCAAAAGCCAATTAGAAATATTTTTAACATTTAATTTGCCTGGAGCTCAACGTTTACGCGACACTAGCGCCGCACCCCTCCTCTCCTCTTTGAGAAAAGAGCTGCTACTCTTACACTGCTGGATCGATATCAACCAATCTTAGATAAGAACTTCCGCCGGAAAACTGGCGTCCATTCGTTAGAAAGCTACGATGCCACAGACAGACACATATACACAGACATACAGACTTCGACGTCAAATTTATAATACCCCTCTTTTTCCGTCAGGGGTTAAAAATATTCTAGCCGAGGCCGCGGGTGACTGGACCGGGGAATTAGTCCGTCACCCGCCGAGAGGCCGACCGCGTGAGGAAAGACCGACGTCCTCCCCGAGGGGGGATGTCGGTCGATGGGAGGGTACCCCAAATAGGGGGTATTCCATCGGGCCGACCACTGATGTCAAGTCACCCTGCTCCGGTGGTCGGCCCAACGACGAAGGCGACGTGCATCGTGGGTGGGTTGCGGGTGTGCGTGCTTACGCCCCTCTGTCGCCCCGGACAGAGTAGCGCGCGGAGCGCGCCGGCGGTAACCAACCCCCCCAAAAAAAAGGGGTTTAAAAATATTCCTTACATTAAACATATTTTGAAGAATATATTCACTTGGAGTTGTTATTTAATTCGATGTTTGTTTACAAACACACATTATACAATGCAAGAATCCCTTAATCGTCTTTTTCAACCCCCACGAACAAGAGAGGGGGTGGCGAATTGTATTCTTACTCCATCACCACGCGGAAACATACATATATATATATATATATATATAAATATAAATTGTCCGTGTGGTGACGGAGTAAGAATACAATTCACCACTCCCTATCTTGCCCGTGGATGTCGTACAAAACGACTAAGGGATATAATATGCACATAAGATCTGTGCAAGAGAAGGAAAACTCGAAATGAAACCCTATACCAACATGTCTGACCAGCATGGTATAGTAGGTCAAATTCCCTCCCATTGTGGAGGAGGCCCGAGCCCAACAGTGGGACGTATGTGGGCTGCGATGATGATGATGATGATATATATATATATATATATATATATATACACAGCCATTATATTAAATTTCTAAACATCATTTTATTTTATCGTAATACAAAATTGTGGAATGCCTTTGACAGCTCAATCAACGGACCGATACTTTATAAGAACAAAATAACAAACGACAACGTGAACCTATTAATTATTCACGTTGAAGCAAAGCCCTTTTCTTAAACCAAAAATAGTTTATGTAAAATTTTATCTATATAATCTCCAATCATTTCCGTGTTGTGACAGAGCAAGGATATAATTTACTAACCCTTTTCTTTCCGGTGAGTGTCGTAAAAGATGACTAAGGGATATAATATGCATATAACATCTATGCAAGAGAAGGAATACTCAAAATAAAACCCTATATCAACACGTTTGATCAGCGCAGTATAGTAGGTGAATTTCCCTCCTATTGCGCAGGAAATCTGAGCCCTCACGGCGTCTGCCCTTTCCTGACTGATACCGAATGCGGGCGGACCCAGCGCTACGTGCCGACGGCTGTATGCGGGGGTGATCCCGTCGATAGCCCTGTAGGGCGCAGCAGTATGGGCGGGGTCCCAGCCGGTGCTGATGGGGTGGTTGAGTCGACAGCACGGGTGCTTTCCTTTCGACTGGTGCAGGTCTTGACGGGGCACGGTTGCTTCGCCAAATACTTGTACACGATCGTGAAGAGGGAAAACACACCGTCCTGCCACCATTGCGTTTGCGACGAGGATACGGCACAGCACACGCATGAGGTGTGTGCCGCGTGGGTATATTGCTAGGGAGACGCTCGACAGTATCAGGAACTGGGATGCGATCACCGCGTTTTGTGAGGCAGTAATCTCACAGAAGGAGGCGACACGATCCGCCGTCGGCGACTTAGGTCCCTCCACAAAAATGCCACTCAGATTGGTTCTATACCATTTACATTCAATAATTCTCTGTGACTTTAAGATGTCTTCAGGTCGCCTTTTTTTTTTGCAATTATTTTATAGATAGATTATGTGATGATTAGTGGTCAACTAAAGAACATTTCTTCCCCTATGATTAGGCCCACCCAATGCCACTTCAATGTTCAGAAGAATGTTTCAATTACTTCCATTTTTTTTATGAGAAATACTGAAATACTGTCTTTCTATTCCATACATACTACGCCACACGCCAAAACACACTGAGCAAGTTAAATTCAAGTTATGAGGCCGCCATTTAGAAAACACGTTATTATCACGTCAACATCATAACTGAATCATCTCTAATATAATATTATCAGACAATTCACAGAGAAAAAGTACCAGTAAATCACACCAAAAAAATCTCGACGCTCTACAAAATAAATTTGCCATCATGTGACAGCTGTATCCCTTCCTTTTTCCGTTTCTGCAACCTTTTACGCACGTGCAACGGAACGTTACACTCCACATTCCACTTGTAACGGTCATAGAATACTTTAGAGATATCGGAGTGCTCTTTGAATAATTGTTTCTGTATCGAACATGATGTTAAAGATATATATTACTGTCTACAATGATAGGACCAAAAACAAATTTTCTGGAAGAATATTGTTGAAAGCTTGTGAGTAATGGTCCTGTAAATAAAGGCTATATGGGTATGCATTTAAATTTGCTTCGATAATGGGACCTATGGTGGCGCCTTCAAATATTACTAACCTTCATATTGGTGGTCTAAATAATAAGAGGCAGGTGGCATAGGAAATTGACTGTCCTCAAATAGGACATTCCCCTTGCAATCCCGACTGTTGATGGATCTCCACGCTACGTTGCCATGACGCTTAGCGGTGTATAGAAAGCGTACCGCAGTGCGCGGTCTACCTTCAGGCTAGCCTTATCAGCACGCCAAGGACGTCAGTCGGCGGAAGATGCTGGCAACTCTTGGGCGTGACCCCCGGGGTTGATCTTATTGGATGGCGCTAAGTAAATGACTACAACCTGTCAATGAGATTGGGATCCCTAATTAGAACAGCATGTTTTTGCAGGGAGTATAGTGGGTCTAGCTGATATTTGAGCGCGCCTGCTCAGAGATATGAGCAGTACTTTACATGACGGGTGACTGGACCGGGGATTAATTCCGTCACTCGCAGAAAGACTGACTGCGTGACGGCGACCAACGTCCCCCGAGGTGGAACATCGAGAGCAGAGGATAACCCGCGACCGAGGTATTCCGTCGGGCCGACCACTGAAAACAAGGAACTCTGCACCGGTGGTCGACACAACGATGAAGGCGACGTGCCACGGGTGGGTCATAGGGCCACGAACCGCCGCTCCTTCGCTCCGGACGAAGCTGGCGCCAACCATGGCCCACCCCGTAAAAAAAGGGAAAGGACTCTACATGAGGAGGAACTTGTGCTTCATATATTATACTTCCTTCACTTGCATAGAAGTTATACGCATATTATATTCCTTAATCTTCTTTTATGAAATCCACAAGCACGATAGAGGTCATTGAATTGTATTTATCTTAATCCTCACACAGATAACTCTATTTTGATACAATATTTTAATATGTACACTTTCGTAATCCCTACGCTTCGGAGAGGGCGGATGTCAGGCGTTTCTGAGAAAAGTAATATAAACTCATTTGCAAAAAAAACGGGCGGTTTTGATTTTCATTCATATTTAAAAAGATACAATACCAAAAAGGTTTCAATCGTTTGTACACGTTACTGGCCGGTTTTAAAAATGCTGTGGTATTTAAAAAAGTACGTTCTAAATTCAATTTTTCATTTGATGTTCATTTTTACAGAAAACCCCTTTTTATCCTACATTTTTGGCGCGAAGTTCCAGAAGTTAACATCGACTTTCATAACTTTTATTCAATTTTTATCGATTAATTTCATATCCTTGACTGTCAAAGCTTTATTTAATGCTGTTTGGCTGTATCAAAAATGGTAGATAAAGTGGTAAAAGCTACCAAAATTATCGCGCTGCTTGAAGAGGGTTGCAGCCAATGTTTCGTGGCTAGGAGGCTAAATGTTAGTCGCTCGACAGTCCAAAGGACCTGGCAGCGATATCAGGAGACTGGTTCCGTCGAGAGAAGGCCTGGTTCTGGAAGAAAACCATGTACCCAACCACGGGATGATCGTTTTCTTGTGAGTCGCGCATTGAGAAATCGCAAATCTTCGTATGTGGATCTTAAGAACAACCTCCAAGAAGTAAGAAATGTGCATATTAGTCTATGGACGGTCAGGAGGAGGCTTCTCGCTGCCAATATACGCAGTCACCGCCCGGCCCGCGGCCCCAAATTACTCCGTGAGCACAGAGTTCACAGGCTTAGGTTCGCTAGAAATTGTGAATCATGGACTCAAGACGATTGGAATAGGGTTTTGTTCTCTGATGAAGCCAGGATATCTCTGTTCGGTGAAGATCGACGTCGGCGAGTGCTAAGAAGACAAGGAGAACGCTTTGCAGAGGCATGTTTCGAAGAAATCACACCTTATGGTGGGGGCTCTGTTATGTTTTGGGCAGGAATAAATTCAATGGATCGTACAGAGTTAGTCTTCATTGAAAACGGCTCACTGACTGGGCATCGATACATAACGGAAGTTCTAATTTCTCATGCACAACCCGCATTGGCCGCTCTAGGTGAAGACTCGATTTTTATGGACGACAATGCTCGCGCCCACCGATCCCGCGATGTTAATGCGTATGTGCAAGAGGTCGGCATTCGTCGTTTGGATTGG
The DNA here is from genome assembly GCA_032191425.1 of Lymantria dispar. NCBI lineage: Eukaryota > Metazoa > Arthropoda > Insecta > Lepidoptera > Erebidae > Lymantria > Lymantria dispar. The sequence goes on from CM063459.1 coordinate 28,000,994, forward strand.
CCAGCTCGAAGTCCCGACCTCAATCCCATAGAGCATGTCTGGGACGTTCTGAAACGGCGTGTGAGATCAGTACACCCGGCTCCGCAGACCATCAGAGAGCTGAAGAATGTGATTACTGCGGAGTGGGAACGTATTCCGCAAGCAAGTATCCGGGATATACTCGCTAGCATGCCCAGACGAATTCAAGCTGTGATTTTAGCTAGAGGGGGTCACACTCGATACTAAACATTTATCTGCTTTTACTTTATTAAAGAAAAACAAACAAAAAAACTTTTTTATTTTTACTTCATGAGCATATGCACTACTAGCGAATATACACTACTAGCGAGGTTTAGCATTATTTCCCATAAATTGTATCTAAATTTTATGAAATACTGATGAAAACGATTATTTTCTTATTAATTTAGCAAATTGTGTGGATAAAACTACCTATAATTATCAAACAAAGAAATATTAACATTTGAAATGGTTCATTGCTTAGGTGCCCGTTTTTTTTGCAAATGAGTGTATTTTCGAAAGCAATTACTCTAGAAAGCTGACCTCGAAAATAATTAAGACTGGGAGGTTGAAAGGAGCAGCTCTATTAGGCATAGTTCCAAACTCCTTGCTATTGATAGTTTCCTGACTTAAACCCTAATACTTATTTAATAAAGACAATGCCTTGCAATAAGGAAATAATTCTTGTATTCTGGGGGACTTTATAAATATATAATTAACGGACACAAATTACATTCAGACTCGGAACAATAACTTGTGTATCGCACAAAGTGTTGTTTTGCGTGGAATTCCTACCCGCGACCACGCGTGAAGCACTTAATCGAGTAATCATACGACATTACATCACTCTGGAAAAGAGCTGATACTCTTACACTGCTGGACCGATATAAACCAAACATAGCTGAGAACCACCGCAAGGAAACTTTCAAATGAAAAAACCGCATCAAAATCGATCCATCCGTTTGAGAGCTACAATGCCACAATCAGACACACACACACAGACAGACAGACGTCGACGTCAAACTTATAACACCTTTCTTTTTGCGTCGAGGGTTCAAAAAAGCAATCATGGCGTCTTCTATAAGCTAAATAAAAGCTTTCTTTTTATATTACGGAGATATAAAGTCATAAAGACTTTGTTTGTTGAAACTGTATGTATTATTGTCACTTCAGTCTGCGGTAGAACCATAGAGTCACAGTGGTTGTCTCTTTTGATATTTTTTTATTAAGTTACCGAGTGTAGGAGCACCGTTTATGGCGATTATTGTTGATTTACGACTGGTGGCGACTGGTGGCTCTTTGTTAGAGCCTGAAACGAATGAAAGAATCTTTGTTTTTATCCTGTCCTTATCTAATCGCTTGATATACGTTTTTATTTTTAACTTTTGGACAAGTTTTAATATATTTAACTAGCTAAGAAATTCTCCTTGAAATCGATCGCAGCGCCACCTACCAGTTCTAATTATTAATCAAAACCATTCTCATATCCATCGAAACAGCCACAAAAAATATCAGAATTGGTCCAGCCATTTAGTTTATTTCAATTCAATTACAAACACAAGAACAAGAGATCTATATAGGTATATAAAGATAATAAGAGAATTAAAACTCGAAATAAAAGCTTGTACCAACCCTTCTGAGCAGCGTAATAGAGTAACAAAGATGAGAGTTAAAAGAGAGAGAAAAGCGAATTAAAATTTCAGCTCAATTTTGCAATCGAAAAGATTATTATCTATGATAACCGTCACTTAAGTCAACTAACAAAACGCAAATGACAGCTATAGACAGACTATATTTTCGGCAATTCAGAAAATATATTTGCGAAAATAATTATGGCAGTACGAAGTTAGCCGGGTCGGCTAGTTCTATATAAATATCAGTGTATTTGTTTATTTCCTTTTTTTATCTTATTTTGCTAGCTTTTGATTTCATATTTTTATCAATTTCTACAACTGTCGCGTTTTGACACCAAAAACAACGAGTCAATTATTCAAGAATGCCATTTTGATGTAAAGTAACTACGACCATATTACCTAAATACTATTAGAAATGTTTATATAATAAATAAAATCTAGAAAATTCTTAAAACAGTTTATTACGAATAAATTACCTAACGTCATCATCACATGATAGATCCTTGTCCTTATCCCAATTACTTGGGGTCAATAATATGTACTCTTTTTTCGTAGTAGGTACATATTACCAAAGTTACTGGCAGTTGGGGTGGGCTATGGTCACCGCACCCGCCACCCAGCTCCACCCGGGGCGACAGAGGGGCGGCAGGCGACCCTACAATCCACCGTAGCACGTTGCCTTCGCCATTGGGCCGCCATCGGTACCGAGTTCCTTGTCCTCCGTGGTTGTCCCGATGGAATACACTGTAGGGTGTCCTTTCCTTCCTGGGACGTCGGTCGCCGGGACGTCGGTCGCCGTCACGCGGTCAGGAACTCTGCACCAGGTGGGTCATGAGGCCGCGCGGCGCCTTGCCGTCGCCCCGGACGGAGCCAGGCGACGGGCGAGATGATCATGGGCCACCCCCCAAAAAAAAGGTACTAGACACCACACCATTTTCTTCGGCAATCTAGAACATTGATCAAACTCAAAAATAAAATTATCGGGCTCCTGTAATTTCTATCGACTGACAACATTGCCGATTAGTAAATTGCCGTTAAATACCAAAAAACCAACCAATTTAATAACAGTTATATTATTAGTCCCGTCACAAAATCACATTATCACCTATTTACAAAGGAAAAATGTGATTGCTTAATCAAAACGAAAGCCTAGGCAGCAATAATCTTGTTATTTCCATTAAAACGAAATAGCACTTCAGTATTAAGATTCTGTAGCGTAAATGCTAAAATCAAATTTAAAAGCAACGCGATGAAAGCGCTGAAATAATCAACTTGGCTCTACCTAACATACAGGCAAATATATTGTTATATTCTTGGTATTTTCTTTATATAATACCTATATAAACGAAACACCATTTTAAGCTTTTATAGCAATCGTTACTGTTTTCCTTTCGATAATATGTACCCCTTTTGACTTCTAAATGAACTTGCTTATGCTAATATTACACACGTTCAAGAATATATATATTTCTATTCTGTGAATTTCTTGTTGTGTCCCCGCCTACATGATAACATTCGCCTAGACATGTTTCATTGGAATAAATAATAAGACATTTTAATATATTGCACATATGATGAAGTAATCTAACTATCGAGTTTCCATGCTGTGATGTGCGTTCGATACTCCTACCGATTTTTTGGGTTCCAAAAAAAAGTATTTTAGGTATAGTCATCATTATCGTCATCATTTCAGCCTATCGCCGGCCACTGTTGGACGTAGGCCTCCTTCATGTTATGACAGAGTGCGGTCCTGTGCCGTATGCATCTAACGACGCCCAGCAACTTTCACGAGGTCGTCGGTCCACCTAGTGGTGGTCCGATACGCGGTCCACACTCGAGGACCTTTGGGTATAGTGTCTATCAATTATGTCTGTAAATTTCCATACATGGTACAACTTATACATCATCGCAGCCCACATACGTCCCACTGTTGTGCTCGGGCCTCCTCCACAATGGGAGGGAATTTGACCTACTATACCATGCTGGTCAGACATGTTGGTATAGGGTTTCATTTCGAGTTTTCCTTCTCTTGCACAGATGTTATGTGCACATTATATCCCATAGTCGTCTTATACGACATCCACGGGCAAGATAGGGAGTGGTGAATTGTATTCTTACTCCGTCACCACACGGATACGTCAACACAACTTATACGTCAGTGCAAAATGTTGTCTCAAAACGTTGTAAAGTTCTCGTAAGAATTTTACAACGTTTATGGTGATGGGAGGACAGATTTCTATGCTACTTTGTCACTATAAAATATATCTTGAAACACTGCAACACTTTAAATGTTTGATATGTTATTTTGACGATTAATAATCCTTGAATATATAATATGTTCTTCTCTTATTATTAATCTTCAGAATCAGAATCATTTATTAACTGTTACATTTGGTGCAGATGTTATTACAATCTATATATACTAACTCGTATTATAGTATTGAAACAGTATACCGGGCGTGCAATAATAAAAGTTTTATACAAGTCAAATGTCTAATACAATAAAATAGTCACGTCATTTTGAATTCTTTGACCTCAAATGAATAAAATTTAATGAAAGTATGATAGTTCACATACGTCATTGTTTACCGTATATATTTAGCGTAGCGTATAAAAATAAGTAACAATATCTCGACAAATTTTTTGAAATATTTACATGAATCTTTTCATTCTATACGGATTTTTCTAATCAAATACATACTTGTGACGAGTAAGAATACAATTCATCACCTCCTCTCTAACCCGTGGATGTTGTGAAAGGCAACTAAGGTATATAACATACATAAAACATCTATGTAGGAGATGGAAAACTTGAAAAAATACCCTATACCCTACTTCTCTTATCAGTACAATGTAGTAGGTTATTTTTTTTTTTTGTTTGTGGAGGAAACGCGACCCTAGTAGTGGGACATAGGTATATGAATTACAATGATGATGATATTTTCAACATAATTGGTCAAAATGTTGCAAGTTAAAAATTAAAAACTAAGTTAAAAACTCCTAATTTCTTTGGGTGATTAAGAGTGATACGCTGTAAGACATACGTACTTTATATACATTATTGGATTTATAAGAGTGATATTAAGATGTAAAAATTGTAAATGATAAAACAACTTTTCGCCACAACTAAGCGTATATTAAACTAACAACGGCCATGACAAGCCTTAAACAGATTAACCCTATTTCACAATGCAACCACATACCTAACACTGTTAGGATCGCATTAATATAACCTTCAAACCACAAACACATTTATATATAACAGCACAAGGTCTAAAATCATACTTTACTGTTGTCAACTTACAACTAAACAGCTAAGGTGACCATTCATCAATGTAGATTGAATGTGGGAGCCTATTTTCACAGATAATTTACTCCAATTTAGGTTTAACTCACAATAAAATAAACTCGAAATCCTTACACGAACATATAAATAAGGTTTATGTAGTGAAAAGGTAATAAAGATAATGGTCGTATTATATAAATTACTCGCTAGATACTGGCCACGCTTTGGTTTGCATCAATGGGAAAATTTATCATCATCATCACAGCCCACATACGTCCCACTGTTGGGCTCGGGCCTCCTCCACAATGGGATGGAATTTGACCTGCTAGACCTCGCTGGTGAAACATGTTGGTATAGCGTTTCGTTTTGAGCTTTTCTTCTCTTACACAGATGTTATGTGCATATTATATCCCATAGTCGTCTTTTACAACATCCACTGGCAAGACAGGGAGTGGTGAATTGTATTCTTACTCCGTCACTACAGGGCAATATTGTACGCGTAATAAAATATTTCGTTCTCGCGTGGCGATGCTATAAGAATAGCTATATCTCTACCCTTTACTTGCCTGAATCGTCGTCGTACGTTTCAGATTATACACGTCCCACTGCTGGGCTCAGACCTCCTCCTCAATAGGAGGGAAATTGACTAACCATACCATACTGGGAAGACATGTTGGGACTTCTCTTGCACATATGTTATATGTATTATATCTCTTAAGGTTAGTTTCCGTGCATCGCGGCCGCGCGCGACAGTCATAAGCGATCGACCGTGCGCGATCAATCGCTTGCGACTATCGCGCGCGGCCGATGCGACAATAGCCAAAGTTTGAAAATGTATTGAGCCATTTCTGTCGTTGGCCGCGCGCAACTGTCGCGTACCTCGAAAACGGCGCCATACATTTTTATACTTTGACTATTGCCGCATCAGCCGCGCGTGATCGATCGCTTACGACTGTCGCATCGGCCATGATGCACGGAAATGAACCCTTTTAGTCAACAAGATAGGAGAGATGTGAACTGTATTCTTATTTCATCACCACACGAAAAGATTTTTTATTTTAACTTAATTCTCAATAATAAACCTATTATTTTAGTAGCTTTTTAATTAGTAATGTAATTAATAACAAATAAAATCTCAGTTTAGAATTAGGTACATATTCTAACAATGGTAATAATTCTAGGAATATATTAATCAAATTTATCAGACACAAGTTTATTAACAAAATGTGGCGTAATCATAAAGAGAATTATTTTAAAGTTTGAAAGTTAAGATCAAAGCAAATAATTATAGTTAGTTGCAGACTTTGCTCAAAGTCTAGTTTCATTTTCAGAAACGAATCATTCATTTTGGCTATTTCAATATTTTAACATAAAGGGACTAATTCGTAATTATAGTCCAAAAAGTTCATTAGTTGCCTAAAGGTCTAAATGACAAACCATATTGATTTATGTATAAAGTTTTTCTAGAATATAAGGGCTAGACATTATTTGAATAATGGTAACTTGATTAAAATTATAATTAAACTAGCTGACCCAACAGACGTTGTTCTATTCAAATAAGCGTCACCCATCGGGTCCAATTGTGAATCTAAACCATTCTCGAAACCCCTTGAAAACATACAAAAAATGTCATCAAGATCGCAACAGCCGTTTAGGAAGAGTTTAGTGACATACACACGTACGCAAGAAATTTATATAAAAATATAGCTTTATATTGAAATGTAACGTAATATTTAAATTTTTGACATAGTCCAAATAGTCAAATTTTGTGTGATGACGAAGTATCTAATTTCCAGCCAGTTTATTGCCCATGAGTATCAAATGCCGTGTGCTGCCGGAGTAAGAATACAATTCACCACCCCCAAACTAAAACTCGACTAAGGGATATGATATGCATATAACATCTATGCAAGAAAAAGAAAACTCGAAGCAAAACCCTATACCAATACGTCTGACCGTCGTGGTATAGTAGGTCAACTTCCTTCCCATAGTGAAGGAGGCCCGAGCCCAACAGTGAGACGTACATAGGCTGAGACGAGATGATGAGTGTCATAAGAGACGACTATGGAATATCTTGTACATATAACAACTATGAAAAAGAAGGAAAACTCGAAATAAAACTCTATACCAACCCGCCGGACCAGCGTGGTAACTCCACCATGCCGGTCCGGTCAAGTTCCCTCTCAATGTGCAAAAGCTTGAGATCAGTATTGAAACGTATAAAAGCTGTAATGATGATGACGAAATTTGTACATATGTTTTTATAATCAGTAAATATTTACTTTCATACAATAGTTTAACCATAAATTTCGTCCTCTTAGAACTGAAATTTTAATAAATAAAATTGAAAGGTTTTTTACGTTTTCTTCAACAGAAATTATCAATTAATCGATTATAATTATCAATTAATTACCATTGTAAATAAAACTACTTTTACGGATTATATCGCGTTTGTATTTGATTTATGATTGCCCGACGTTTTTAATTTAATTTAATTAATTTAGCATCATGTCCCCTGAGTTTTCTTGCCGGATCTTTCTCAGTGTGGCCGCGTTCCGATCCGGTGGTAGTATATTAGTTTTGTTAGTTTTAAATCAACAAATTGTAATAATAATTGCTACAAATTTAATAATTAATAATTACTAACCATAAACAATATAATTTTTTCATATAGATTCATTTTCTTCTTACACTGGCAATAAATTTGTACTAAAATGTGGGTAACAATTTAATAAATTTATAACTATTTTCTGTATCGGGTAGATAATTGTAAATGTCTGTAATAACGATTACTTGTTGGACGTGAGACACCTTAGTCCGCCCGTGACCATGAATGCTGCAAAGTGTTCGAAACGTCGGGCAATCATAAATCAAATACAAACGCGATATAATCCGTAAAAGTAGTTTTATTTACAATGTGTAGTGCTCGCGTAAACATCAGATATCATTAATTAATTACCAATTAATCGATTATATAATTAATTATCAATGAAATAATTAATTATCAATGAAATAATTAATTATCAATTAAATAATTAATTATCAATTAAATAATTAATTATCAATTAATCGATTATACTGGCACGCGAGAAGCACTTAATCGAGTAATGATACGCCATTACATCATTTTGGACTTGATACTCTTACACTGCTGGACCGATATTAACCAAACACCTAACTTAAGAATCTTCGCAAGGAATCTGGCTTTCAAATGAAATAACCGCATCAAAGTCGGTCGATCCGTTTGAGAGCTACGCTGACATAGACAGATATACAGAGCAGATAGACATTGACGTCAAACTTATAACACCCCTTTTTTGGGTCGGGGCGTAAAAATAACAAAAACCTTTTCATATTTTGCGCCTACAATGTAATTGAAAATGGTCGAAGTTTCGCTCGTCTAACTCCAATAGTATCGGGTTGGAGTTGATTAAACAGCCAAGATAAGCTTTTTGTCATTCTATGAGCTTTTGTTTTTGCCAATCGCATTGCGGTCGAACATTTATCAAACCAGTATTGGTAAAATATCATATTCGAATATAAGTAATTTCATTATATTTTAAAATATTTCGTATACGATTTGTTTACTATTTGTATGTCATTCGAGGCGCACATCGAAAAAAGGTATTCTGGGCACGAATTGTGCCCGCCATTTGATGCATTTTTACCACATTATTATTATTATTTTAGTATCTTTCTATAATCCCTCCGTGTCCAATATAATAACGCATTCAGGGTGTTGTTGGGGCTACCGCGTTTCTGCAGCGCTTCAGGGATGTTCGCCGAGGCTCGTGTGGATTATTTTTATGCCACAATGCGCAAAAAGTGAGCATCCTTGGTGCGTGGGGTGCGGGCCAGCTCAAACAGCATCCTGGCCATGGTTGTAAGTCGATTAGACTACATATATATGAATCACTGCTGTGCGGTCTCTCATGGTGTGATGCAGTAGTGATTTAGCAGACATTATTTATTTCATTTTTGTTTTATTTTAATTAATTCTCATTTGTTTTTTGTAATGTTATTATTTAATTAACTAACAACTTTAGATTATAATATCTAAAACGGCAAAACACTCACGTGCTGAGATCGACTACGTCGACCCGGGTTTCGAGCATGTCCGATGCTCATCATCAGGGCGAGTGCGCAGCGGCGTCCGCGAGGCCCCGGCGTGCACTGGGCGCTGCATATCGAGCAGCGCGCCTCGACACAGCCATGAGGGGTGCGGGGGAGGTGTTCGCCTCTTGATAGTCCTCGGCGGAAACGTCGGACGAAACTTCACACCCGGAGTTAAGCGGCGTTGTTGGTATGTCACTCCGTGTGTCGTCACCATCACATACCACGCTGGTCACGTCACTCTCCACGCACACCATCACCTTACCGTGAGTGTTTTGCCGTTTTAGATATTATAATATGGATCAGTCTCACGATAATTTCAATACTAAAACTTTAGATTAAGTATTACTAACAATAATGAGTTTTGGTTACTTTAATAAATGGAGATTATTATATTATTATTATATTGATAATTGATACTGACGCTCATGAGTGACACAAAAATCATTTTCAAAGGGATTGAGAAAGGTATGTTAAGTTGGTTCGGCCATGTAGAGAGAATGAATGAAAAGAGACTAACAAGGAGAATTTATAAGGCGAATGTGTTAGAAGGGGAAGACCGAGGCGGACGTTCCAGAATCAAATCGGGGACGTTCTTCAGAAAGGCCAGGTTAGGAGTACCCTGAACCGAAGAACATGTATGAGGAGATTAATGAATGTGGAGGAGGCGAAAGTGGTCTGTCAAGATCATAGCAAGTGGAAAGAAGTGGTCTCTGCCTACCCCTATGGGAAAGAGGCGTGATTATATGTATGTATGTATTATATAAACTCTCTATTGATATAATAGAGAATTTATATTGTATGTGTTCGAATGAAATTTTACCATTGATTTTAAACTAACTTTCTGATGCGCTAGATACTTGAAATTTAGACCATAGTTCAGAATGGGATGACAATGTTTAAAGATGGTCAAAAATAATACGAACAAAATAAAAAATAATGTTCCATATTTTTAAACGGACTAAAAAGTATTAAATAATTCCTTTTTTTGTTTAGTAGGAGCACACTGTCGAAAGTCGTCTGCCTATAGCCGCGGGCCGGTCTGTCCGGGGTACTACCACACTGAGCAGAAAATCAACGTCTGAATAGTAGCAATTTGTTACTGCACTTCGTTCAATGAGTAAGAGAGCCGGCAGCCTAACTTTTTGAGGGTGTTTGCGTGTAGTGGGTTTTGGTGATGCTGTTGGTGTCACCATACCTCACTGCACACATTCACACTTCGCTTTCTCATCACTTTCTTCACAGCAGGCAGCGGCCTAGCAAAGGCTCATGAGCGGCAGTATCAATTATCATCAGGTGTCCAGTTTGCTCGTTTGCCGTCAACAGCAATAAAAAAAATCTCTAATTAAGAATAAAACCAAAATGAAAAACATTTTATGTATACATCTGCAAGAGAAGGAAATTCGAAATATAACCCTATTTTTGTTTTTATTGGGTGGACGCACTCCTCGCTCCGCTCCGTCCGGGGCGATAAAGAGGCGTAAGCACGCACACCCGTAATCCATCCGTGACACGTAGCCTTCGTCGTTGGGCCGACCACCTGAGCACTGTTGGGCTCGCGCCTCCTCCACAATGGGATGAAATTTGACCTACTATACCATGCTGATCAGACATGTTGACATAGGGTTTCATTTCGAGTTTTCCTTCTCTTGCACAGATGTTATGTGCATATTATATCCCATAGTCCCCCGACATCCACGGGAAAGATAGGGAGTGGTGAATTTTATTCTTACTCCGTCACCATACGGAAATTTTTACATATGTATAATTACACCCAGTTAATGGTGCTAAGATTATCATTTCATCCTAACTCATTAGAACCTGCTCCACATTAGAAAGGAAATTGATCTATTATACGCCACTAGTCAAACGTGTTGGCATGCGGTTTAATGTTTAGTTTTCTTGAATAAATGTTATATGCATATTATATCCCTTAGTCGTTACCCTTAACCATGGGCAAAAAAGAGGATTGGTGAATTAATCTGTCACTATATGAAATGGTGCTAAGATTGAATTCAATGAATTTAATTTTATTTACTGAGATTTATATAGAATAGCCACAGTACTTGCCAGCGCGCTATGGAGCGTAGTGTTCTAGGTATTAAGCTTATGGATAAATAAAACAGTGAAGATATTCGTAAAAAAACTAAATTAATAGATGCAAGAGATCACGCTCTACAGTTGAAGTGGAAATGGGCAGGACACATAGCACGAATCACAGATAAGAGATGGACAAAACGTGTTACGGAATGTGTGGGTCCTAGCGGAAAAAGGAGTAGAGGGAGACCGAAAGACCGCTGGATCGATGAAATAAAAAAAATTGCTGGGAGAGACTGGATGCTATAAGCACTTGACAGAACAAAATGGCAACAGTTGGAGGAGATCTATACCCGGAGCGGGGCCATGTCATAAATATAAAAAGAAAATATATGTACATTTATATATGGATATAAAATTCATATGTAATTTATATTATTTTATTAATTTTTTTAGTTTATATTGTAACTTGTATACAGTTAACATGGAAATAAAGGCTATATTATTATTATTATCTCCTTGTTCACGGGATCTTCCTAGGGAAGATACCCGGTCCTTTGAAAGGCTTACATGGGGATATAGATCCAACACGCAGCGGCCTTTGGAGAAATTTAATCTAAAAATGGGATGGGACGTCTACAGATGACACTCCACGTCTGCAGATAACACACGTGGACTGCCAACGGTAGGTGTAAAACTATTGTTGATTATGGTATCTAATATATGATTATGGGGTTGGAGGTTCGTTTATTATTATTATTATGACATTTATTTAATTTACTAACTACCTTATACATTTTTAAATATAATATAAAAAAATAAAATATTTAAAAATATAAAAAGCGTGATGACCCACCGGCAGCAAGTACAAGGACCAAGCTGTCGGTGGTTAGGGCTCCAAAGAGAGGAACTTTCTCACGATGCGCGCCGTGTCCAGTAAGACCGCCTTCTGCATCAGACCCGCAATCCAACTACCTAACGCGAGCCTCTTTAGATGTTGATCGAGGCTCTTGGCTATTATCCCATTGATCGAAATGACTATCGGTACAACGATTGCCGAGTCCACATCCCACATGTCGACAATCTCGTGAGCTAAGTCTTGATATTTTATTTGTTTATCTTTCTCAGCCTTCACGAGATTCAATACAAGTGGATGTCAAATGTCATTATTTCTGTTATGTATTTTTCAGTGTTTATATAATTGATTAATAATATTTTCCTTTAAATTTCATATATAAAAATGTGCCAGGTATTTATTATAGTATAAAACAGATTATTATAAACTGAATAAAAAATATACAAATATTTCTCAATAAATTATTTTGTCAAACACGTATGTCTTTCAGTGTTGCAAGCGTTGTTATTATTATATAGAACAGCGAACAGCCAACAGGCTTTAGCTACCTATAAAGTGTAAAAAAATCTAAAAGCAACTATAACAATAAATCCAAAAACGAGATCTAAATTCTATATCTAGATTTATTTGGATGTTTGAATAGAAATACTATACAACAGACTGAAAACGATGAATAAGGATTAACATTTAGGCAACGTTTTCGTTAGTCGAAATATTGCTTCAGCAAAGTCGACTAATGGGGGGATAAAAAACGATTCGATAGCTGCGATAGCGATACTTGCTCGTTAATGTACGTAATCGTATCAATAAAGCTACGTTCGCTCTTAAGAGTTCTTCAACGTTTCAAGGACCAATCCGTAGTGATGTCCTATCTGGATTCTTGTAATTTCTGCGAGTCATTTTATTTTATTTTAATCTGTCCCTTTAGGCCTGGTAGGTGAATATATATTGATTACAATAACATGTAAGGTCTCCTATGCAGTAACAACTTTTTTGGGTTTGTTATGATTTGGACGCACGTTGTCTGTGCCGCGATTGGGCTGACCATTAGTACAGAGTTCGTTGAAGTCCGTGATCAACCCAGTGGGTTACCTTTTTGGGTACCGTCCCTCCCCGACGCCCTTTCGGGCTGTCGCCTTCAAGTGGTCTACCTCTCTGCTTGTGATGGATGCCCTAGCCTACGCCTGATGCCACTCATCGACGGAACGTGTGGCCGAGAGGGGTTCTTCCCACACACTATCCACCGCCTCCTACCATAGTGTACCCATACTGGCCTGGCGGTAAATCAAATTGTGTTTTGCACTATTGTCTTTACGGACTCGAACATCACTTCCCTATTTAGTATTGCCACTTAATATTAAGTGCTGTGTGGTATCGGCTTCGAATACTACCAACCCTTGCTTTGCTCGTGGGTGTCGTAAAAGACGACTAAGAGCCCTAGATTGACCCGGACCAACTCCATCTGGTACCATTTGGGTCAACGATTACATTCCCAAGGAGGGTTGACGTCAGGCAGGCGGCCGGTCATAAAAGTCATTGCCGAAACTTTTTGCAATATGTCAAAACAGATGACATATTGCGTCGACCCCAAGTAATTGGGATAAGAGCAAGATGATGATGATGATGATAATTAAGTGGTACGTTAATCACTACCTTTTTCAGTTAATAAAGGATAATAACAGGAAAAGTTGTAGTTAATACTTTGTATCTGTATGCCAACAAGCCGTAGTGGGGGGGTAACTTCATACGAATGAGCTCGTTTACCGGCAAGCTCCCTGGAGAACATCTCATGTAAAGGCGAAACACGTTTGGAATGTATATTGAATTACAGTTGAGGAATACTGTAAATTGGTGTTCTGCTCGTGATTTTATACACACTCAAATGCGTGATGTTTTTGTTATAGTTTCACGCCCTCTTTTTCGAAGAGATAAGCAGAGGTGTACGCACCTCTAATAAATAAAAAAGCGGTGCAGCCTGTGGCAACTATCGAGAAGTGAAAACTAACTAACCTGTGAATTTTATCGGCGAGCTATGAGACTATTATATTTGGTTAGTAAAGAAACGTTAATGACCAATTTAACCCTTAATCTTATTTCATAAACACTTCTTATTAAGAAAACATTAGTATATTTATTTAGTATTCACTATTGTCTTATTCTTCAATTAAACAATTCAAATAATAATCAAACAAAAGCACTATTTCAACAACAATGGATTTAGTAAAAAGTTCAATGAGTATATACTGAACACCTGTATATATTGAACTTTTCACTAAATCCATTCAATTTTACTTACAAGATATAAGTATGTCGGCGCAGAGCACACTGCGCGTGTACCAGTCATGGGCATGTCAGTGACGCGAAAGAAAAAGTATAATAAAATAATTAACAACTTCATCATTGTCATTTCATCGATTTAACTCTTGTATGTATGTTCCACTGCTGGGCTCGGTCGGTCATACATCTTGCATATGTAATCTCAATATGATATCCGTTAGTGGTCTTTACTACAATCTAGGGTAAGAAGGGGGAAACTTAAAAGAGTGGTTCTTACTCCGCTATCACACGAAATCTATCTACCGACTTACTTAAATATAAAACTCGACAGACTTTTATAGAATGCAAATACTCTCGTAGCTGTAGCTACACTGCATGCCTAGTTTATCCTCGTCGCAATCATCGGTGGCGACCTGACGTTGCCGACCATCGCCAGGCGATGGAACTGGAACGCGGTCACAGTCTTCCGCAAGGCAGTAGTCTCGCAGAATGAGGCGGCGGATCGCGCGCGCGAGGAGTCTAGCCTCGATGAGGCAATCCGCCACCGGCGACTAGGGCGGCGTAGGCGCGAATAACTGCGCCTCATACCGCCCTAGCCGAGGCCGCGGGTGACGTGACCGGGGAACTAGTCCGTCACCCGCTGAGAGGCCAACCGCGTGAGGAAAGACCGACGTCCTCCCCGAGGGGGGGGACGTCGGTCGATGGGAGGGTACCCTAAATAGGGGGTATTCCGTCGGGCCGACCACTGACCTCAGGTCACCCTGCTCCGGTGGTCGGCCCAATGACGAAGGCGACGTGCATCGCGGGTGGGTTGCGGGTGTGCGTGCTTACGCCCCTCTGTCGCCCCGAACGGAGTGGTGCGAGGAGCGCGCCGACCGCAACCAACCACAAAAAAAATAAAAAATGCCTAGTTTCTACGAAAAAAATTATTAAACCGATTTTAGTAAAATTCTACAGTAATATAGATTATTTATTCATCATCATACTGGTGCATTTACTTGTGGTCGCCGCAATATATTCTGTCTATCCACACAGCCTTATGAGATCTATGTATTCACTTCCTATCTAACCATGTTATAATTTACGTAATCCATATTTTTATTGATCAGCCTCTAGAGACTTCAATATCTTTTTTTTCCTTACCATAAGATCTATTGTATAACAGAAAAATATTGAACATTGAATAAAATTTCACCTTACATCCATGTGACGGTAGCGAAATAGCCAATCAACATATTTTGACGAAGGTGTAGAGTTTGTGGAATATTAGAGCCTGTAAGTATTAGAGCGTGTAGATTAAGAAGCTTGGCGAAATAATTTTGAGAGTGCGAGCCGATACTTAAGATTTCCTTCTCATTTCATCGCATATCCATAACATTTCAAACTTTCACTCTAACTTTACCGCCCTTGATGCAAAGTTTCAATCTTACACACATGTAAATATATAAGTTTTATTATACTATTAAAAGTTGCCAAAATATGAGGATATTCGTGAAATAATTTGACAAGATTTCCATTATGATGTGAACATCATTTTGACATTGATGATGACTTTAGACAAATGTTATTGAAGTGGGAATATTATTTTTTTATATTTTATTTAGCAGTTTCTACCTACAAAATCGTCTGTGTAAAAGTTTCCCAATTGTATTGGACCACATTGTTTAGATTCGTCTGTCTACAACTATGGGTTGATCCTTCCGGGGTAGTATCATACTCTCGTGGCAAATCGATGTCCGAGTAGTAGGTACGTTCGCTGACTGTGAAAGCCGGCAGCCGAATTTTTTGAAGAGTATTTGCATGTGGTGGGTTTAAGTAATGCTTTTACTATCAACGAACCTAATTGTACGTATTCACACTCCGTTCACTTACTTCACGGTAGGTAGCGGCCTAGCAAATTTTAATGAGCGGTAGTATCACATACAGTGTGTCGTTTGCTCATTTTCCACAAACAGCAATAAAAACAAACAATACGATTCATAACGTTAATAAAATTTAGGCCTTGGAAAAAATTATACGGGAACCTGTCATTATTTTTCTAAAATCTGATCAGTACAATGGTAGACCCTTAGAATAATAACGTATGGAAGGTAAGTTCACGTACAAAAAGTGAAGCATTTCAATTGGAGCCTAATGGAGCTTACGCCGGAACCGTTCCGTAATGTACAAGTCATTGTACTGCACGTACGTACGCAACTCTTAAAAAATAAATAGGTAATTATGACGGTTTGTGCATTCAAATGGTGTCAAAACACATTTGAAAAACTTAAAAAGGTTTTTAACATTACTTTTAAAAGTATTTCGACTATTTATGTTAATAAAAACAAAATTTCATTTCATAATTTATATAGTGGTGTGCGTGTGTGTAATCGTGTGCGCGCCATTAGTATTTTTAGATTCATGTTTCGAACTTTCGAAGTATTGATACTATCCTTCTATACGTTATTATTCTAAGGGTAGACCATTTTACTGATCAGATTTTAGAAACAGTTAATGTAGAACATTATAGTAGGCTCAATATCGTAACATGTTGATTAATTTTCTTTTTTATTGGTAATTAGTATTACTCTGAAAAAAGTGATAAATACTATTCAAAAAACACTTAACAAAGAGTCTTTGTTCAGACGTCCATTTATACTAAATTCTCTTAAAATTACTGCATCTTTCTTAAAAGACCTGAAATTTGATGATATTTGTAAGTTATGCACACAAAATCTGGGTGGATTACAATTCTGCTTACTCCTTCTCAAACTAAGACCTGTGTTACTAAAATATTTCTAAATGTACGTATGATTTGACCTAATTTCATTGTCGAACGCTTCAATCGATCTCAAGTGAAATATAGATGCTTCAAATACTTGATGTCTAATCAAACGGAGGATTCCTTTGAAGGGCTCGACGGTACAGACATGATCTAGTAAATAAGGCGTAGTGATAAGATTTTACGAGAGAGGCGTACGCCCTCATACGTAACTACGGCACTAACAGTTCGATATTTTGTTATTAACGTTTACAGTTCAGCGAAAATTTTGAACATATATTTGATTAATAGGTACTCAAAAACAGTTGTGTATTAATTTTGCCGCCTTTTGATTAGTGGTTTTCAATAACAAATACCTTGGGATTAACATGAAAAAAAATACCTTTGGAAGAATACAGTTCAGCACCTCTTCTCTTTCCCGTGACTATCATAAAAGACGACTAAGGGATATAATATGCATATAAAATCTATATTGGGCATAAAACCCTAAAACGTAAACACGTCTAATCAGCGTGGTATATTGCAGGAGGCCCACGCCCAATGTTAAGACAAGTGTGAGCTAAGATGATGATCATGATTTAAAAAATATTTTTTTATTAATTTTGACACGCTACGCATAGTAGTCGCGCGCTCAGAGTATTCTGTTGGGTCGGGCATGGAGGACAAGGAACTCTGTACGGTGGTCGGCCCAACGACGAAGGAGAGGAGTTCTGGTGTGTCTGTCGTCCCAGACGGAACTGGACAGCAGCGGTGCGCTGACCGTAGCCCACCCCAAAAAAAAAGTAAATGAATATTGTTATAAAAACTATAAAAATGAAACATTTTTGGAAACAGTATCTTTTTGAAGCAAAGCATATAGAAATAGTGCAAGATCAAAAAGTATTCACTGAAATAGTGAAGCTAGACAAGAAATAAACGGGGCTCTTTTAAAGAAATACCCAGCTCAAGTCATTTGACGGGTGCTTTTTAGCTTCATTTAGTGGCGCTCTGAAAATGTTTCTTCGTGTTTGTTTTTTTCAAATAGTTTGGATATAATAGGCACCCTTACTTATTTTCAACCTAGTTATAAATTGCTTATACCGACAAAATTCGTTTTATCTTTTGATTTACGAGCGGTGAAAATACTTGCACTATTAATAAAATTTTTTTGCCTGTATAACTGTAACTTAATAATATTTATTCACAGATAAGCACACGTTATTAAAAAAAAAAGTATTGTAATGAATAAAAATATATTTTATTATTAATTATAAGATATTGCCTTAAAAACTTAATTTTAGGATATTACCTTGTTCAGTAAGGAGTAAGAATACACTGCACCATCTCATGTCTTGCCTGAAGATTTATGCAGATAATGTCTATGAAAAAGAAGAAAATCTCGACATAACTCTATGCCAACACGTCTGACCAGCGTGGTATAATAGGATGATTCTCCTCTTATTATGGTGAAGGCTTGAACTCAACAGTGGGACTTGTCCGGGCTGAGGCCTGAAAATTAAGGTCGTTATCAACGACCTTAATTTTCGAGGGGAAAACAATGCAAATATTAACATTGCTGATTTTTGTTTGAAATCTTTCATAACAAAAAAAAATCAAAAAAAGACATGAGACTCTCGGGTATTGCATCTTTCTTCGCATTTTCTTGCGTCATATTATCTAAGTACTCATTATTTTTTCCTACGAAATCCACAGAAAAGAGATGAGTGCTAATATACTACCTCATCCTTTCCGTATAATTCAAAACTTTCATAATGAAAAAAAAAAAATAAAAAGAAAATCGAATCAAATAGAAACATGATTAAATTCGTAAAATAGTTTTATTTACAATGTGTAATACTCGCGTAAATATCAAAAATCATTATAAAAAAAAAATATGACAATCAATTGAATGCAACCTGTGGAGGCAAACTCCGGACATCCGTATAAACATATCAAAGTATTTTTATTCATGCTGAAATAAAGACTCTTCGCGCTCACTAACCATTACAAAATCAGGTATTTCAAAACTAGCTTTAAGAGTACTCTTGGCTATAAATAACTGAGATTAAAGAGAGAGAGAGAGAAAGCTCTACAGGGAACTATCTTCAATCGTCAAACTGTATCCCCTTTTACGTTCTCTTTCTGTAGCATAAAAAGCATAACTTACGTATTCAGTATACATTTGTGCTAATCTTTATATCAATAAATCGACTAAAATCATCAACGAAAAAATTTATCCTCTACTAGCAACCCGCCCTCGCTTCGCTTCGGTTTCAGTCGCTTTACCCGCGGCGTAGTTCCCGTTCCTGTGAGAATACCGGGATAAAATATAGCCTATGTTACTCCTTGATATTATAGCTTTCCATTGGTGAAAGAATTTTTGAAATCGGTTCGGTGATTTAAGCGTGAATGCGTTACAAACAAACAAATAAACATCCTTACTTTCGCATTTATAATATTAGTATGGATTACTAAACCTTAATTAATAAAAATTTACATTGCTGAAACACGTATTTATTAGTTTTTGTTGAAGAGCCTTTGTTTTTAATTTGAAGACACTGAATAAAGGTGTTTTCTTCCTATGCAAATTCTGCTACCGTTCCGCCCCTTTAAATCCTCTCAAAATTTCTATATCTAAATATAAAAATAAATTACTGTCAAAAATCATGTTCTAGATTCAGTAGATTGCCCTTAGCATTGATGAATCAAACCATCTTCTTTACATATACATATCAAATTCATCCTCATAGTGTCCGATATTGTGGGAATCGTCATCAATCGTCATCAATCGTCATCATAGCTCATTTACGTATATATTGGCAACCAGCCCTCGCGTCCCTTTGGTGTCCTACACTGCGTCGTCCGATACGTGATCGCCACTCGAGAACCTTTCTTCCCTAGCGGTTGTCGGTTCGTCGAGCGATGTGGCCTGCCCATTGCCACTTCAGCGTGATAATTCTTCGTACTATGTCGGTTACACCCGTTCTCCTGCGGATTTCCGTATTTCGGATTCTATCTCGCAGAGAAATTCCGAGCATAGCCCGTTCCATAGCACGCTGAGCGACTATGAGCCTTGTTATGAGGCCTACATTTAGGGACCACGTTTCTGTGCCGTAAGTCATCACTGGTAACACACACTTATATTACTCGCAATCGAAAAGTATTGTGATGGAGTAAGATTACAATTCATGCCAATCTTGCACGTGGGTGTCATAAAAGACAACTAAGGGTTACATTGGAGCGGGTGACGTGACCGGGGATTAGTCCGTCACCCGCCGAGAGGCCGACCGCGTAAGGAAAGACCGACGTCCTCCCCGAGGGGGGGACGTCGCTCGATGGGAGGGTGCCCCGGGTAGGGGGTATGCCGTCGGGCCGACCACTGATGACAAGTAACCCTGCTCTAGTGGTTGGCCCAACGACCAAGGCAACGTGGTGTTCAGGTGGGTTGCGGGTGTTGCGTGCTTAAGCCCCTCTGTCGCCCCGGACGGAGTGCGGAGGCGCGCCAACCGCAGCCTACCCCAAAAAAAAAAATAGGGTTATATTGCACATAACAACTATAATAAGAACTATGCCAGAGAAAGAAAATGTTGTTAAATGTCATTGAATAGGAATGTAAATTTCGCCGTCGCCGTCAAGAGTGACAATAGCTCAGTTGGGAAGTTGTCTAGTCGCATTCATACAGACTTTTTTTAATATTTGATATTCTTTTAATAGTTCATCGTTTTAATCTTTTATTAAGATATATCTAAATATGTTCGTCGAAAATACAATTTATAAAATAACAAATTATACCGAGTAAAGCTCGGTCAACCAGATATTATTATTAAATAGGACAACGAACCTTGAGATTATCGATGATGGGTGAATATTAACATATTATTATACAGGTAACACTTATACACTTTATGTGCCAACATCTCATATCTAAAAGCCTCTCAAGTGTAGCCTTAATTAACTCCTTCGTATAATATTTCGTTTCAGAGTGGAATTTCATGCTATAATGACGTCATCAGTTTTGATATAGTTCCCCGTATTACATCCCTTTGCCTTTTGTTACTATCCGTATGATGATGGAATAATAACATAGATACGTGACCGAGATTTCGATAATTGTATTTTTTCAAAGGAAAATAGGTGAAGTGTGAATAAATAACTTAGATAATGTATGCCAATCCCTATCTTGCCCGTGGATATCGTAAAAAACGACTAAGGGATATAATATGCATGTAACATCTGCGCAAAAGCAGGCAAACTCCAAATATAATTAGTTATAGACCAATAAAATGTCTGAAAAGCACGGTATAGTAGGTCAATTTTCCTCCTACTGGAGATGAGGTTCGAACCCACCACTGGGATATTTATAAGCTCAGGCGATGGCAGTGTTCCGGATCCGGTTAAGAATAAAATGTGTCACCCCCGAGTGCGGTAGTGTCGTGCCTACTGTATCATAAGCTGAAATGATCACCACATCTTTGCCTAGCGTATTTTTGATTCATGCGTCTTTATGGAAATTGATAATTTTGAATAACCCCCGACACAAACTAAAATAATAAAAAAACCGGCTAAGTGCGAGTCGAGTCGCGCACGAAGGGTGCCGTACCATTATCTATAAAAATAACATATTTTATTGTATGGAAGCTCCCTTAATTATTATTTTTTTTTTATTGCAAACGGTGGCAAACGAGTAGACAGTACACCTGATGGTAAGTGTTGCTGCCGCTCATAGAAAGTGAAGGGAGTGTGAATGCGTGCATTGAGACTCGGTGATACCAAAACCCTCCACACGCAAACATTTTCAGAAAGTTAGGCTTCCGGCTCTCTCACTCACCGAACGAAGCGCAGTAACAAATTGCTACTACTCAGACGTCGATTTTCTGCGAGAGCGTGGTACTACCCCGGACGGACCGGCCCGCGGCTGTAGGACAGATAACTGTCGACAGTGTGGTCCTTCCACTCAATTTATTATTTTATTTTAATTAATTATATTTAAAGAGAACATAAAACCAAATATTCTGTGAATAGTTAAAGCGTCACCGTATACTAATAAGTATCGAGCAAGAAACGGTAAAAAAAATCAAGTTTGTTGTATGGGAGCCCCACTTAAATATTTATTTTATTTCTAGTATTTGTTGTTATTGCGGCAATAGAAATACATCATCTGTGAAAACCGCAACTGTCTAGCTATCACCGTTCTTGAGATACAGCCTGGTGACAGACGGACGGACGGACAGCTCAGTAATAGGGTCCCGTTTTTACCTTTTGGGTACGAAACCCTAAAAAGTATTACGCTCTCTTTAATAGGAATTATTAATTAATTGTTATTTAACGGTTGTACTGGCACGGGTGAAGCACCTAATAGAGTAATCATTACTTTGGAAAAAAGCTGTTACTCTTACACTGCTGCACCCATATTAACCAAAGATAGCTAAAAACTACCGCAAGGAAACTGGCGTTCAGAAGAAAAAAACTGCATCGAAATTCGTCCAACCGTTTGAGAGCTACGATGCCACAGACAGACATACGCACAGAGAGACAGACATTGACGTCAAATTTATAACACCTCTCTTTTTTCCGTCGGTAGTTAAAAATACCAGGGAGAATAGGCCATGACAATCTCCTGAGAAGATAGTAACACCAACAGCGTTCGTCAAGCTGTCTATCAAGAATTTCGATTATGACATCTCTCCTCCAATTTTCTTGTGTCATATTATCTTCTTATTGCTTTTATTTTATACGAAAGCCACAGAAAAGGGAGGAATGCTTAGACATCACCTCTTCCTTTCCATATAATTCGAATTCAAATCATTTATTACACATAAATCCTGCGGAGGCACTTAAATGTTGTTAATTTTTATATTAAACTAGCAACCCGCCCTCGCTTCGCTTCGGTTATAGGTTATAGTCGTTTTACCCGCGTAGTTCCCGTTCCCGTGGGAATACCGGGATAAAATATAGTCTAGTTTACGCCCTGATATTATAGCTTTCCATTGGTGAAAGAATTTTTGAAATCGGTCCAGCCGTTTTGAAGATTACCCGGAACAAACAGACAGACAGACAGACAAAAATTTTTTAATTGCTATTTTAGGCATAGGTGTCGTGCAAATAACCGTGTGAGCATGAAAAAAGCCTATTATTTTGACATTACAAACAGACACTCCAATTTTATTTATTGGTATAGATTAATTCAACTAACAATTACTAGATAGGAACGCGACCGCACTTTTTTATTGTCTATTTTTACTGACATTTTGATGACCTTTGAACAACGATATAATTATCAAATACAATACAAAAGATTAACTATACCAGACCTCACAAGCGGCACCCGAGAAGTAACTAACCACTAGAGCAGCCATCACTCCTATCTTATCATAACTACATGAATGCTATAAATTAAACTTATAACACCAACGGCGATTGCCAACTCGCCTATCTAGCGTTAGCAGGTGTGATTTATAGGTTCCTCGGTAGAGCGCTGATGTCACTCCCTTAGTAAGCATTTAACTTAGACAGACTTTTACCCCCATGAGCAAATAAAGTTTGACATAACATTGTATTAATAATTTCTGATATTTACACGAGTATTCCATATTATAAATAAAACTATTTTTAAGTATTTTATCACGTTTGTATTTGAGTATCTGACGTTTCGAACACTTTACAGCATTCATAGTCACATGTTTCATAGTCCGTCTCAACCATGAACGCTGTAAGCTTCGAAATATTAAGCAATCAAATATCAAATAGAAACACGATAAAATCCGTAAAAGAAATTTTATTTACAAAATATTGTATTCATAATAAGTCACCATAAACAAAATAGATGAACGGTTCAAAATACCAACCAAAACGTATTAAACAAAAACCATTTGGATTTCTAAAACAAGGAAAATTTTCTCTCGCATCGCCGGCTTGTAATATTCCCAAGCGAAAACTTAAGTCGCGATGGTTACACTGGATTCCTTACAGCCGGTAACTATTGCTAAGATAAGTTTTGAATTAGATTTTAAAATAATATTCAGCAATGCGCCAAAATTGTTTTACTAATTATAAAACATTAAAACTACTGATCAATTCTTAGGCAAGAATCTGCTGAGAACTATAGGGGTTTAGATAAATTCACTAAGATATTTTCAAGATTGATAACTTAGATATTAGAAATAATAACTAAAACGTGGTCTCTAAATGTCGGCCTCATAAAAAGGCTCAAAGTCGCTCAACGTGCTATAGAGAGGGCTATGCTCGGCATTTCTCTATGTGATAAAATCCGGCATACGGAAATCCGTAGAAGAACGGATATAACCAACATAGCCCGTAGAATTAGCACGTTGAAATGGCAATGGGTAAGCCGCATCACACGACAAACCGACAACCATTGAGGAAGAACGGTTCTCGAGTGGCGACCGCGAATCGGACGACGCAGCCTAGGACGACCCCCTACTAGATAGACTGACCGTTCCGAGTGGCATTCCCATGGGAAGGCATATATGTACAAGTAGTCATATTATGTCATTTATCTTCTCAAGTTTTGTTTACGCACACCTTTACGATATTGTTAACTTTATCACTTTATACATTCTATTATATTCAAATCTATACCAATAAATAAAATTGGAGTGTCTGTTTGTAATGTCAAAATAATAGGCTTTTTTCATGCTCACACGGTTATTTGCACGACACCTATCCCTAAAATAGCAATTAAAAAAATTTTGTCTGTCTGTCTGTCTGTCTGTCTGTCTGTTTGTTCCGGGTAATCTTCAAAACGGCTGCAGCGATTTCAAAAATTCTTTCACCAATGGAAAGCTATAATATCAGGGCGTAAACTAGACTATATTTTATCCCGGTATTCCCACGGGAACGGGAACTACGCGGGTAAAACCACTATAACCTATAACCGAAGCGAAGCGAGGGCGGATTGCTAGTTATAAATAAAAAATATTTTATATTACACTAGCTGACCCAACAGACGTGGTTCTCTTCAAATAAAATAAAAGGAATTCTCCTTGAAATCGACAACAGCGCCATCTACCCGGTCCAATTGTAAATCTGAACCATTTTCAAATCCCCTTGAACACACATAAAAATTTTTATCAACATCGGTCCAGCCGTTTAGGAGGAGTTCAATGACATACACACATACACAAGATATTTATATATAAAGATTATTACGAAAAATTACGTTTTAAGTGCCCAATATATTAGCCACATCACTACAAAAATAAAAAGTTGATCAAACCTTGTAACAGCGCAGTATGGATTTTAGAAAATATTATTGTCTTATATCCATTTATCCATCAGCCTATAGACTCCACCATTAGACATAGGCCTCCTCACGAGAATGCAACTCAAAACGGACCTGTGCCATGCAACGGTGCCCTGCGACTTTATTTATTTAACACTTATTGTAAGCAAGCATAGTTATACTGTTCTTAATATTATCACTATTTGATTAAGATAACAGCCTGCACTAAAAATTAATCCTTATATTGTACAAAATTTTACTACAGCACGTTTTAATATATATTAACGGACACAAACTACACTAAGACTCAAAATTAGAATTAGTGCATTACTCAAAATATTTATCTGCGTTGGAATTGAACCCACGACGGACCGGCCTATCGTGGGTAGTATCACATTAAGCAGAAAATCAAACTCTGGGTAATAGGAATTCTACACTTCATTCGGTGAGTAAAAAAGACGGAAGCCTAACTTAACACCATTTTGTACCGAAAACGTGGGTCAAAATTTAATAACTAATTTCTGTACCAGGTAATTATAAATATCTGTAATAACGCTGACTTGTTCGACGTGAGACATCTTAGTCCGCCCGTGACCATGAGCGCTGCAAAGTGTTTGAAAAGTCGAGCAATCAAAAAGCAAATACAAACGATATAAAATCCATAAACTAGTTTAATTTACAATTTGTGAGGGTGTTTGCATGTGGTGGGTTTTGGTGCTGCCTTTAGTTTTACCAAATCTTAATGTCCGCATTCACACTCCCTTCACTTGCTTCACGGAAGGCAGCGGCCTAGCAAGGGTTCATGAGGTGCAGTATCACTTACAATCAGCTTTGCTGTTTACTGGTTTGCTACCAATAGCAACACATAAAACTCTCAATCGATGCGTCCTTTATCTAAGAATCTACTAGATAGATCAATGATAATAAAATAAAATGGTTCTATATTGTTCTGCTTCTATTTTTCTTTTCATGAAAGACTGAATTAAAACCTGAATCCTTGTATTGTGGTGGACTTTTGCCGTCTCATCTCATACATGTCCCACTGTTGGGCTCGAGCCTCCTCCCTAATAGGAGCGTAATTGACCTACCATATCATGTTGGTGAGACAAGTCGATATAGGGTTTTATTTAGAGTCTTCCTTCTCTTGCATAGATGTTATATGCATATTAAATCCCTTAGCCGTCTTTTACGACGTCCACGAGCATGATTGACAGCGGTGAATTGTTTTCTTATTTCGT
Organism: Lymantria dispar; assembly: GCA_032191425.1. Taxonomy (NCBI): domain Eukaryota; kingdom Metazoa; phylum Arthropoda; class Insecta; order Lepidoptera; family Erebidae; genus Lymantria; species Lymantria dispar. Next base: position 28,027,414 of record CM063459.1, read on the forward strand.
CACCACACAGAAAAACAAAACTAACAACAATTATATCCAAACAACAATTTGTGTAGGTACCGCCCAATATATTATCATAAACAGGAATCAAACCAGTGACCCATGGCACGGTATAACGATATCATAACCACTACACAGTCTGTAAAATCTGCTTCTATTTATATATAGATACTAAAGTTCATAGTAACATAAAAGCCAGGACACACATATATTCTGTTCATTTCGTAATCCCCACAGGAAACGTTGCTGCCAGACGGATTAATTGCTCAGTGCAAAACTTACTCGTTGTCTAGTGTAAGACTATACTCAAAATACAGAGAAATAACCATAGTAGCCTTTATACTATATAAATTATAATGCAAATACCGCATGGCTTTGCTCACCCAATTTTTATTCATAATCTGAAGAGCATACGAATCGCAAGAATATAATTTAATTATTTTTTATTTTTTGACAAAAGAAGGAAACAAAAAAAAAGATATAGTAACAGCCTTCCAAGCGTTAATTGACGTTGGTTCATTTTACAGGTTAATTTTTCCATGGGCTTGTAGTCTATAAGCTATATTAGAGAAATAAATATATCTTGGTATTCTCACGAGAACGGGTACTACGTGAATGACTCTATGGGAATTTGCTTGTATATAAAATAGAATATGTTACAATTACCATCTTATTAGTTCTTGGAGCAACGGGTTACAATAAAATGTATCCAATCCAACAGAAATCGTATAAATGGATTACAGGATAAATAGTCACGCTTACGCCATCGATCTCCATTTAATGAAGTATATACCTATAACAATTGAAGTTGATTGACGGACATATAGACGATTCAGCAACTAGATATGTAATTTACGTAAACTTTATGCACCAAAAGATATCTGTTAAGCTGATCTCTTGTAAGAAAAGATGTGGAATTTTATAAACCCAGGTGTTGATCGCACTGATGTATATTAATTTTGAAAAATAAAAATAACAAAATCAATTCTTAAGTACAAGGTACTTTACGATGATGAATAGAATTCACCACCTTCTTGAGCGTCCACAATATCAGAGAATTGACTATACCATGCCTGTGAGATAGGTTAATATAGGATTTGATTTTGAGTTTTCTTTCCCTTGTATTCATGTTTTATGCATATAACATCCCTTAGTCATCTTTTACAACAACCACGGGCAAAATAAGAGATGGTGAATTATATTGTTACTCCATCACCACACAGGAAAAGTAAGAATCTTATTATAGTATTAATTACACATCACCATCATTGTCATCTTCATTCAGCCTATTACCGTTCACTGTTGGATATAGGCCTTCCCTTATATTTTGCGATAAGTGTAGTCCTGTGCCACCTGCAGCAAACGGCATCCAGCACCTTTCACCAGGTCGTTGGTCCACCCAGTTGTCCTACACTGCGTCGTCCAATATGTGGTCGCCACTCAAGAACCTTTCTCTTCAGTGGTTGTCGGTTCATCGAGCGACTTGGCCTGCCTATTGTCACTTCAGCATGCTAATTATTTGTGCTATGTCGATTACACCCGTTCTTCAACAGATCTCCGTATTTCGGATTCCATCTCGCAGAGATATGCTAAGCGTAGCGCGCTGCGTAGCACGCTGAGTGACTTTAAACTTAGTTATTATACGTAATCTCTTTCAAATAAATAGCTATATAAAATAGCGTTTATAAAATTTTAAAACAATTCGCCACTTAATACTTTTTGAACGATGCTCGAATATCCAACTGAAGCCTCTGAGGGTGTTTGCGTGTGGTCGATTTTGGTGATGTCTTTATTTTTACCGAACCATAATGCACACATTCACACTCCCCTCACTTTCTTTGGGGTAGGTAGCGGCCTAGCAAAGGTCCATGAGGAGAGCAACACTTACCATCAGGTGTTTGCTCGTTTACCACTGTTTGCAATAAAAAAGGTACATGTACAGACAAAAAATAAATTGCTAGCATAACAAACATTTTATGTATTGTATTTATATTCTGTATATTGTATAATACATATATTTCTTATATACATACGTGATAAATTGTGTCCAAATTGTACTTATCTGTAAATTTATTACTCGTAACAACTACGGAACGAATTTATAAAAAAGAAAAATTTACATAGCTACAACATTATCCCTGAAATGATAAAATATAGTTTTTTTTTTAATTATTTCTGTTGTTTATACTTTAGAAGCGACTCACCCTCGAATCGCTTTGGTTTTGGCCGCTATGTGTCTGCATTTTAAATCTTTTAAATGTCCCAAGATATTCATTTTAATAGTATGCTGTAAAGGACAATTTTGATCTACATTTTTCTTTTTTTTTTTGATAATCATTTGAATTATATTAAGTATCTTGCAGTTCGAAGGGCATCACACTGGAGCTAGGTCTTACAAAACATGTATACAAATTTATATCTAGTAAGAAGAAAAAAAAATTAAAATAATAGACAAGCCCGCTGAGTTTCTTGCCGGATCTTCTCAGTAGCGGTCGCATTCCGATCCGGTGGTAGTTTATTTTTATTGGATAATTTAATTTTATTTTGTAAAATTGACAATATGTAAGTGCCCTCTCGGGGTCTATGCATAATAAATGATTTGAATTTGAATTTGAATCAACATCCTGTACTAAGGAAATGATTCTCGTATTGCGGGGTATTTCATAATTTATAAACATACTAGCTGACCCAACAGACATTGTTCTGTTTAAATAAAATAACGGCAACTTCCGGGTCCAATTGTGAATCTAAACCATTCTCGAATCCTCTTGCACACACACAAAATTTCGTCAACATCGGTCCAGTCGCTTAGGAGGAGTTCAGTGACATACACTCATACGCAACAAATTTATATATAAAGATAAAGACTAGCAGCGCCCTGCGGTTTTACCCGCATAGTTCCCCTTCCTATGGAAATACCGAGATAAATTATAGCCTATATGTTATTCTGATATGTAAGCTATATTATTGTGAAGTTTCATCAAAATCCATTTAGTAGTTTTTGCGTGAAAGAACAACAAACAACCTCACAACCTTTGCGTTTAAAATATTCGTAGGATAATTTGACACCCAGAATCAGAATAACATTTAGTGGATCGCATAAATTATTTTCCTGCGTAAGAATTGCACCTAAGACACTAGCAAGCTAGATCGTTATATCTTAATCACTAGGCCATCTGTGCAGTGATATATACAACGTAGTTAATTGAATAGGTTATAACCCTTATTTTTGGACTGGGTTATGGTCAGCGCATCCGGGGCGACAAAGAGGCGGCGCACGGCCCCATAACCCACCCGTAGCCACGTCGCCTTAGTTGTTGGGCCGACCACCGATACCGAGTTCCTTATCATCAGTGGTTGACCTGAGGTTATAATAGGGATGTGACTTGGAGGGAAAATAATCTATTTTTTTTCTTTAAAATAAATCAATTATATAAATAATCGATTAATTAAAAATAAATAATCGATAATAAAATAATCGATTTTTCTCCCAACAGAATTATGATGAACTTTTTTTTGGGAAATGTGAGTTTTATTTTCTAATATAGTATGAAACAATCGTGGTAATCTGGCAGTGAATAATCGATTAATTTCGATCGAATTTCGAATAATAAAAAATCGATTAATAATCGAATTTTATTATTTTGATAATCGATTGTAAAAATCGATTATTAATCGATTATTTTTCACATCCCTAGGTTATAACCATTAGCTTCGTTTATAACCCTTAATTTTTCGTATTACATTACTTACGATCTTTCATTATCACAGCTCATATACGTCCCACTGTTAGGCTGAACCCTCCTTCGAAATGGGAGATAAATTCACTTACTTTAACATGCTTTTTTTTTTTTATTGCAAGCAGTGGCAAACGAGCAAACAGTACACCTGATGGTAAGTGTTGCTGCCGCTCATGGACCTTTACAAGGCCGCTGCCCACCGCGAAGAAAGTGAAGGGAGTGTGAATGCGTGCATTGAGGCTCGGTGATACCAAAGGCAGCACCAAAACCCTCCACACGCAAACACCCTCAGAAAGTTGGGCTTCCGGCTCTCTCGCTCACCGAACGAAGCGCAGTAACAAATTGCTACTACTCAGACGTCTATTTTCTGCGAGAGCATGGTACTACCCCGGACGGACCGGCCCGCGGCTGTAGACAGATAACTGTCGACAGTGTGGTCCTACCACTATGCTGATCTGGCGAGTTGATATAGGGTTTAATTTCTAATTTCTTTTTCTTGCAGTGAAGTTATCGCGTTTTAGGATCACCCGCGAGAAAGAAATATGGCTATAAAATTTATTTTTTTACCTCTCGTAGAACCATATGGTCAATAATTCTTTTTTCGAGGAAGTTTCACATCAAGCACTTTCATCTTTCTATAAGTTCACTGTTAGACTTAAATCTTCCCAAAAGGGAAGTAATAGCATAACATCACCCTTGATAAATGGGTTAACAATCCCAAATAGTGCTAAAAAGTCGATGGGTAAGCGCTATAGTCTATTTCAAGCTGGTTTCAGACTCCCAAGAGAAAAGAAAGCGGTGATGACACATCCATATGCAGCACGTTTTACTCTGCCTGTCTACTCTGTTTCCATAGAAATTTTGATAAGGGATAAAACTATTATCATCACAACCCATGAATACCATACTGCTGGATCCGAGCCTCCTCTGCTATAGGAGTGAAATTAACTTAGTTACAACACACTGGTCAGAGATGTGGTATAGGGTTTTACTTCGAATGTTTCGATGTTCATCATCGCAGCCCACATACGTTCCACTGTTGGGCTCGGGCCTTCTCCACAATGGAAGGGAATTTGACCTACTATACCATGCTAATCAGACATGTTGGTATAGGGTTTCGATTCGAGTTTTCCTTTCCTACACAGATGTTATGTGCACATTATATCCCACAGTCGTCTTTTACGATAGCCACGGGCAAGATAGGGAGTGGTGAATTGTATTCTTACTACGTCACCACACGGAAAAAAATCTGATGTTATCTACTTATTATAATCATTAATCATCTTTTACAAAACCTGCAGGCAAAATAGAGGGGGAGGAGGTTGGAAAGGCAAATTGTATTCTTACACCATAATCACACGGAAAATAAGACTAGAAAATAAGAATAACGTAAATTAATATTTTAAATTATGATATTACTTTTTATTGCTGATATTGGCCAACGAGCAAACATCAGACTTGATGATAAGCGATACTGGCGGGTATGGACCCTTGTAATACCAAGAACACAGCCGTTAAGGAAGATCATAGTGATTAGGAAGCACAGCAGTTAGTAGTTTATTCCAGTTAAAATATATTAAATTCTAGTAATAACTTACTAAAATTCGGCCGTATTACATTATTATTTCTTTCCTCAAGATATGTATTTTCAATATCAATTTTATTGGCTATAAATTTCTTCATGAGTTAGTAAATTACTTCATAATATCACGTTTTCCTCTTTGCTTTGAGATAAATAAAAAAATACGTTCAAATATTATGTTACAAAAAAATGTTGTCATAGAAAAGCTAATATATCAAAATTGATTATGGCAAACACAGTCTTCGCTACATACAAAAATATTATTTGTATCTGGTTTTGACATCTTTCAATATCACCGACTGCTCTAGAAAAAATATAATTTTATTTAAACTTACTGGGCTTATCCAAATCACTGATGAATTCTTCTGTTTCCACGTATCCTTGTATTCTGTCAATACACACTATGAGTACAAACCATAACACTTTATAAACCCTCACTGCCATTTTAACAACAATTAAAGACCGTTGTTAAAAAAAAATTAACACAAATTACTTATTCCCTCACATTTTTCAAATTCGTATTCATTTACATTAGAATAAATTTTCCGAGATGAAAACTTTTGGATTTGATTTTTAATTAGTCTTTAACTTTTTTAAACGACTGTACTTTAATTTCAATAATTTTAATTTTTTTTATTATCTTTTACGAAGCACAACACGTGACGAACGATGATAAACAAATCGCAGTTTGACAGGCTAACTACGCTAAAAGCAACGTGCGTACAACCCAGCGCCGCGGGCAACACTGATCGAAAACCGATAGAGCAGCGGCAACAATTGCAAAAAAAAAATACTAGACATTTGAATTTCGAATTTACAAAGAATAAATCCAGTTGGTTTCGAATCATTTAAAAATTTAATGGAGAAATACTCTCTCTAAACGGCCAGTAATTAAAAAAGGAACGTTTTATTCTTTATTATTTATTCAACATTTGTCTTCAGTTCAGATATATTTCTCTTAAAAATTCTTAAAGCTTTATTTACGTTTATTTTGAATCTCAGGCAAAATATTATTATAATTGTGAAATGTTTAATAAAATTCAAAGTTTTAATAAGAGGATATAATAAAGCACACCGATGAAAGTTTCGTTAAAATTGGGTCACGAATATGAGGGGTTCTGTCACTAGCATAATGCTTTTATAAGTTTGCGAAGTAGCGAACGTTTTAGTTCAGCCTTTCAGGTACTCGTGTAGACTCAGCAACAAAAGTTGGGACGGGTTTGAAAAATAGTAAGTATTATATTATTAACATAATTTTATGTCGAGTGCCTGTATATTTTTCGTGGCCATTTTAGGGGAATATATGTTCATTCTTTGGATAATATTTTGTAAGTCGTTCTTGTTTTATGTACGATTTTCCACAGTAGCTCTGTAATAATTCTTTATAAACTGTGCAAGTCACACTATTGGGCTTCCCAATTTTTCTTTTATCATCATCTATCCATCTATCAACGTATAAAGGCCACCCTTCGTGGGGTGAGATAGCAATAGCAGTAAATACCTAGTAGTGCTATTGTCAAGTCTCGTGGTTTTTTAAAATCTGATATGTTTACCCGACTACAGAGTGTTATGATTTTGACAGGCTATGTATGTATGTTCATTTGTTTCCTCATAGCTCCTCATCTACTTATTAGAGCCGTACAAATGTATCGTGAGAAGCGTCTTGATTGTCCGCTGGCTAGAGGCTATACGATATGTCACTGTATCCAATATGGTGCTCTCTAGAGGTCTTAAAGTACTGTGTTAAAAATTAATTTGAGACAAATACGTCATGTTTCGTATCATCGGAAAGGGAGTACATTTCAAATATATATATGAATATGTATAATTATTAGCATTTGCACGTGACTTTATTTATTTATTTATTTATACTTTATTGTACACCATATTATATATAAAAGTAGAAACTTATAATAACAATAGTCAGTACAATGGGCGGCCTTATCGCTAACAGCGATTTCTTCCAGGCAACCTTTAGACTTTCTTCGTATTTATCCGATAATTCGTTTTTTGTCGTAGTTATATTTTATTTTTTACTTTTATCTCGTCTTAGTTAGTTTTACAGTACTCACAAAAAGGTAAGGGGTAATGATATATGTAATCTTAGCCTATCATTACCCAGATAAGAATTTATACATCTTAATTTGTACTGCTGGGCTTCTCCACATCATCATCATCATCATCATCTTGCTCTTATCCCAATTACTTGGGGTCGACGCAATACGTCATCTGTTTTGACATATTGCAAAAAGTTTCGGCAATGACTTTTATGACCGGCCGCCTGCCTGACGTCAACCCTCCTTGGGAATGTAATCGTTGACCCAAATGGTACCAGATGGAGTTGTTCCGGGTCAATCTAGGGCTCTTAGTCGTCTTTTACGACACCCATGAGCGAAGCAAGGGTTGGTAGTATTCGAAGTCGCTACCACACAGCTTGGGCTTATCCACAATAGAAGAGAAATTGACCTGCTATATCAGACTCGTCAGGCGTTATGGTATAATGTTTTATTCCCTATATTCTTCCATAGATGTATATATTATATCCCTTAGTCGTTTTCTGCGATACCAACGGATAGGATAGGGGGTATTAAAATGTATTCTTACTCCGTCACCACACGGAATGGCATTTATTATGCCCATTATATTACAAATCAAAGTAATACCGTATTCCGGGTATTACGACTAGAATCTCTCACCATCCCATTTTTCTCTTGGAAGTGGTATTAACCAGAAGGGGATTATTTTATACATTTTATTATTATCAGAGAAGAATAACTCAAAACCATGTGCTCAAACATTATGGATAGCGTAAGCATATTAGGTCACTTCAAGTTTGATTAAATCAAATAATTTGTGGGAGCACACTGTTGACAGTCTACCGCGGGTACAGATGGACAGCCGACAGACAGACGGACAGACAATCCGGGGTAGTACCACAATCTCACTGTTTATATGTATAAGGAAGGAAGGTTTATATGTATAAATACATGTATAATATGTCGCTCTTTCAAGAGTAACTTCTAAAGAAAACATGTTTGTATTGTCTAATGACAAAAAAGCTGTGAACGATGTATATAAAGACATTCTGTAGTATATAGTATCAGCATTGGACCCGTGCGAAGCCGGGACGGGTCGCTAGTGTACCATAAAATAGGGATGTGAAAAAATAATCGATTTTTATAATAATCGATTATTAATCGATTATTTTTTTGTAATAATCGATTTTTACAATCGATTTTCAAAATAATAAAAAATCGATAATCGAATATTATTAATCGATTATTTATTATTCGAAATTTGATCGAAATTAATAGATTATTTCACTGCAAGATTTCTTAAAAAAAAGGTCCTCACGATACTGCGTGCAGTGTTTCATACTATATTAGAAAATAAAGCTCACATTTCCTAAAAAATAGGTCATCATAATCCTGTTGGGTGAAAAATCGATTATTTTATAATAGATTATTTATTTTTAATTAATCGATTATTTTATAATCGATTTATTTTAAAGAGCAAAAAATCGATTATTCCTCCTCTCTCCCTACTATAAAAGAAGACATATTGTACATGTTTCGTTAATATTAACTTCAATGCCTATAACCAGTATTTCTTTATAATTTCTGATATTTACTCGAGTATTACACATTATAAATAAAACTATTTTACGGATTTTAACGCGTTTTTATTTGATTTCCTAAAGTTTCGAACACTTTAAAGCGTTCATGTTCACGGGCGGACTAAGATGTCCTACGTCCAACAAGCCATTGTTATTACAGAGATTTATATCTACTTGCTACAGAAATTAGTTATGATACAGGCAGAAAAATACAAGAAAATACAGAAAGAAAATGATTCGATATGAAAAAAAAAAATATTGTTTATGGTTAGTAATTATTAAACATTAAATTTGTAGTTATTATTCTGAGAATTTATTAATTTAAACCTAACAAATCAAATATACTACCACCGAATCGGAACACGGCCACACTGATAAAGATCCGGCAAGAAAACTTAGAAGGCGAGATGCTAAATGATTATTAATAACCAGTATTTCTCTTCAAAATCATCATCTCTCATCACAATTACTTCAGGCCGACGCCATATGTCTTCTCTTCTTTTCTACCATCGTAGATATTGCAAAACTCTTGGAAATAGTTTTATAACTAACTGCCGGCTTGACGTACATTGGAAGGAGACATTCCTTGCGAAATTTCTTTTCATTTTCAAAATATGTTCCAAAACCAGCAGAGTTAGATCTCACAGGTGACGGCTGATCACGAGTTAACTACTAAATAGAACAGCCATCGCTCTCCAATAGAAGTCCATTTCAAATTTACATACACAGTGACATTAACTGCTTACATTCTATCTCGTAGAATACTCGCAAGAACGGAGAAAGTGAAATTTTCACCGCGATCGCAAACGGTTTCGTAAAACAAATTACCGTCTATGAAGCGTGAAAATTATGGTATTATCTGCGGATTCACGTATATCAGCTTGTATATATCCCACTGGTGGGCTAAAGCCTCCTCTGCAGTACGAGATAAATTGACCAACTATACCACGCTGGTCAAACATGTTGGTATAGGGTTTTATTTGGAGTTTTCCTTCTATAGATGTTATAGGTATATTGTATCCAATGGTTCACTGCGTCTTTGAGAAGATGAGTCCTTGGAAAGGCGGAACTACCGGGACCAGATGCCATAATTTTTATTGAATCCATTTTATTTTTAGGAGGGGTGTAATGCCATAATCGCCACGCATGGCAGACGGGTTGGCGATCACAGTAGGTGTAATAAGTTTGCCCAGGAGATAGCTACTACCCATTCTCCCACTGGCAAGCAAGGGGTGACGACATTTGTATTCTATCAAGTCGCCACACGGGGAAATGGTATTATGGTATTATAATGGTGTATGGTAATACAGAGTATAATAATTCCTTGCAACTATTTACAACAAAAACCTTCATATTCAATAAACAAGGTTAATAAAGTGGGAAAACAAAATTTATATGCAATATATTGTAATACCGTTCTTATTGAACTCCATAAAAATGCGTAAGCGGATTCTTGATTAGAAAAAAAAACTGTTGTATTTTCTCAACATTTGAAGACAATGGGGATTAACTCAGAAAAAATTATGGCATGCATATTTTTTTAAGTTACTTTATCAAATTGGAATTATTTAAAATACCTTCGCGTCAAATTCATATATTTTAAATTTAATCTGTGGATCGAAGCCTAGGTTAAAAAGTATATCTAATTGATAACAGACTGAGAATATAATATTATCATCCAGCTATCGATATAAACTCATTTGCAAAAAAAACGGGCGGTTTTGATTTTCATTCATATTTAAAAAGATACAATACAAAAAAGGTTTCAATCGTTTGTACACGTTACTGGCCGGTTTCAAAAATGCTGTGGTATTTAAAAAAGTACGTTCTAAATTCAATTTTTCATTTGATGTTCATTTTTACAGAAAACCCCTTTTTATCCCACATTTTTGGCGCGAAGTTCCAGAAGTTAACATCGACTTTCATAACTTTTATTCAATTTTTATCGATTAATTTCATATCCTTGACTGTCAAAGCTTTATTTAATGCTGTTTGGCTGTATCAAAAATGGTAGATAAAGTGGTAAAAGCTACCAAAATTATCGCGCTGCTTGAAGAGGGTTGCAGCCAATGTTTCGTGGCTAGGAGGCTAAATGTTAGTCGCTCGACAGTCCAAAGGACCTGGCAGCGATATCAGGAGACTGGTTCCGTCGAGAGAAGGCCTGGTTCTGGAAGAAAACCATGTACCCAACCACGGGATGATCGTTTTCTTGTGAGTCGCGCATTGAGAAATCGCAAATCTTCGTATGTGGATCTTAAGAACAACCTCCAAGAAGTAAGAAATGTGCATATTAGTCTATGGACGGTCAGGAGGAGGCTTCTCGCTGCCAATATACGCAGTCACCGCCCGGCCCGCGGCCCCAAATTACTCCGTGAGCACAGAGTTCACAGGCTTAGGTTCGCTAGAAATTGTGAATCATGGACTCAAGACGATTGGAATAGGGTTTTGTTCTCTGATGAAGCCAGGATATCTCTGTTCGGTGAAGATCGACGTCGGCGAGTGCTAAGAAGACAAGGAGAACGCTTTGCAGAGGCATGTTTCGAAGAAATCACACCTTATGGTGGGGGCTCTGTTATGTTTTGGGCAGGAATAAATTCAATGGATCGTACAGAGTTAGTCTTCATTGAAAACGGCTCACTGACTGGGCATCGATACATAACGGAAGTTCTAATTTCTCATGCACAACCCGCATTGGCCGCTCTAGGTGAAGACTCGATTTTTATGGACGACAATGCTCGCGTCCACCGATCCCGCGATGTTAATGCGTATGTGCAAGAGGTCGGCATTCGTCGTTTGGATTGGCCAGCTCGAAGTATCGACCTCAATCCCATAGAGCATGTCTGGGACGTTCTGAAACGGCGTGTGAGATCAGTACACCCGGCTCCGCAGACCATCAGAGAGCTGAAGAATGTGATTACTGCGGAGTGGGAACGTATTCCGCAAGCAAGTATCCGGGATATACTCGCTAGCATGCCCAGACGAATTCAAGCTGTGATTTTAGCTAGAGGGGGTCACACTCGATACTAAACATTTATCTGCTTTTACTTTATTAAAGAAAAACAAACAAAAAAACTTTTTTATTTTTACTTCATGAGCATATGCACTACTAGCGAATATACACTACTAGCGAGGTTTAGCATTATTTCCCATAAATTGTATCTAAATTTTATGAAATACTGATGAAAACGATTATTTTCTTATTAATTTAGCAAATTGTGTGGATAAAACTACCTATAATTATCAAACAAAGAAATATTAACATTTGAAATGGTTCATTGCTTAGGTGCCCGTTTTTTTTGCAAATGAGTTTATTAGGTATACGATTATATAGGTAGTATTTAAGATAAAAATTGCGTGTCAGGCAATTTTTATTCCATCTAAACATAGAAAAATAAAATAAATTATATTAAAGAAGTAAATAATTGATGTTGTTATTATTTGTGACGGGCAAATGTTTAGTTAACGAAAATATTATAAGATTTACCTTGAACTATCTTTTATATAATGATTTAGGTGGAGACCTCTAGGATTAATGGATTGTACATAATTTACCGACTCCAAAATGGTATCTCTATTAAATTTATATATGTTTTTTTAGAACCAGAACCAATATTTTTATAAACCAATCATCATCATCATCACAGCTCATAAACGTGGGACGTATATGGGTATACCTGGTGTGCACGAACCTCCTTTAAAATGGGAGGGAAATTGTACCCACTATCCCACGCTGGTCAGACGTGTTGGTTGACATGTTATATGCATATTTTATCGCTCAGAGGTCTTTTACGACACCCACAGGCAAGAAAGGAGATTGTAAATTGTGTTTTTCCTCCGTCACCATACGGTGTAGTAAATTAATAATCTGTTGAATAAGAGATACTTTTAGGGTCTCATATTTTTCCTCGGTACCCATGACTCGCTTGTATAGTGTTAACAAGCACCGGCGTAGTCGAAACAGCGGATGATCAGGCCGGGGATTAATCTATCATCCGTGAAAAAGCCACCGATGATAGGGACCAGGTAGCAGTGGCCCATTCATATGGCAACAGGCATATACGTGCACTGTAAATCATGGTGTCAAACCACGTCACTTTGGAGTTTTCCATAGATAACTACAAAATGCAGTTCTATGCTGCCTGCATCCAACGAATCCCAGCGATTTTCTTCAAGTCCACCACCAGGGTAGCGTATTGCACTGCGTCGTCCGATAAGTGATCGCCAAACGGATCTGTTTGAGAACCTTTACTATATTGGCCACATCCGTTCTTCTAGTAGAAAAATCCATAGCATAATGCGTTGAAGGCTTTGAGCCTACTCATAAGACCAAACAATTAATTGTACTGTCATCATCATCATCTTGCTCTTATCCCAATTACTTGGGGTCGACGCAATATGTCATCTGTTTTGACATATTGCAAAAAGTTTCGGCAATGACTTTTATGACCAGCCGCCAGCCTGACGTCAACCCTCCTTGGGAATGTAATCGTTGACCCAAATGGTACCAGATGGAGTTGGTCCGGGTCAATCTAGGGCTCTTAGTCGTCTTTTACGACACCCACGAGCAAAGCAAGGGTTGGTAGTATTCGAAGCCGCTACCACACAATTAATTGTACTGTAATGCGAGTAAAACCAAGCCTAAAGCGCTAGCCAATAATAAAATTGTTTAATAAAACATAATAAAAAGAACATCCTTGAACATCGATTCGTTCCGATATAAAAGAACAACACAATATACTGAAAAATTATGAAGGCTTTTGCGTAGCAGTATAATAGCGATAAATAATAATACAAAAGTGTATCAACTTAATTTGGCGCTGTTGTTATTTATTGTATGAAAATATGTAGCCGCTTAAGATTCTATCAAAATCTTTTATATATATTAGGGTTATTTTTGGCATAAAAGTGATATTTTTTCACTCTCAGCCCAAAATATCGTAGCATATGTCGAACGGATTAAAATTTTTAGTATTAAACTCGGTTTGTATAGATAGAATACAATTCACCACACTCTCTCTTACCCGTGGGTGTCGTAAAAGACTACTAAGGGATATAATATGTTAATAATATCTATGCAAGGGAAGGAAAACTTGAAACAAAACTCTATACCAACGCGTCTGGCCATCGTGATATATTAGAGCAATTACTCTCCCATAGTGGAGGAGGCCTGAGCCCAACAGTGGGACGTGTATGAACTGAGATGATGATGATGATAAAATTGGTTTGAAATCATCATCATCATTTCAGCTCATACACTTCCACTGCTGGGCTCGAACCTCCTCCACAATAGTTATTACTAGCAACCCGCCCTCGCTTCGCTTCGGTTATAGGTTATAGTCGTTTTACCCGCGTAGTTCCCGTTCCCGTGGGAATACCGGGATAAAATATAGCCTAGTTAACGCCCTGATATTATAGCTTTCCACTGGTGAAAGAATTTTTGAAATCGGTGCAGCCGTTTTGAAGATTACCCGGAACAAACAGACAGACAAAAATTTTTAATTGCTATTTTAGGCATAGGTGTCGTGCAAATAACCGTGTGAGCATGAAAAAAGCCTATTATTTTGACATTACAAACAATCACTCAAATTTTATTTATTGCTATAGATAGGATTGTTTTTTAAATTTTCCTTCACTTGCATAGATGTTATTTATGGTTGTGATACTAACTACACTTTATTTTTATTGACATGTAGTAACAATAAATATAAGTAATTTCCGTAGTGACGGAGTAAGAATACAATTCACTACCTCTATCTTACCCGTGGGTGTCGTAAGCTCAAAAACTTTTGGATTCAATTCACCTACCCCTCGGTAGTCTGAGGGTTGTCGTAAAAAATCACTAAGGAATAAAATAAACTTATAATATCTATGTAAAAAAGAAAGGTATCGTACAAATAATATGACACGATGCGGGCGGAACAGTGAACATAATAAAAAACATACTATTTAATATTAAATCTGACACTTTAATTTTATTAATTTATTTATTTTTATAAGGAAAATAACAAAATTTCAAAACAGCTGCTCGCTTTTTTAAGGAAATTTGTCGTTCAAAATTAATTGTAATGACCCCCCCATTGTCAATCAATGAGTTGAAGAATAAGGTTAAATTAGTATAATAAGAGTTTGAAACTCAAGTTTCAAACAAATTAAAGAATCTGGAGGGAAAATTTATTTTTTTGAAATATAAGCAATCTTATTCATTATTATGTTCAAGTCCTTATGGCGTCCGGGCAGATTGTTCTAATGTTTTTGAAGTTTTACTTCTTTTAGCGTGTTATGGAAAAATTATCACAGTAAGTTTTTAAGATGCGCGCGCATACCGTCTCAAATGCCAACTAGATCATCATCATCATCATCTTGCTCTTATCCCAATTACTTGGGGTTGACGCAATATGTCATCTGTTTTGACATATTGCAAAAAGTTTCGGCAATGACTTTTATAACCGGCCGCCTGCCTGACGTCAACCCTCCTTGGGAATGTAATCGTTGACCCAAATGGTACCAGATGGAGTTGGTCCGGGTCAATCTAGGGCTCTTAGTCGTCTTTTACGACACCCACGAGCAAAGCAAGGATTGGTAGTATTCGAAGCCGCTACCACACAGCACAAATGCCAACTAGATAATGCTTTATAATAACTATCAATGTATCAAACACCTTTTTTTTTCTATTATTAATGTCGTTCTTTCTACAAACGTAGGATGACGCAAATGATAAAATTTTTAGAAAGATTTTTATCTTGTTTTTAGTTTCTTTGTTAGCAGATGGGGATGGGGATACCTGATGTAAGCAGTAACTACTGCTCATTGACTTTAACAATACTAGATGTAGAAGTAAATAACTGATTACAATAAATGCAGGATTAGAGGAAAAGAAATGAGGACATGAAACGTGAGGGATTCGATTTGTTTTTCACCGCCTCTTTAATTCACCAAACAGAGTGCAATAATAAACTGCTACCCTTTTTTTTGGGATGGGGTACGGTTGGCCCACTCCACTCCGTCCGGAGTGACAGAGGGGCGTAAGCACGCACACCCGTAACCTACCTGCGACACGTCGCCTTCGTCGTTGGACCGACCACTGGAGCAGGGTGAGTTTTCGTCAGTGGTCGGCCCGACGGAATACCCCTTGAAGAGTACCCTCCCATCGACCACCGCCCTCCCCTCGGGGTGTACGTCTGTTTTCTTCACGCGGTCGGCCTCTCGGCAGGTGACGGACTAACTCCCCGGTCCAGTCACCCGCGCATCGCCCTGGCGATGGTCGGCAGCGTCAGTTCGGCACCGATGATTGCGACGAGTTCACGACGCGGCTCTGCCTAAGCGGCACAAACCTAGAGCGTATGCTGCGCCGTGTCCTCGTCGCAATCACAGTGGTGGCAGGACGGTGTACTCTCCCTCCTAACGACCGTAATAAATTGCTATCCTATTCAAACGTTGATTTTCTACAGGAAGTGTAGTAAACCCGAACAGATCCATTTAGGACTACACATAGAAAAGTATTACTAAAGTTTTGTTATGAATAAGGCTTTAGTGAAAATAACCAAATATATGTCGGCGTTGCGCCAGGAACTTGGACGATGATAGTAAAATACTGAGTATGTAATCACTGTATTTATTAGGAGTTCTTGCCGGAGAAGTGAGTGAAGTAAAACTGTCCTCTATTCTAATCTTACAATGTTTTTATAACCTCCGCTTTACAATGAAACGGTCTAGTCTTAGTAACTACAATTACTTTTTATAACAAACCAATAAAACAATATTGTTAACTATCTGAATATAGCTAAATAATAATGATAAATATTCTAATGCATTTAACATAATTCCAAATAGTCAATTTTACACAATTTACATTAATGTAATTAAAGGAAATATTGTTCTCATATATTGTTCAACAGACGGCGCTTTAACTAGAAATAAATTACAATCTTTATTGTGTAAAAACAACTAAATATGGTTACAAATAATTACATTAATTCTAATCGATTTTAATTTGATCAATTATATAAATATTTAAACAATTAAATCAAAGATTTCTAGAAATACTTTCAAAAAGTGTCTTAAATATCATAGCATGGTAAATAGCAGTGTTGTTACTACAAATAATTATTTAAATATTAGTTGCAAATATTTCAAACATGTTTATAACTATAATTGATAACACATACATCAACAATTTACAAATATTGCCGATAGAGGGCGATATGCGCCCATATATACGTCACACTGCTGAGCTCGAGCCGAGCGATTGGTCTACTATGCTACGCTGGTCAGACGGGTTGTTATAGGGTTTTATTTCGAGATTTTCTACTCTCTTGCATAGATGTTATTTGCATATCATATCCCTTAGTCTTTAGTCTCTTATTACTCCGTCAACGCATGGAGATATACTATAATATAGCAATTCTAATAGGATTAGATGTTATAAAAACGAAAATTAGTGAAAATATTTAATGTTTGCACAATTTTTGTTTCTGTTAGTCAATCACGTGTAAAGTGTATACAGATTTGAATGAAAATTGACACATATATAGAACATTGCCTGGATTAACATATGAAACATTTATCATCCCGATATTGTGTTCCTTTGGGATAATTGTTCAACTTTACTTTTTTTACTTATCAAACATAATCCATTAAATAAATTTAGAAAAAGATGTTGCCTAGTTAAAGTGATTTTCTACGCAGTCTAACCCATGGGCTTACCTGCGCTTGATGGCGCCCTAGCTGAGGTCGCGGGTAGAGACACCGGGGATTTGTTGCAATATTTTTAATAATAGTATATACATAATTCGTAATATTTTATTTATTATACATCATGCCATATTAGTTCCTGTCGTAATCTGCCCTTTTATGTTTATATGTATTCAGTCCCTACTTAAGGTACCTTCTATCGTAAGTTATTACGTAATTAGCTAACTTAAAAACTTCTTATAGTGACCATATCAATAATAAAGATCTTTTTTTTTTATTGCAAACGGTGGCAAACGCGCAAACAGTACACCTGATGGTAAGTGTTGCTGCCGCTCATGGACCTTTACAAGGCCGTTGCCTACCGCGAAGAAAGTGAAGGGAGTGTGAATGCGTGCATTGAAGGTCGGTGATACCAAGGGCACCACCAAAACCCTCCACACGCATACACCCTCAGAAAGTTGGGCTACCGGCTCTCTCGCTCACCGAACGAAGCGCAGTAACAAATCGCTACTACTCAGACGTCGATTTCCTGCTCAGTGTGGTACTGCCCCGGACGGACCGGCCCGCGGCTGTAGACAGATAACTGTCGACAGTGTGGTCCTACCACTCTTTTATGTTTTAAATAAATAGATTGACTGGGCAATTGATAGGGACTGAATAATTTAACCAACTTGGTATTACATGGATTTCACAACTTGTTATGGTAGAAGAACTGAGTTGCGAGACTTGGCTTTCTTACAAGTTATATTTTTAATAGCATGCATATATACTTGTAAAAAATAATTTCGATGTTTTACATTTGCCAGGCGTCCTGAACAACTCCTGGCCGGTACACCCCCGTGGGACCTGGAGGCGGAGATGCTCGCCGGAATTTACCGGCGGGTGTCGGAGACGTGCGCTTGCGGCGGCATGTTCTCGATGAAGGAGATTGCCGCCTGGCGGGTTGACGCCCGCCGAGACGTTATTGCCCGTTGGGCAGTCCGGCTGGAAATGCCTCGTTACGGTGTCTGGACCGTTGAGACCTTACGGCTGGTGCTGATGGAGTGGTTGGAGCGGACGCACGGGGTGCTTTCCTTCCGACTGGTGCAGGTCTTGACAGGGCACGGATGCTTCGGCAAGTACCTGCACAAGATCGTCAGGAGGGAGAGCACACCAACCTGCCACCACTGCGATTGCAACGAGGACACGACGCAGCACACATTCGAGGTGTGTGCCGCGTGGTCTGAGCAACGCCGTGATTTCCTCGCATTCATCGGTGCCGACCTGACACTGCCGACCATCGCTAGGGAGATGCTCGGAAGCATCAGGAACTGGGACGTGGTCGCCGCCTTCTGCGAGGCATTTATCTCGCGGAAGGAGGCGGCGGAGCGCGCGCGGGAGGAACGCCTCCACGACGACGCAATCCGCCGCATCCGCCGCCGGCGACTCGGGCGGCGCAAGCGTGAGTATCTGCTCCTAATGCCGCCCTAGCCGAGGTCACGAATGACTGGACCGAGGAATTAGTCCGTCACCTGCAGAGAGGCTCACCGCGCGACGGCGACCGACGTCCCCGAGGGGGAACGTCGAGTGGAGCCGCGACCGGGGTATTCCGTCGGGCCGACCACGGAAGACAAGGTACCCTGCACCGGTGGTCGGCCCAACAACGAAGGCGATGTGTCACGGGTGAGTCATGAGGCCGCGTGCCGCCCCTTTATCGCCCCGGACGGATCCGGGCGACGGGTGCACACACCATGGCGTGGGCCATTAGGGGTGGCCCTAAAAAAAAAAATAAAAAAGGCGTCCTCAGCAACGGCTCACTTTTTTTACTGATTTGGATCTGAATTATATAAAATACATATTGCAGATAATATGGGAACATACACTCAATAACACCCCAAACTGAGGTTCATATGCCACAGGTGCCTTAGCCTCGTGAGCCTTTGTGTTTCATTTCTTAGATTAACCTATAATATCACACTAGATTGAAAGCTTGATTGATTCACTAAAACAAATATGCCTATATTGATCGCACAGTGAAAAAAAAATAAGCTATTTAAAAATTCGTAATGAATAATCTGTTTAAGCTACCATCATAAATTTATTTGTAATTTTTGATTACAATGTATTTAAATTATAGTTACTTTAAGAATCTATTCTCTATAGAACCGAGTATTTTACGGCATATTTTTAATTTATTGCCTGGAACTTCTGTACTAAGTAACTATGACTATTTTATATAAGTTCTCTCATTGGAGTTTGGAGTTTAAATAGAACGATAGAGAAAATAAAAAATGAGATGGTTTGATATGAAAGGCGATTAATTGAAAAGGCATAAATCAAATCCAATAATTCATTCTGCATAAGTCTCTGCATATTCAAAATTAAGTACAAATAAAAAAGGAAGGCGTAACTAAAACAACAACTTATAAAATCCCTTATCCTTTAGGAAGCCTATATATATTCCAGCTTTTGAAGCCTCTTGCATATGGCAGATAAATTAGGTTTCTATACAATGCTCGCCAAATAGGTCTAGGGATTTTTTCTTTTTTGTTCTATCCGATTTGCTGACAAGTACTCAGCGGGGAAATTTAAATATTACTTTCTATTTAAATATTAATACTACTACAATTTCTACCAACGCTTACATTACTCGTGGGTATCGTAAAACACTTAATTTGATGCCGTCTGGTCAATCGTTGTATTTTTAACTAGTAATCCGCCCACGCTTCGCTTCGATTTTAGTCGCCTTACTCGTGTACCGGGATAAAATATAGCCTAATTTACCCCTTATATAGACAGCTACCTGGTAGTAAAATATTATCGAAATCGGTCCAGCCGTTTTGAAGATTACCTAAATATCAACATGAAAAAAGCCCATTATCTTGACATTACAAAGAGACACTTCAATTTTATTTATTTGTTTTAGATATGGGTTGACATCAGGCAAGTGGCCGGTCATAAAACTATTGGCAGTAACTTTCGCAATATGTTCTTTGGAAGAAGTACGTCTTGGGTAATTGATATGCGTAAAATCGATTGAAAGTGATCGATTTCAAGGAATTCTATTTCCGATGTAAAACATCTATAGGCGGGGGTGAACCTGACCATTGACGTGGCGTTTACGCCACACTTGGATTTAAAAAAAAAGGAAAAATGTACACATTTGTGTAACGAAACCATAACCTGTTTTAGAATTTTGTACTACGCCATCTAGTGAGCTCAAAATAAATTATTACCTATAGTGTATACTAATGAAAATAAATGTTTATTGAATAAAAATCATCATTTTCTAGAAAAAAAAAACGTAATATTTTATTAATACTTTATGCCATATTAGTTCCTGACGTAATCTCTTCTTTTTTTATCATATATACTTTTACAAAATAATTTCGATGTTTCACATCTGCTAGGTGTCCTGAGCGACGGCTCACTTTTTTTTATAGGTTAAGAATAACGTATATTGAGTCAGCTAGAAATACATATATTTTCTGTGTGATGGCGCAGTAAGAATACAATTCGCTACCCCCTTCTCCTTAACCTTATGTGTCGTAAGATTAAGGGATATTATATGCAAATAACAAGTATGTAAGAGCAGTCAAACTCAAAAGAAATTTTTATACCGACCCGTCTGACCAGCGTGGTATAGTAGATCAATTTTTTCTTCCTAGTTTGTAGGAGGCTAAGTCCAGCTGTTAATGATTATAATAAACCGGCGAAGTGCGAGTCGAGTCACGCACGAAGGGTTCCGTACCATTATCTATAAAAGAAAACTCTTTTATTGTATGGCAGCCTCCTTAATTATTTATTTTATTTTAATTAATTATATTTAAAGAGAACATAAAACTAAATATTCTATGAATAGTTAAAGCGTCTACCTGTCACCGTTATTAGCATCGAGCAAGAAACGGTAAAAAAGTCAAGTTTGTTGTATGGGAGCCACCCATAAATATTTATTTTATTTTATTTTTAGTATTTGTTGTTATAGCGGCAACAGAAATACATCACCTGTTCTTTTTTTTTTTTTTTTTATTGCAAGCATTGGCAAACGAGCAAACAGTACACCTGACGATAAGTGTTGCTGCCGCTCATGGACCTTTACAAGGCCGCTGCCTACCGCGAAGCTTTCTTCGCGGTAGGCAGCGGGGAGTGTGGGAGTGTGAATGCGTGCATTGAGGCTCGGTGATACTAAAGGCACCATCAAAACCCTCCACACGCAAACACCCTCAGAAAGTTGGACTTCTGGCTCTCTCGCTCACCGAACAGTTATCTGTATAACTGTCGACAGTGTGGTCCTACCACTGTGGTCAACCATCTGTGAAAATTTCAACTGTTTAGCTATCACCGTTCTTGAGATACAGCCTGTTGACAGAGGGATGGACGGACGGACAGCGAAGTCTCAGTAATAGGGTCCCGTTTTTACCCTTTGGGTACGGAACCCTAAAAAGCATTTCACTAAAAACGGATTCCGGAAATAAAACGATATTCCGAAGTTCATTTCTATTGAGTATACAAAACACAGCAGGATCTCATTGGAACTACAAAAAATTATAAACCTTTGGTTTTACGAAACAGATGATAAGTTTAGCTCGAAAACATCAATCATAGGTTGACTTTCAAATGACTGTTCAGATAGCGTAGTGATTAAGATACCGACACACCATGTCAGTGATACGGGTTCGAATCCCACGCAGGACACTTCTTTGTGTGATCCATAAATTGTTGTTCTGGATTTAATCTGTGTCCCTTACTTATATTTTTAAAGACCCCCACAATACAAGGATTAATTTCTTAGTGTAAGATCATTATTTCGTGTCATACATCCCACTATTGGGCTCGAGCCCCCTCCATAATACGAGGGAAATTGACCGACTGATTGATCGGAATTTTGGGACTGATGGGAATTACTGTATGATACAGTCTGGTCAGACAGGTTCGTATAGGGTTATTCGTTATTTCGAGTTTTTCATCTTTTGCATAAATGTCATATGCATATGTATATATATCCTTTAGTCGTCTTTTACGACGCCCACGGGTAAAAGAGGGGTGGTGAATTGTATTCTTATTCCGTAACCACATGAAAATATTTTACGCAGAAGATTATATACGCAGAAGAACGAGTGTAACCGACATAGCACGAAGAATTAGCACGCTGAAGTGGCAATGGGCAGGCCACATCGCTCGACGAACCGACAACCGCTGGGGAAGAAAGGTTCTCGAGTGGCGACCACGCATCGGACGACGCAGTGTAGGACGCCCCCCCACTAGGTGGACCGACGACCTAGTGAAAGTTGCTGGGCGTCGTTGGATGCAGGCGGCACAGGACCGCACATTGTGGCGCAATATGAGGGAGGCCTACGTCCAGCAGTGGACGGCAATAGGCTGAAATGATGATGATGATGAATGAAAATATTGTCCTTAAAAAAGTTTAAACACGAGACATCAAAATAAAAAAATTACAAACTGTAATTTTTTACCCTTATATCGTATAATTCTGTTTTTCAATACTCAGCCTTCACAGTCACGGTATAGAATTTTCCATGTTCAAAGTTATTTCAATTTTAAAGTGAAGGTTGTACGTAGTTCGTACTTAATATCCGAAAGTTTTTCAATTTTTGTACTAACTTGCTGAATTTCAATTGGTAAATGTTAAATACTGGAATTAAACTTCTACTTGCAAACGTCCCACTTTGGGGTACAGGCGTCTTCCAAATGTAAAAATATTAAAACATTTTAATGAATACTAGGAATATTCCGAAGGCCTGATTATCAAGGGGGTGAAGCCGAAACACCTCCTCGTGGTGCGCCTTGGGCAACTTCCACTGGGACGCTGAGATTTTGGCTGTAGGGTCTCGCGTGTCGCTCTGCTCACATAATGCGCGACGAAGACTCAATGTTTGACGGGATCTTATGATCCTCTACTACCGGTGGCGGCTACTTGGTGCCCGAAGATTGGGATTACTGTCACCCTCGCGAGTGGCATGGCTCTCGACCTGACAGACAACCCTGAGATTGGAATATCCAGAGGTCGACACCGGGTGTCTTCGGATCGCCAGGTAGAATATATATAGAAAAAAAAGTCCCAAATCGCAAGTTTTGCCACTCGACTAGAGGGGTGGCATAGATGATAGAAGATCAGCTGTTACAGAGTGCAAAGTCAAGGCAAAACCCAAAACTCCAACATAACGACAGCAGGGAATGAACTTTGTTCTATTCCAGAAGGTATCTTTCTAGAGGAAATCCTTTGCTGAGCCGATATCTGAACAGGAGACACATACAAATACTAGCTCAGTCAGCTCTGCTATGAGATTGGAACAGCTGATGCCAATACCGAGGGCCCAGTGACACATGAGGCCTCAAAAAAGCGCAGAAAAAGTCTGCCGAAAATGCTCCCCGGTAACGCGACACAGTTGCATCGCCGTTCAACCGAGTGAAGAGGGCGGCAGTTCTGCCGCAGAGCCGTCCGACACGGAGGGCAGTACGTCGGTTACTGAGATCACAGCTGAATTATCGTCGCTTTCTGCGGCATCGATCCTAGCAGAGGCTCTAACCATAAGAGAGCAGGCTATACCTTTTAAGATGCGGTAACGCCACCTGAATAAGAGATACTTCCTCCATTTTGCTATTGAGCCAAACATTGGCACCGATTCCTTGATGTCCATGGCCAGCCCGGCTACATTCTAGTCCTAATCCGTGATCAATATACGATTCTATTAAAAGTAAATATTAAAACACTTGTCAAAATATATGAGAAATTATTTACAAAATCGGTCAAATTATATTGGTAATAAATAATTCATAAGCTTCGAAGTTCATTCACCCGTAGTAAAGCAAATATGATAGTGAGTAGAACACTGAAACAAATTACCGTTCGCTCCATCACTCTTTATTTAACTACGGCAACGGGTAGCAACGTAATATATCAACAGTGCAACAGCCCACAGCCACTTAAGTGTGCCGAGCGTCACGGCAAGTGAGGGGGCTGCTCCTACTTAATGAGTACGGGCTATGTTAAGTATTCACTTCTGTATATATTGATACGTGTGATGGCTTAATTTATATATAAATACGTGAAGCAAAAACTTTGTACCCCTTTTTAGGAAAATTATGTGGATGGACAAGTATGAAATTAGGCACAGTTGAAGTATATAATGAGGAGAAGTGCATAAAACTGAAATTTCATATAATAATGAATTAGAAATACATTAAAGTCATTAAAAAAGGCATTACGCACACTACAACGCAATCGCTACACACACACACACACACACATTTCTGTGAGTGTGTTGCGTAGCTTATACACTTTTGTTTACGGTTAAAATCTCTGGTCGAACTGAATGTCAAACAATCATAATTATGATCACAATGTCTAATAGAGATTTGTGTATTATATATTAGTTATTAGTGAAATACAGCTTGCTCAATTTACAATTATAAATAAATAAAATTAAAGAAAATTGTGTGGCAGAAAAATTAATTAGAATTCATTAAGGCCGAATTTCGACCACACGCCGACCACTAGTCTATATAAATTAATAAAATTTAAGTGTCTATTTGTAATATCAAAATAGTAGGCTTTTTTTATGATCACGCGGTTATTTGCACGATTCATTAATTTTTTTCGGCTCATATATGTCCCACTGCTGGGCTCGAGCCTCCCCCATGATAGGAGGGAAATATATAATAGACAGGTTGATATAGGATTTTGTTTCGAGTTTTCTATGTCTTGCATAGATGACATATGCGTATTATATCCTTTAGTCGTGTTTTACGAGACCCACGGGTAAGAGAGGGAGTGGTGAATTATATTCTTACTCCAACATCACACGGAAAAGAATACAGTTCACCACACCTATCTTGCCCGTGGACGTCGTAAAAGATGACTAAGGGATATAATAAGCGTGTAACAACTTTGCCAGAGAAGGAAAACTCAAAATAAAACCACCAATCTGTCTGACCAGCATGGTATAGTGAGGTCAATTTCCTTTCTATTCTGGAGGAGCCTCATGCCCAGCAGTGGGATGTATATGAGCCAAGATGATGATGACAGTCGTATCATTTCAGATCATATAGGTGCCACGGCTAGACTCCAATCTCGTCCATGATATACCACGCTGGTCAGACGTGTTAACATACTAAAATTAAGGACAGTATTCCTTTCGAGATATCCTTCTCTTGCTTAGATGCTATATACATATTACATCTCTCAGTCATCTCTTACCACATCCACGAGTAAGTTAAGGAGTGGTGAATATTATTCTTACTGTAACAACATACAAGTGAAATACAGACAGCATTTTATTAATTTTCGTTTTATAATCAAACCTTTTTACGTTTTGTGAAATCGGTCGACTTTTTTTTTCATTTTTAATAAACCTCTAACAATGTTATCCTGTGTTTAGTAACGCCCTTTTAATCGACCGGTCCGTTTAATGTAAATATAATAATTTTATGAAAACGTTATTCAAATAATTTTTACGTGGCAAATAACATACGAAACGTTTTAAAAGTTGCCAAAACCTTCCGTGAAATAGCTTTGAACTCTCAAATAAAATATCAGCAGTACAATAAACGAGTAGGCTCGTAAAGTATTCACAGTCAAAACTGAAATAGAAGTGGGTCGCAGCTATTAATGTAACTACTGACAATAGTTTTGACGTTTCTTTGACAAATTAATTCAACAGAATTAAAGTTTAACTAACTTTTAAGTATAATCTTTAATATTGGAAACAAAGGTTTATATTCGATAATGCCACTTAATCCTTACTAATATTATAAACTAGCAATCCGCCCTCGCTTCGCTTCGGTTATAGGTTATAGTCGTTTTACCCGCGTAGTTCCCGTTCCCGTGGGAATACCAGGATAAAATATAGCCTAGTTTACGCCCTGATATTATAGCTGTCCATTGGTGAAAGAATTTTTGAAATCGGTCCAGCCGTTTTGAAGATTACCCGGAACAAACAGACAGACAAAAATTTTGTAATTGCTATTTTAGACATAGGTGTCGTGCAAATAACCGTGTGAGCATGAAAAAAGCCTATTATTTTGACATTACAAACAGACACTCCAATTTTATTTATTGGTATAGATGCGAAAGTAAGGATGTTTATTTGTTTGTTTGTTTGTTACGCTTTCACGTTTAAACCACCGAACTGATTTCAAAAATTCTTTCACCAATGGAAAACTATAATATCAGGTAGTAACATAGGCTATATTTTATCTCGGTATTCCCACGAGAACTACGCGGGTAAGACGACTGAAACCGAAGCGAAGCGAGGCGGGGTTGCTAGTTTTTTCATAAATTAACATCTATTTGCACTCATTAATTCAAATATTTTTTTGAAAATAGGTAGGTATGTCACAAGCCGGACTAAGCGTATGCCAATCGTCCCTCTCTAACGCTTGATCCGAGCTCTCGCTTTCACGCTCGGCTCAGATGGAACGTGACAATTTTTTACACATTCATCGATTTATAAGACGTTATTAGGTCCAAAAATATGTGTTAAATATGTTTAAGGCCACTGCAGTAAAAGGGTTAATTCGTTAATGCAAGTTGTTTTCTTTATAAAAATATATATAGTGTTTAATTGGCTGAGTTAATACTCCGGCAATGAATACTTTATGACTAAACAAGGCCTTAATTGATAGACGAAAGGGTATTTCTTCGTCCTTGTAAGTTAACGACACAATGATGGACTTTTCTATTAACTTTTTTTGTTTTCATTTGTAACAAATATACGACCAGTCCACTAGTGTCTTAATGAATTAAAAAGTAATCATCTCCTTATATTATGTATTCAATTATTATTATGGTCTTTCCACGCAATAGAAAGAAAATTATGCTGTTACTAATGGGCGTGTCCATATATTTATAACAATTAATAAAAGTCATAGGTACATCTTTAAATATGTATATACTAGCTGATCCATCAGACGTTGTTCTGATCAAATAAGTGCCACCTACCGAGTTCAATTGTGAATCTAAACAATTCTCGACTCCTCTTGAACACACAAAAAATTTCATCAACATCGGTCCAGCCGTTTAGGAGGAGTTCAGTGACATACACATGTACACAAGAAACATATATAAAGATTATAAATCTTCTGTTCGTGTGTTTGTAATTGAACTCCTTCTAAACGGCTGGACCGATTTTGATGATTTTTTGTATGTGTTCAAATGGGTTAGAAAATCGTTAATATTTATATTTGGACTGGGTAGGTGGCGCTGCGATCGATTTTGAATAGATTTCTTTTTTTTTATTTGACCAGAACAGCATCTGTTGGATCAGCTAGTTTATTATAGAACCTAACTCTAGAAGAAGGAATAATAAGGAAATATGCAGAGTATGAGAGAAGATAAACTGCAAATCTATAACCTAATAAATAAAATTGAAGTGTATGTTTGTAATATCAGAATAGTAGGTTTTTTTCATGCCCACCCGCCTATTTGCACGATACCTTTGCCTAAGAACTAGTTTAATTTTTTGGTCTATCTGTGTATCTTCTTGTTTGTGTGTTTGTACCGGGTTTTCTTTATAATGGCTTGACTAATTTTGATAATATTTTACTTCCAGATAGTTGTCTATATAAGCACTAACTTAGGCTATATTTCCACACATAAAAACTCTATAAAATTTTGTTCGGTATGGAACTCAAATCCCAGGCTATCTTGACAGATATTGTAGATTGAAAATGCAAAGCAGCTAGTACCAAAGCGCAGCAAAGGCGGGTCGCTAGTTTTAAAATAAAAACAAAATATGGTTGAGAATGCAATGCACACCCGATTCAAATCCCAAGCCAAAAAAACCTTGAAAACACTTGAATGGTAAAATAGTTCCTACTTCAGAGAATAGTTATACAAAGTTAGTTAAAATTAAGATTTTCTTGGCTATATACATGTATAATATAATTAATCATCATCATCATCTCAGCTCATATACGTCCCTCTGCTGGGCT
This sequence comes from Lymantria dispar, assembly GCA_032191425.1. Taxonomy (NCBI): domain Eukaryota; kingdom Metazoa; phylum Arthropoda; class Insecta; order Lepidoptera; family Erebidae; genus Lymantria; species Lymantria dispar. Next base: position 28,055,975 of record CM063459.1, read on the forward strand.
CGAGACTCCTCCACAATAAGTGAAAAATTGACCAACCATACTTACCACGCTGGTCAGATGTGCGGGTATAGGGTTTTACTTCGAGTTTTCCTTCGCTTTTATAGATGTTATATGCGTATTATGTCCCTTAGACGTTTTTTATGACATCTCGTCGATGTCGTAAAGATAGGGAGTAATGAATTGTATTCTTACACCGTCACCACACGGAAGAGGTATTATACGCATACTGTACCCCCTAGTCACCTTTTACGACACCCACGGGTTAAATAGGGGTGGTGAATTGTATTCTAACACAAACCTAATTAGATAATTAATAATATATGAAATAAAACTTCTCTTACACTTTTTATCGTTTCCACTGAAGCAATTTACAAGGAATGAATATTTGATAAATGAATGAATATTTAACAAGATGAATTACTTTTTTACCGAATGAATATTAGCGTTTTATTAGTATTTTCCTGTATTTAATAATGGAAGAGCCACACTATTGACAGTTGTCTGTCTACAGCCACGGGCCGATCCGTCTGAAGTAGTACCACACTGAGCAGAAAATCGACGTCCGAGTAGTAGCAATCTGTTACTGCGCTTCGTTCGGTGAGCGAGAGAGCCGGAAGCCCAACTTTCTGAGGGTGTTTGCGTGTAGTGAATTTTAGTGATGCCTTTAGTATCACCGAACCTCATTGGACACATTCACACTCACTTCGACTGCACAGATGGCGTAGTGGTTAAGATAGCGACCTACAGCGCCAGTGTCGGGGGTTCGAATCCCACGCGGGACAACACTTTGTGCGATCCACAAATTGTTGTTCTAAGTCTGGATATAATTTGTTTCCGTTAATTATATATATGTAAAGTCCCCCGCAATACAAGGATTATTTCCTTAGTGCAGAGTGTTATCTAAAAAAAATAAACAAAAAAAAAACAAACTTTCTTCGCGGTATGCAGCGGTCTTGCAAAGGTCTATGAGCAGCAGCAACACTTACCATCAGGTGTACTGTTTGCTCGTTTGCCACCGTTTGCAATAAAAAGAAAATTCTATATCAACCCAATATATGTAGAAAGTCCTACATATGTACACGAGGGATGTTCTTAGGCTAGGGGATGTTATGCATGTATAACCAGATAAACTTTGATCATTCAGTTCATAAACTGTTCCGAGCTGGACTCAAGCTTCTTCTATTATAGGATGAAAAATCACCTTAATTTTTTCTTTTTTCACGCTGTGTAAATGCATTTACGTACTATCCCCCGCCGGTTACAGACAGGGGAGTGTGTGTGAGACTCGCCGGCCACAGAAGTGACCGAAATACCCACTAAAACTACAGCGGCCCCTTCCGCGCTTTTACGAGGTGCCGGAGGGATCGTCTGATGACATTCTATCCCCGACACCCCAACGCTTGGGCGTCTGGCCACGTCCTGTCATCATTCAGGGCGGTGGGTGGAGAAGCGCATAGCGGCGTCTCATCCTCCCTGGTCGTCGCCGGCAGAGCGAGTCAGTGGACGCAAGCACCTCACGTACCCGCTCCGCGGCCTCCTTCCTTGTCATGACAGCCTCACAGAAGGAGGCCATCGACGACCAACAGCTATCGCTGCCGAGCATCTTGGAGATGATGGTCGGCAACGACAGATCTGTTATTCTCAGTTCTGTTGAATGGAAAATGACCTACTTTACCACGCTTGTCAAAAGAGTTGGTATAGCGAGAGTGCTGGAGCTTTATTTCACGCATTCACACTCCCTTTACTTCTTTCACAATAGGCAACGGCCTGGCAATTGCCTGGTCCATGAACGGCAGTATTACTTACCACCAGGTATGCTGTTTGCTCGTTCGCCACTAGTGATAAAAAAGGGTTTCTTTTTCAATTTTCTTTCTCTTACATAGATGTTATATCCATATTATCTTTTACAATACCGAAGAACAAAACTGATAGTAAATTATATTCTTAGTCCGTTATTATACAGAAATTTTGGTCATTATCATCATCATCATCACAGCTCATATACGTCCCAATGCTGGGCTTGAGTCTCCTTCCTAATAGGAGAGAAATTGACTTACTACTCAACGCTGGTCAGACAGGTTGGTGTAGGGTTTTGTTTCGAATTTCCCTTTTCTTGCACAATAACTATCCATAACATAAATCACTCGTCTTTTACGATATCCACGGGTAAGAGAAAGGGTGGTAGAAATTGTATTCTTACTGCTTTACCACACGGAATTTTCACAGAATTTTTCAAGGTATTTTAATTATTATATGTGAATAAATTTGTGTATTTTTAACAAATACATAATTTTATCGATTGTTCTACTTTACGAAGCAGTTTGTTTTGAAAGTTACAAAACATTGGAATCTGTAACAACTTTGCAAGCTATTCTAATGATAATAATTGAATTATAACGAAAGGCAATGTAGATTTCATGCTAATTTGCAAACGGCCTAAATTAATTAGACTTGGGTAGAATTACATTTATCTTTGCCGCCTGTTTTCATAAAATGTGATCAGACTTCCATGAGATAATTTGATATATCTATATATATATATTTATATATATATATATATATATATATATATATATATATATATATATATATATATATATATATATATATATATATATATATATATATATATATATATATATATATATATATATAAATAGATTAACGAATGTTCTATTTAAATATAATTATTCATTACATTATTATTAGTACTATTTTGTTGACTAACCAAGTGCTTTGTAGTTTTTTATACAATCTCATCTATACTAATAAATAAAATTGGAGTGTCTGTTTGTAATGTCAAAATAATAGGCTTTTTTCATGCTCACACGATTATTTGCACGACACCTATGCCAAAAATAGAAATTAAAAAATTTTTGTCTGTCTGTCTGTCTGTCTGTTTGTTCCGGGTAATCTTCAAAACGGATGGACCGATTTCAAAAATTCTTGCACCAATGGAAAGCTATAATATCAGGGCGTAAACTAGGCTATATTTTATCCCGGTATTCCCACGGGAACGGGAACTACATGGGTAAAACGACTATAACCTATAACCGAAGCGAAGCGAGGGCGGGTTGCTAGTTTTAAAATAAAATCAATGACTAAATACAGACACTTACGCAATTAAATGATTAATGAAAAATAACCTTATTTTCCAGCAAGTGGCGGGGCGGGGCGACGTCCGTTGGGACTTTGTAACTGTTGGGCAGCCTGGATGAAGTGACCTTGATTGTGTGGATGTTTGTACTGTCGAGGCCTTTCGGCTGAAACTGATAGAGTGGTTTGACAGTACGGGTTGATTTCCTTCCGACTGATGCAAGTGTTAACGGAACACTGTTACGTCGCCAAGTACCCGCACTAGGTCTCCTGGAACTCCTCTACCACGACTTGGTCTGATGCCGCGCCAGCTGAGGTCTTGGGTGACTGGACCGTGGAATAATCCATCACACGCACAAAGGCTGACGCCCGTTGGCGAGGAGGATGATGAATTGTATTCTTACTCCATCACCACACGGAACTTCTATGCGTACAAAGTCACGAGCAAAAGCTAGTATACATATATAAATATGTTCATATATAATATTAAGAGAGAATTATTACACTCCATATAGTACCCGTCAGGGCTTATATTACGCTAATGTCTAAATTAACAAGTGGTTTTAGGCGTAAGAGCTGTGAAATCTACAAAGGTATATTGTACTTGGAAACGTGTAATTAATTAAGATTTAGAAAATATGTTTAATTATTAATCTAATTTTTTAATATTTTTTATTGCCTATGTCAAGCGAGCAAGCAGCACAGCTGATAGTAAGCGATACTGCCGCACGTGGATCTATACAATACCAGAGACACAGGTAGGCCGCTGGCTACCGTGAAGAAAGTGCTCTTCTTGAACCTTGTTTAAAGAAGGACGTGTCATAACTCTCGGGAAACATAACAGCAAATAGATCATGCCAGATCCTGAGCGTTCATGGGAGAAATCAATGCTGGAAACGTAGAGTTGAAGACCATAATGTTTCCAGATGAAATGCTCTGCTACGGTGTTGAGTAATTAGCAGCGCAGGGTGCTTTCCTGCCGACTGTTGCAGGTGTCGATGGGTCGTTAGGAGAGAGAGTACATCGTTCCGTCACTACTCCAAGTGTGTGCCACGTGGGAGAGTAGCGCCGTGAATTCTTCACAATTATCTTTACTTACCTGACACTGCTAGGGTCGACGTCGCTAGAGCGATGCTTGACAGCATCAGAAACTGGGACGCGTTCACCGCCTACTGCGCTGCGAGCCAGTAGTCTCGTAGCGGAGTGGTTCACAGCTGAGATGTACTAAGCTAACACACTGCCGTTTGGAGCATCGTAGGCAGGAATACCTGCGCCTGATGCTATCCTAGCCGAGGCCGTGGATGACTAATCCGTTACCCGCAAAGACTTTGACCGCACTGATCTTGGTTGCTGCCGAGGCGTCGACAGGGATTGACAGAAAGTAACCCGCCGAGCAGGCCAGAGACGTCAAAGATTCTATACCAGTAATCGACCCAAGGGCGATGGTTAGGGGGTACAACGGGTTATAGGCATTTTGTCACGACGACGCCGTGCATCTATGCCAGCACGCAAAAAAAATAAGAAAATTGTAACTTTTATTTTTAATTAATATTTTGTGATCTACACAAAATTATACTGTTAACATTGCCAGCAAAATATATCCTCGTTTTTTCTAATATCGACTGCCTAGTATAATATAATTGACAGTAAGTTAGTAAGACTAATGATTTCGTATAGTAGTTAATTTAATAAAAGATAAAATGCGAGGCTGTTTGGTTCGTTACCCTCCGAATGAAAACATTTAGGATAGCTTACGGACATGAAAGAAACTGGGTTGTCAGTAACTGACAAGATAATGGACCATGCATAATGGATTAGAAGATAATTTCTCACACACTCTTATTTACTTTGCAGAGTGATTATTATTTTATATGTATTAGAATGTTTGATGTTATTGTGAATATTATATATTATATGAAATTCATTATGTATTACATTATTGATTATTACGTTTGAGGTTTATTTGTTAATTTTTAATTTATGATCAATTCCATATGGTGACGGAGTACGAACACAATACACCATTCACCCTCTTACTCTTGGGTCTCGTGGGAGACAACTAAGGGATGTAATATGCATGTAACATCTATGCAAAAGATTGAAAACTTGAAACAAAACCCTGTGCCAATCTATTTGACTAGCGTGGTGTAGTAAGTCAACTTCTCTCCTATAGTGGTACGAGCTCAATAGTGGATTGCATATGAGCTAAAATGAAGCTTGTAATTTTAAAACTGTGATGATTTTATATTATTACGCGAATTACAGAGTTGGAAATTAGAATGTAACTTTCAACAGATGTCTAAATGTTTACATTTTCAAAAAATAAATTAAATAAACTTTCAGCTTAAATACATGATATAAAATGTACAAAATCTACAAAATAAAGCTGTGTAAGTTTTATTTTGTAGATTTTTAGCAACTGTATTAAGCTCCCTTTTCCCACAAGGTTAATACAAAAACAAATATTTATAGTAGAGTAAAAGCCCCCAAAAAATGTTCTAGCATCTAGCGACTAGACAGGTCTGAAGTAGTTTATTTTTATAATTTCGTAGTAGGTATATATGATTGATTACTTTTTGTTATTTTCTGATATTTACACCAGTATTATCCATGTATATGAAATAAAACATATTTTTAAGGATTTCATCACGTTTGTTTTTGAATTTTACCTTTGTCGATGTTGCGAATACTTTTCAGCGTTTATGGTCATGGGAGAACAAGGTGTTTCACGTAATAGATCGATAAGTCTTTGTTAATACAAAAACAAATATGCTCTATAGAAGGTATAAGCAATCGTATGTAATAATTAAATTTTGACCAACATTACAAACAGATTCATTGTCAGTAGAAAAAGAAAATGATTCTATATAAATAAAAATTATATAGACTACCAATTTGGTTCGCGTAGTATTGGGTTATTGACTGATTTTAAAAATTCTATCAAAATGCAAACATCATAGTCCTAGTCATAGTAGCTTCCGTGTAGTGACGGAGTAAGAATACAATTCACCACCCCCTATCTTACCCGTGGGTAATCGTACGAGACGACTAAGGGATATAAAATGCATTTAACATCAATGCGAGAGAAGGAAATTTCTCGAAAAAAAAACCCTATACCAACACGTCTGACCAGCGTGGTATCGTAGGTCAATTACCCTTCCATTATAGAAGATACCTGAGCCCAACAGTGGGATGTATATGGGCTGAGATGATGATGATGATTAATGCAAACATATGCAGTAGGTAAAATGTGTAAGCAATTTTTGCCGGTTGCACTACAGGAAACGGGACTGCATGAGTGAAACCACGAGCGATTTGGCCGATTGTGAAGTTTTCATATTATCATTGCAGTTCAACATACGTCCCATTGTTGGGCTCGGGCCTCCGCCGCAATGGAAGGGAATTTTACCTACTATACCACGCTAGTCAGACATGTTGGTATAACCTCCACGGACAAGATAGGGCGTGGCGAACTGTAATCTTAATCCGTCACTACACGGAAATTTTTAGAGTAAAATTGCTGTGTGGTGACTGAGTAAGAAATATAATTTTAAAATTAATTTTTAAATTATGTATAAATATTTTAAATTATAAAAATATATAAATTTATGGTTAGCAGTGCTTATAGAGACTACCTCACAGCAGCATAATATCCCTAAGAAAAAATGTGGTATAGGTTTTGTAGTACAAACTTCTATAGGCAGGTTTGGCTGGGGATTAAATTCCTGTAAGTCGTCAGCAACACGGTTACCTGAGGTAGGTACAGATATATTGTTAGTGTTAATCACTAACAATATATCTGTAGTTATGTGACAGTCACTACAACTGTACCGATAGATTGAAAAACCAGATAAATGTGAAATTTTTAATTTAACAACAATTCGTTTGAATATCCAGAAATAGGTAATAACTGTTTATTTCTAGTTTTAAGTTATCACTTCCGTAGGCGTTCCTCGTGGCTGCTTTGCATTTTTGTACAAAAAGTAAAAGCTTGTTCGAAGTCAGAAAACAAATTGCTATATTTGACAAGAACGAAAAAATCCGTGCAACACTTCAAAAAGCTTCATTGCTAAAATTGTGTTCGCTCCAAACAATTTAGTACAGCAAACGTATTCTTTAAGTGCCCTTAGAAACTCATAAACCCGTTACTTGATTGCTACTTGCGTCTTGTATCGCTGTCAGTATTCATGCCTCATATTTGCATAATTCATAAACCTTCTTTCGGGGCACAAATTGCCTTGAAAAAAGTAACATAAAAATGAACGTTGATTGTTGTGCAAACGCGTCTTTCAGACATAATGTTATTATATTATTATATTTAAATACTATCTATACGTATTGAGGATTATATTACGAAGTTCGGGTTTGATTCCCGGACCGGGCAAAATTTTATGAGGCCCTTGAGAGAAAAAATATCCCAAGTTACTCCTTATTTATAGTCCATAAAATATAGCATGATCTCTGTGACAGTTGTCCCTAGTGCTGTCACGCTTACGATAAAGTCCGTAGCTTTTTATCGATAAAACTATATTTTTATAATTGTGATTTTCTATTATAATTAAAATACAATCAATGAAAATCTTTTTGAATTTATTTCAAGCAAAACTGTTTTCTGACTATTTTAATTATTCAAAAGGTCAAGACAATCAAGGTCTAGGTCATTATTATCGTCATCACTGGAGCGTTCCTGCTTGAACATTTATCATTTTTTGCCAAAATAGGGACAGTCGTTAGATCAATCGATCAATTAGGACTGTTTTTTAAATAAGTCTAGTTTATTGATAATAAAGCGTACATAATATTATCATTTACTCTGAGATAAAAAGTAGTATTTAATGTTTAATTAATTCAATTTATATATTTTCTAATGTAACTGTCTATTTTAATTGTAAAAAATATGTTGAAAGTTTTATATAGGTACTGTATTGGGTTTATTTCTTTTATGAATAATTTAATAAAGATCGGTTATCGATTTACGTATATCGACTGTCCCATCTCTTTTTTATTTTCAGTGCAGTTTCACCTTGTACGTTAGTAAGCGTTATTTATGTATAAAATGTTTACTAGGTATTTCAGTACTTAAGAGGTATACATTTTAGGCATGAATATTAATATTTTTATATTTATAGGTAATATATTGTAATTCAGTTGCAATAAAACTGGCACGAAAAGAATGAAAATATATTTGATTCTAAATGAAATTGTAAACATGTCGCTCGTTCAAACTTACTTCGTTGGTTTCGTTGACATCTGTCACAGAGATCAAGCTATATTTTATGGACTATAGTGAGAGTTAGGCATAGGTATCGTATAAATAACCGTGTTAGCATGAAAAAAACGTATTATTTTGACATTAGAAACAGATACTTTAATTTTATTTATTAGTATAGATAAAGTTCCGTGTGGTGACGGAGTAAGAATGCAATTCACCACTCCTTATCTTGCCCGTGGATGTCGTAAAAGACGACTATGGGATATAATAAACATATAAAATCTCTGCAAGAGAAGGAAAACTCTAAACAAAACTCTATTCCAACACATCTGACCAGCGTGGAATAGTAGGTGAATTTCTCTTCCGTTATGGAGGAGGCCCGAGCCCAACAGTGGGACATATATAAGCTGAGATGATGATGATGATGTATAGATAAACTATGAATATATTATGCATATACTAGGCATGCCTTTTAAGTTCTGTCGTTTCCATATTGCTCGGCAATTATGAATTTGGAACTGCTCTATATTCGAATGTGTTTAAATTTTGAATCTCAACACAGTTGAAAGTATTAGGATTAATGCTATCGTTTAGTCACAACGTCGATTGGAATCTGTCAGGTTACATACGAAAATGAACTTTTCTAAGGAAAATGTTCGTGCAATAATTTTCTACAACTTTAGAAGAGGCGTGACACAGCTTCAGTGTTTTGAAGAGCTAACATCTGTGTTCAGTGATGAAGCCCCATATCTGTGGACTGTCGAACGCTGGTATTTAGAGTTCCAGCCTGGACATACTAGTGTTAGTGACAAATCTCGCGAAGGACGCCCAAAATCCGCCTTCACTGAAGATAACATCATTGCTGTGAGACAACTAATTCTCGAAGATCGTCATGTGACGTATCGAGAGATAGGGGCTCTATTAGGCATCTCAGGGACAATCATTCAGAAGATCTTGCATGAGCGCTTGGAGTGAAAAAGTTAATTTGCCGTTGGATATCGCATCTGCTTTCCAACGATCACACGACGGCCCGCGTCAGATGATGTAAGAAAACTGCAAAGGTTCAACCGAGGAGGGTCAGTGGTGACGAATCTTGGATCTATGCCTACGATCCTGATTCCAAACAACAATCTACAATTTGGATCTTTCAAAACGAGCCAAAGCCGACTAAAGTTGATCGTTCTCGAAGCACTTCAAAGAAGATGGTGGCCACGTTCATTGGAAAAGCTGGCCATGTTGCGACTATTGCATTTGAAGATCGTAGAACGCTTAACGCAGAGTGGTATACCACAGTTTGTTTACCACAAGTCATCTCCGAACTTCGAAAATCTAACTCAAAGCGACGCATTATCCTGCGCCACGACAACGCAAGCTCACACAGCGCTCGTCAAACGATTAAGTATTTCAAATACTTAATCGTTTGACGCAGGAAAATGTAAAAATTCTTGACCATCCTCCATACAGTCCTGACCTAAGCCCAAACGATTTCTTTACATTTCCTAAAATTAAGAAAAGTCTTCACGGTCAAAGGTTCCAGTCCGGTGAAGAAGCAGTCGATGCTTTCAAGTCAGCCATTTTGAACACTCCCACTTTAGAGTGGCATAAATCTATACTAATATTATAAAGCTGAAGAGTTTGTTTGTTTGAACGCACTAATCTCAAGAACCGCTGGTCCGATTTGAAAAATTCTTTCAGTGTTGGATAATTCATTTACCGAGAAAGGCTATAAGGCTATATTATATTTTCAAAAAAATTAGGGATCCGTACTAAAAGTCCTATAATGTAACCCAAGGTGTAAAAAAATGACCCGAAAAAATCCTTACATCGCGTGTGCTGCGAAAACTATTGATTATAGAATAAAACAATGTACTACAACTTTGCAGAATATATAATTATCTACTAAAAATTGATATATTGATATATATTTATTGATATATATTTAATTTAATTTTAATTATTTAAGACAACACCCTGCACTAAGGAAATAATCCTTGTATTGCGAGGGACTTTACAAACATATAATTAACGGACACAAATTACATCCAGACTCAGAACAACAATTTGTGGATCGCACAAAGTGTTGTCCCGCGTGGGATTCGAACCCTCGACACTGGCGCTGTAGGTCGCTATCTTAATCACTACGCCATCTGTGCAGTGACAGTGCAATCAAATGTCGCGACACTATATGTCTAACTATTGCAGTTATCTCACAATAAGTGTTTTTGTTTTTTTTAAATAATTAAAATGCCGTCGCTTTAAAAGCTCTTTATTTTGAACCTTGCTATTAATTTTTATCAAAATAAATTACTTTATATTCAAGACGAATTCAATACCTTTCTAGAACTTTTAGAATTATTAAATTCGGATATTTCATTCAAAAGATATCGCGATATTAAAAATGTAAATTTTAGTGTTGTAGCCAAATAATACTATTAAGTACTAGCTGACCCGGCGAACTTCGTACCGCCTTTTTTCGTAATTATTTTGTTTTAGTATTTATCAGTTTGGTTTTAGTATTATCCGTGCGGTGACGGAGTAAGAATACAATTCACCACCCGTGGGTGTGGCAAAAGGTGACTAAGGGATATAATATGCATATCATATCTATGCAAGAGAAGGAAAACTGGGAACAAAACCCTATACCGACACGTCTGACCAGCGTAGTAGGTCGATTTGCCTCCCATAATGGAGGAGGCCCGAGCCCAACAGTGGGACGTGCATGGGTTGAGACTATGATGATAATTCATCAGTCTCCTACAAATGGCGTAAAGTTGCAGATTAAGGAAATATAACACTTTCCGTAAATTAAATCCAGTTAGATTATCAATAATACCATTATATCGACATGTTTGTGGCCGAGGTCGGCGACCGTCCCACCTTCGGCAGGAGCACCAGCCTCTCTTCCTTCCAACATCCAGAGAACTGACCAAACGCTATTCAAGCGTTGTACAGACCCGTGAGATGAGTACCAGATGCTCAAGGACCAGTGCCAGCACCCATTAGGGTTAACCGTCTGGCCGAAGAGTGATAAATTTAACACGTATATGCGCAACTGCCGCCCGATTTCCGTCTTCGGGGCGGGGCGGTTGCTGGTTACTATCCAGCAAAGCAGTGATTGGGAGGGGGGGTTTCTGCGGTGGAAAGAGGTCCTCGACAATCCTGATGGGGAGGTTGGGGTGAAAAATTTCGGTGAAGGGAGGAGGGCATAGCTTACTCAGCGCTGCGCGATAGAGGCGACCCCAGGGGTCACATTCAAGCTGCTCCTGCCGAACCAAAGGCTGTCTCCGGACTCGGCCTCAAACTTATCAATATAATGGAATTATTGATAATCCAACTGAATTGAATTTACGGCAAGTGTTATATTTCCTTAGTCCGCAACTCTACACTATTTATGGGAGGCTGATAAATCATCATCGTCATTTCAGTCAATACACGTCCAACTGTTGGCCTCGCACCTCCTCCACTATGGAGGAGGGGGCGAAAAAAACAGAAAAAAAAGGAAAAAAATACCTACCATACCGCGCTGGTCAGACGTATCAATGTAGGGTTTTGTTTCGAGTTTTCCTTCTCTTGCATAGATATTATATGCATATTATATCCCTTAGTCGTCCCTTACGACACCCACAGGTAGTGAATTGTATTCTAGCTAATATACCGCCTTTTCTTAGATTGACCTATTCCTGATTCCTAGATTGACCCGGACCAACTCCATCTGGTACCATTTGGGTCAACGATTACATTCCCAAGGAGGGTTGACGTCGGGCAGGCGGCCGGTCATAAAAGTCATTGCCGAAACTTTTTGCAATATGTCAAAACAGATGACATATTGCGTCGACCCCAAGTAATTGGGATAAGAGCAAGATGATGATGATGATGATACCGCCTTTTCTTATCGATTCCAAAACCTTGTTTAATCTATTTTTGTGCTTTATATAATGTAAAATGCTTAGAATAATAACGTATAGAAGGATAGAGTCAGTACTTCGAACTTTCAAAATTTGAATCTAAAAATAGTAATGGCGGGCAGACGATTACACATGTACACACGCACACCACTATATAAATTATGAAATCAAATTTTGTTTTTATTAACATAAATCGTTGAAATACTTTTAAAAGTAATGTTAAAAACCTTTTTATGTTTCTCAAATGTGTTGTGACACCATTTGAATGCACAAACCGTCATAATTACGTATTTATTTTTTAAGAGTTGCGTACGTTCGTGCAGTACAATGACTTGTACATTACGGGACGGTTCCGGCGTAAGCTCCATTAGGCTCCAATTGAAATGCCTCACTTTTTGTGCGTGAACTTACCTTCTATATGTTATTATTCTAAGATAAAATGCCTATAATTATGCAAAAAATGCCAAACCGACGGGACGAACATTAAATGTTTGACAGGTAAGAACAGTTTGTATGGGAAAATGAAATTGTTGTTTGTAGTATTTTAATTGCAATTTTGCCATATTTTCTCACCGTATAAACCTTTCCTGTACTTCCACAAATAATTCAAGACCAAAATTGCCGAAATCGGTCTAGCCATTCTCGAGTTGTAGCGAGACAAACGAACAGCAATTCATTTTTATATATGTATATATAGATTTGATGTGGCAGGCGGTCATATGGGGCGAGAGGCGATTGCCTCAGCGAAATGCCTAGAAAAAGACCTCAACTTTCTCGACAGTCTGCCACTGTAAAACGATTGTGACTTGTACGCAGCAATGAGACAGAGGATGGAAATAGGCAGAAGTTGGGTACCTACTCAACGAGAAACCGCTGAATGAAACTGCGCTAGAGAAACAAGCGTTGAATGAACACAACGCTTGGCTTCACAAACAACTCGATCTTCGTCTAATCGGCAACGGGAATCAATTGCTGAACGTACTCAACGTTTGACCACAGAAGTTTTAAAATCTATACCAATAAATAAAATTGGAGTGTCTGTTTGTAATGTCAAAATAATAGGCTTTTTTCATGCTCACACGGTTATTTGCACGACACCTATGCTTAAAATAGCAATTAGAAATTTTTGTCTGTCTGTCTGTCTGTTTGTTCCGGGTAATCTTCAAAACGGTTGGACCGATTTCAAAAATTCTTTCACCAATGGAAAGCTATAATATCAGGGCGTAAACTAGGCTATATTTTATCCCGGTATTTCCACGGGAACGGGAACTACACGGGTAAAACGACTATAACCTATAACCGAAGCGAAGCGAGGGCGGATTGCTAGTGAATAAATAAATCCTGAAAGTCACTATACCCTCCAAAATCACTATTCCGCGCGGACGAAGTCGCGGGCGCTGCTAGTGTTATATATTTTTTTTTTTTTATTGCCAACGGTGGCAAACGAGCAAGCAGCACACCTGATGGTAAGTGAAACTGCTGCACATGGACCTTTGCAATACCAGGGGCACAGCTAGGCCGCTGCCTACCGTGAAGGAAATACTCTTCTTAAACCTCGTTTAAAGAAGGACATGTCATAGCGCTCGGGAAACACAGCAGCAGGTAGTTCATTCCAGAGCTTGCACGTACGTGGGAGAAATGATCGCTGGAAACGTACAGTTGAAGACCATAACGTTTCCAGGTGAAATGGATGAACCCTGCTGCGATGTCGAGTGGTACGTTGGTAGAATGGTGACGGTGGTACCAAGTCAAACAGTTCCTCGGAGCATTCCCCGTGAAAGAGTCGGTAGAGTACACAGAGTGACCCAAAGTCTCTCCGCTGCTCCAGCGACTCCAATCTGTCCGTAAGATTGGGATCCCCGACGATTCGAACAGCCCGTCTTTGCAGGGAGTCAAGTGGGTCTAGCTGATATTTGGGCGCGCCTGCCCAGAGATGGGAGCAGTACTCCACATGAGGACGAACTTGTGCTTTGTATAGCATAAGACGCTGTCTCGGTGTGAAGTACCGCCTGGCTCTGTTCAGGACGCCCAACTTTTTGCTTGCCAATTTGGCTTTGTCGTCCAAATGACTCCCAAACTGGACTTTGCTTGATATTATCTTGATATTTTATAATAACTGATTTGAGTGAATGGAAAATTGTATTAAGCTACGCGGTGAAAACTTTGAAAAACAATAAAAATAGGTGTATTTTTTTCTTCAGACGACAAAACTTAAAAGGCATGCCTCGTATTAACTATTCGTGCGATTGGAGTAAGAATACAATTCACTACCGTTTTCTTAATTGTGGACACGGTAAAGAGGACTAGGGGATATAACATGTATATCTATATGAGATCCGAAAAACTCGAAATTGACCGCACAAATTTCGTAGTGGTTAAGACAACTACCGGTATCTTAGGTTCGACTCCCATTCAGTACTTTGTGTGATTCATAAGTGTGAAGTGACACATTTGTGAAGTTCCGTCGCAGTAGGTTTATTTTCATCTATACCAATAAATAAAATAGGAGTATCTGTTTGTAACGTCAAAATAATAGACTTTTTTCATGCTCACACGGTTATTTGCACGACACCTATGCCTAAAATACAGATTAAAAAATTTTTGTCTGTCTGTCTGTTTGTCCCGGGTAATCTTCAAAATGGCTGGACCGATTTCAAAAATTCTTTCACCAATGGAAAGCTATAATATCAGGGCGTAAACTAGGCTATATTTTATCCCGGTATTCCCACGGGAACGAGAACTACGCGGATAAAACGACTAAAACCGAAGCGAAACGAGGGCGGGTTGCTAGTTATAAATAAAACTTTTCCGTGAGGTAAAGGAGTAAGTAATATAATTCATCACTCCCTATTTTGATCATTTGTGTCGTAAAAGACGATTAAGCGATATAATATATCTAACAATAATAATATCTAAGGTCAAAATTGAAAATCTATACCAATAAATAAAATTGGAGTGTCTGTTTGTAATGTCAAAATAATAGGCTTTTTTCATGCTCACACGGTTATTTGCACGACACCTATGCCTAAAATAGCAATTAAAAAAAATTTTTGTCTATCTGTCTGTCTGTTTGTTCCGGGTAATCTTCAAAACGGCTGGACCGATTTCAAAAATTCTTTCACCAATGGAAAGCTATAATATCAGGGCGTAAACTAGGCTATATTTTATCCCGGTATTCCCACGGGAACGGGAACTACGCGGGTAAAACGACTATAACCTATAACCGAAGCGAAGCGAGGGCGGGTTGCTAGTTCGAAATAAAACCCAATACCAGTCTGTCTGACCAGAGCGGTATAGTAGGTCAGTGTCATTCTTGTCGAGGAGGAGGCTGGAGCCCAAAAGCGGAACGTATATGAGTTGAAATGACGAAATAAAATTTCATGTTGACGGGAAGACTATCTAATTATAAATCCTACATATGCCATAAACGTGATTCATCATTATCATCATCATCTCAGCCCATATACGTTCCACTGTTGGGCTCGGGCCTCCTCCACTATGAGAGGGAAATTGAACTACTACACAACGTTGGTCAGATGTATTGGCAGGTTTTGTTTCGAGTTTTGCCATCTCTTGCATAGATGGTGTATGAATATTTTAGTCCCTTAGTCGTCTCTTACGACACCCACGGGTAATAAAGGGGGTGGTGTATTCTTAATCTATCACCACACGGAAACATGATTAAGATGTAAAAATAGTTTAATTTATAACTAGCAACCCGCCCTCGCTTCGCTTCGGTTATAGGTTATAGTCGTTTTACCCGCGTAGTTCCCGTTCCCGTGGGAATATCGGGATAAAATATAGCCTAGTTTACGCCCTGATATTATAGCTTTTCATTGGTGAAAGAATTTTTGAAATCGGTCCAGCCGTTTTGAAGATTACCCGGAACAAACAGACAGACAGACAGACAAAAATTTTTTAATTGCTACTTTAGGCATAGGTGTCGTGCAAATAACCGTGTGAGCATGAAAAAAGCCTATTATTTTGACATTACAAACAGACACTCCAATTTTATTTATTGGTATAGATGTTTAACATTCGTATTAACACCAGAAATCATTAGGAATGATTTACTTAGGGCGGGCACTTGTCTTTTTAAAAAAGAAAATAAAAAAGTATACAAGGAAAAAAATCGAGTTAAAACCTAAAGCAAATCTGTCTGATCAGCGTAGTAATTCAATTTCTCATTTTATTTCTATCGTGAAGGAGACTTCAGCTCAGCAGTGCCATATATATATAATCTTACATGAAAATTATGATATATTTGACCAGCTGGAGTACCCGCCTTCGCTCAAAAGTTGATAATTTTAAAATATAAAAGCACTTTTTATTAAGATCTACAATATTCTAGAAAATTGCACACATTCGTCGGTGTTTTGGCATATTTCATACCTACGATTTTGCAGAACATTTCAGATTATTTCTGAATATTCACAACATGTTTTAGAATATTGTAGAATGCTCTCGAATACTCGCAAATGGTCTAGACTATTTTAAATATTTCCTAATTTAAATCTTCAAGAGCATCCTTTTCAGGTGAAAGCGGGGAGCCTTCTTCTTGGATAGTTTATCTATCTAGAAGGCTATTACGCCATATAAATTTAATAGTATCGCGGCTATTTCCTCAATTTAAATGGCACACAAATTATGTATATATTTTCATTTTTAATGTACATATTTACCGAGTGGTGACAGAGTTAGAATACAATTTACAACCCCTATATTGTATGTGGGTGTCGTAAAAGAGGATTAAGGTGTTAAATATGCATCTATACAAGAGAAAGAAAGTTCGAAATGAGACCCTATACCAATCCGCCTTCGGGCCGACTACTGACGACAAGTCACCCTGCTCCGATGGTCGGCCCAACGACGAAGGCAACGTGGGTACGGGTGGGCTATAGGCCGGCCCGGACGGAATGGACCACGTGTGCGCTTACCATAGCCCACCCATAAAAAATAAAATAAAAAAAATACTAACCTGTCTGACCAGCGTGGCACAGTAGATCAAAATCCCTCCTATTATGGAGGAGGCCCCAGACTAACATTGGGACATGAATGTGCTGAAATTATAATGATGCAAAAGTTTATATATAAATTTCTTGTGTACGTGTGTATGTCACTGAACTCCTAAACGGCTGGACCGATATTGACGAAATTTTTTGTGTGTATTTAAGGAGATTCGAGAATAGGTTATATTTACATTTGGACCCAGTAGGGGGCGTAATTTTATTTGAACAGAGCAACATCTTTTGTCAGCTGGTGTATTATATTCTTATTACATCCGTCAAGTTTTAATATTAGAATAATATTAGAATAATAACCTACAAAGATTCATGTCTCTTTCGCATAGGGGTAGGCAGAGACCACTTCCCACCACTTGTTATGATCTTGACATACCACTTTATATAATAAAATTTCTTCAAATATAAACATACTCTTGAGTCCTTTTTGCGATTAGAAAAAAAAAGATATTCACAGAAAAAGGACATCCAAGGTATTTACGAATTTTACAGAACAATTTTGATTATGAACTCGATTGTATATAACTGTTTATCAGTTTCATAGCTACTGAACAGCACCCAACATTAGCGAGTTCAATGAAAATTAACAGGTGTATATCTATCTGTATTATTGAAATTCAAAAACAAAATAATTTGTTATGTACATAGGTATTAACACCCTCCGTATAGTGACGCAATAAGAACTATCTCCACTACCTACCTAACCACTCCCTATCTTGCATGTGGATGTCGTAAAAGACGACTAAAGGATATAATGAGTATATAACATCTATTCAAGAGAAGGAAAACTCGAAATAAAACCAAATACCATCATCATCATTCGGTCCTGTGCCGTCTACTACAGATGTCGTGTGAAGTCTTATAAAAAAGATCAATGAATCAACTTTTTAAAGATCTAGAGTATACAATTATTGTGCAAGATTTATTTAATAGATTAGGTATGTTATTTAGGAGATTTTATATATCATTTGAAAACAAAGGTTTATAACCAGTGTGTGTTACCAGCGATGACTTACGGCACTGAAACGTGCTCTCTAAATGTCGGCCTCATAAAAAAGCTCAAAGTTGCTCAACGTGCTATGGAGAGGGCTATGCTCGGTATTTCTCTACGTGATAAAATCCGGAACACGGAAATCCGTAGAAGAACGGGTGTAACCGACATAGCCCGCAGAATTAGCACGTTCAAATGGCAATGGGCAGGCCACATCGCTCGTCGAACCGACAACCATTGGGGAAGAAAGGTTCTTGAGTGGCGACCACGAATCGGACGGCGCAGCGTAGGACGACCCTCCACCAGGTGGACTGACAACATTCTCAAAGTCGCAGGGAACCGTTGGATGCAAGTGGCGCAGGACTGTTCCGAGTGGCATTCTCGTGGAGAGGCCTATGTCCAGCAGTGGACGTCTGTAAGCTGATGGATGGATATATCATTTAGTAGATTTCATATGTCATTTAGTAGATATCTTATGCAATTTAGTGGATTGCATGTGTTATTTACTAGATTTCATATAAGTATCAATTAATAGATTTCATATGTCATTTAGTAGATATCATATGCAATTTAAGTATCATTTAGTAGATTTCATATGTCATTTAGTATATTTTATTTGTGACTTAGTAGTTTTCATGTGTTATTTAGTAGTTTTCATATGTCATTTAGTAGATTTCATATGTTTTATGTGATTAGGTTTGAAGTTTATTTAATTTTTTTGCAAATATTTAAATATTTAGACGTCTGTACTACCGACTTTTAAATTACAATTTAATTGCTAGTTCTGCCTCTATACAATATAACATTTATTTTAAAGATATAACAAACAAATAAAATAAAAGATCTTAATAAATTGTATGGACACCCTTTGACTAAGTCTATCTTAAGGAATATAATAATGACATTTTCAAAGAAAATTATGTCTAAAAGATAATAAGAACACTTTAGCGCGCGAGTGCCTCGCGAACAATTGCCCGTGGAGCACATTACAATAATCGATGACGTCACTTACGTACTTATGAATATTTTATATCCCTCATAAGGCTCATACATACACCCCTCGCACTCATAACTAATGTCCGCTCTTAAATTGTATTAACTCTCAGCGAACTGAAGTCATGGCGGCTGTAGGGCTGTCTTATGTATGTTTACATAGCAAATATATATATGTTACTGTATTTTTGATTCATTTAGCCATTATGTATATTGTGGTCGGTTTAAGTTTAGTTAAAACGTATTTGCCAATCTATGCTTAGTTTCATCATCATCATTTCAGCCTATCGCCGTAAATTGCGTAGGCCTCCCTCATGTTACGCCATAGAGTGCGGTCCTGTGCTGCCTGCATCCAACTACGCCCAGCAACCATGTGCAGTCCCGTGCCGCCTGCATCCAAAGAAGTCCAGCGACTTTCACCAGGTCATCGGTCCATCTGGTGGGGGTCGTCCTGCATTGTATACGTGGTCGCAACTCGAGGCCGTTTCTTCCCCAGCAGTTCTCAGTTCTACGAGCGGTGTGGCCTGCCCATTACCACTTCAGCATGCTTTCGGGCCGACCACTGATATCAAGTCACCTTGCTCCTGTGGTCGGCCCAACGACGAAGGCGACGTATCGCGCGGGCGGGTTACGGGTGTGTGTGCTTACGTCCCTCTATCGCCCCGGACGGAGTGAACCAGGAGTGCGCCGACCGTAGCCCACCCCAAAAAAAACAAAAAAAAAGCATGCTAATTCTTCGTGAAATGTCGGTTACAAGTTCATTCATATATCATTCTATCCCAACTAGTGAACTTAGTTCCAAGTCAGAGCTACGCTTGATAGGTCGAATGATTGTTACCCTTAATATCATAAGTTTCCTAGAAGAATACTGCTAACCCTTAGAATAATAACGTATAGAAGGTAAGTTTGCGCACAAAAAGTAAAGCATTTCAATTGGAGCCTAATGGAGCTTACGCCGAAATCGTTCCGTAATGTACAAGTCGTTGTACTGCACTTACGTACGCAACTATTAAAAAAAAATAGGTAATTATGACGGTTTGTGCATTCAAATGGTGTCAAAACACATTTGAAAAACTTAAAAAGATTTTTAACATTACTTTTAAAAGTATATTGTCGATTTATGTTAATAAAAACAAAATTTGATTCATAATTTGTATAATGGTGTACGTGTGTATGTGTGTAATCATCTGCGCGCGTGTAATATTTTTAAATTCAAGTTTCGAACTTTCGAAGTATCGACACTATCCTTCTATACGTTATTATTCCAAGTGCTGACCATTTTAATTGTAATCGCTCAACTGGTTACGATACTTCATTGTCATCATTGCCGCTTATATTATGTCCCAAATATTTCCGTGTGATGACGAAGTAAGAATACAATTCACTACTCCCTATCTTGCCCGTGGATATCATAAAAGACGACTATGGAATATAATATGCACATAACATCTATGCAAGAGAAAGTAAACTCGAAATGGAATCCTATACCATCGTGTCTGACCAGCATGGTATAGTAGGTCAAATTCCCTCCCATTGTGGAGAAGACTCGAACTCCACAGTGGGACGTATGTGGGCTATATGATGAACTCAAATACGTCCCACTAGCGGGCTCGAGCATCTTCCATATTGGGAGGGAAATTGATATACCACGTTGGTCAGGCGTGTTGGTATAGTATTTTATTTCAAGTTTTCCTTCCCTTCGTAGAATTATTTAATAGATTGCAGTTATTAGCCAATGTTATTTTATAGTAAACACAAGAATATATTTATGTAAGTGACATCAAAGTATATAGTTCTATCGTCAATAATATTACGTGACTTCAAATACAAGTCCGGACGAGAGTAATCTATCCCAGAGCGGATATTCCGAGAGTAGTAATCTTTGAAGCGTAAATATAAGAAATCGTGTTCTAGTTTCATTTTATGCGACTTTATTGTTATATTCTTTTTTTTGTGTTGATTAACAACTTAATATGGCAATGGGAATCTCGCATTAAAGTTTTATTATAATACTAGCTGACCCAACAGTCGTTGTTCTGTTCAATAAAATTTCCTTGAAATCGACCGCAATGCCACCTATTGACTCCAACTAAACTAAACTATTCTCAAATCCCCTTGAACATACACAAAAAGCTCACTAACATCGGTCCAGCCGTTTAGGAGGAGTTCAGTGACATACACACGTACACAAGAAATTAAAAAAAAATACAAGCTGTCCCAACAGACGTTGTCCTGTATATAGTCTAAATAGTCATTAAGTTTTCTTAAATTTTCCAATTTTGTGCGCTACTTTTTTATTTTTTTACCGTAAAAGACTTTTTCTAAGTATTAGAAAACTTAAGAAAAAAAGATGGACGTAATCGGTAAAGTGGTTCACAAGTTATGTTATTGTCCAGCCCGTAGAGCGCCACCTACCGAGTCAATTGTGAATCTAAACCTCCTTGAACTTCTCGAATCTCCTTGAACACACACAAAAAATTTAGTCAACATCGGTGTAGGTGTTTAGGAGTTCAGAACATACGTACGCAAGAAATTTATATATAAAGATAAATATGTATTTAAATCTTTGACTGGATAGATGGCGTAGTTGCGGAGAGAACATCTTACCATGTCAGTGTCCTGGATTCAATTCCCATGCAGAAAAATATCTTGTACGTACAAATGGTTGTTCTGAATCTGGATATTGTTTAGTATAGTATTTTTTATTAATAAGTAAGTTATTGCTTAGGTACTAAATTACGTAGATCTAGTTACATGTTAATTACTGTTATCTATACCGATAAATAAAATTGGAGTGTCTGTTTGTAATGTCAAAATAATAGGCTTTTTTCATGCTCACACGGTTATTTCCACGACACCTATGCCTAAAATAGCAATTAAAAATTTTTGTCTGTCTGTCTGTCTGTTTGTTCCGGGTAATCTTCAAAACGGCTGGACCGATTTCAAAAATTCTTTCACCAATGGAAAGCTATAATACCAGGGCGTAAACTAAGCTATATTTTATCCCGGTATTCCCACGGGAACGGGAACTACGCGGGTAAAACGACTATAACCTATAACCGACGCGAAGCTAGGGCGGGTTGCTAGTTGACAATAAAATATATATATCCTTACTAAAATTATAAATGTGAAAGTAAGTTTGTTTATTTGTTTGTTTGTTACGCTTTCACGCTTAAATCACCGAACCGATATCAAAAATTCTTTCACCAATGGAAAGCTATAATATCAGGGAGTAACATAGGCTATATTTTATTCTGATATTCCCACGGGAATAGGAATTACGCGATTGAAACCGAAGCGAAGCGAGGGTGGGTTGCTAGTTATATATATATATATATGCTCGATGCCTCGATGCCGAGGCCACTTCGTAACGTCCATTCGTAGAACATAGTCGGCCGCGAAATCGACTCCAGCTGGGTACCCTACAACATATGCATTAGCACAAAAGTCCTCTGCGTGCTTCAAATAAAGAACACTTGCTGCTCTAAGTAGTCTGCCACCAGCCACCTCTTTGATGTAGCTGAATTGCAAACTATTAATTGAATTAGGAGGGTCAATAGCTTCTCTCCGCCGATCCACCACTTCAGGCCTAAAAAGATCGCAATAGTCTGGCAGACACCAAACTGAGCGTCGGTCAGGTCAGGCCCAGCCTAGTTAAAGAGCTGGGTGATGCAAGGCGTCAGGATTCTCTACACGAGATTGACTATATCATCCAGCAACATGATGAGCCTGTAGAACCTTGGACATCCTGCACAGCTATCTTTGTTTACCTATGTCACACATGATTTCTATGCAAACGAAGTCGCGGGTAAAAGCTACTTAAGTATCTAATGGATCCAAACGAAGCTGCTAGATAAAATATAAAATTATTATGTAGATACAAATTTTAAGAATATAAATAAACAAATGATCGCTGAAAGTCTTTAGCATTACCCTTCGCAGATTCAATAACTCATGCGGAAAGATAAAAATTGAATGCACACTTCACAAGCTTCTATCCTATTTACCTAATGCGACGAGACATTTACTTATTTTTAAGTAAAAATATCCGTCGTGAAATTAAGTCCATACACCTGAAAAATATGAAAGTTTATTAATATCCATAAAACTAAAACCTTAGTTTGCCTTTTTTCAATATTTATTCAAAAACGATACAGAATATGTAAAATTCAAAATTTTGAATAACCTTCGACACGATCGAAAATAATGGTCTAATTTTTAATGCCATAATGAGGAGGCAGAAGTAAAAACTTAAAACAATGTCATTATTTTTGGATATCTGTAGATAACGCAACACAACAGTGTTGCGTTTTTGCTATATAGCAGTTTTTGTCAGTGATACAACTGATAACAATTGTTATCAGTTATTCAACTGATAACAGTTGTTATTATTAACTGTTTATTAAAACTTTTTAAATTTTTCCTCCTTTGACATCTGTTAGTACAAATATAGTAACATTAACACAGCTACAGACAAAGTGTTAGCATTAATACGCCGCCACGACGACGCAATCCGCCGCCAGCGACTCGGGCGGCGTGCCTGATGCCGCCTTAGCCGAGGCCGCGGGTGACTGGACCGGGGATTTAGTCCGTCAGCCACAGAGGCTGACAGCACGACGGTGACTGACGTTCCCCCTCGCGGAGTGAGGAGATGGTGCCCCGCGACCGTGGTATTCCGTCGGGCCGACCACTGAAGACAAGTTACTCTGCACCGGTGGTCGGCCCAACGACAAAAGCGACGTACCACGGGTAATGAGGCCGCATGCCGCCCCTCTGTCGCCCCAGATGGAGCTGGGCGGCGAGTGGGCTGATAATGGCCCACCCTTAAAAAAAAACAGCATTAATACGTGACGTGACCTGCCTAAATAAGGTTTTCTTTAAAAATCTTTAAAAGTAAGCATCACCGTCTCGGCATCAGGAGAATAGAACAGACTAGTTAAGACTAGTAGAACAGAACTAGTTAATGGTTGGGGCCATTGGTCTTCACTAGATCTTAAAGGATTTACATTCTTCTTCTTCTTCTTTTTGTCTTGGCAATAAGCTACAAATAAGAGCCATTTTTGCCAGTGTCGAGTTATAATTATCTTTTCAAGTTCTCAGTTTCTTCATGTCAGTAATGGTCTGTAAGTAAGTCAAAGTGTCACCCTCAACAGTTTAATGGCCACTGTTAAGGGTATCTTCTGAGAATTTTGGTGGAAATACAAAGGTATGTATAGCAGTTTTATATCATATTCACTACACCTCAGCAGTTCTGTCGCTATATATATCATAAAATGCCATCAAGATTATTTAACATAACGCGTTAAAACACTAAGATATTGAATATAATACAAGAACACCACATGACACTTCAGATTCCCGCCAAAAAAACTCAAGGATTTACATTGTCGAATGAGCATGACGAGGGTGGTGGTGGCGACAATGAAGACATACGTTATACGCTCTAACTTGTAATGCACCTTATAACGGTTACAATACTAATGGCCAAATTATTCTAGTTGGCGATATTTATACATACACGTGACGTAATCTAATAATAAATTCAGTAACATAATATAACTAATATAACTATAAAATATCTTAATATTTCTAATAATTATTTACGTGCAAATAATATGCAAAATTATGTAACATTAAAGATTTATGACGCCGAAAGTTGACACGTAAAGGTGTCAAGTATGATCAATCATAAAACAGTAAAATAAGAATCTAATAACTTACATTATACATAGTACATACTAATCTAACTAACTATCTAACTAACTATCTAACTAACTAATCTAACTAATACATAGTACAGAATATAATTATATTATATATAGTAAAACAAAACGATTTTAGCATTGATTAATCGACATAGTTTAAGAAAGTACAGTGGTCTATAACAATACGCACTATTTAGTAGTCACGTTGAAAACTGACAAGCGGAAGGGGCCTATATTAATAAAATTATATCTATTTACAGAAATATGATAGCAGTACATCTAATGGTTATTTGCAAGATATCTATGCCTAAAAATCGGTTTAATAAATTTTTGTCTGTTTTTTTTTTGTAATCTTCAAAACGGCTGGACAGATTTTGATAATATTTTGCTAAGAGGTTGCTGCCTATATAAGGAGTAACTTAGGTTATATTTTATCCCGGTATTCCCACGGGAACGGCAACTACGCGGGTAAGGTGACTGAAACCGAAGCGAAGCAAGGGCGGGTTGCTGTTCAAATAAGCGCCATCTACCAGGTCCAATTGTGAATCTAAACCACCCTCGAATCCCCTTGAACATGCACAAAAAATTCATCAACATCGGTCCAGCCATTTAGGAGGAATTCAGTGACATACACAGGTACGCAAGAAATTTATATAAAAAGATATGTAGCATATACATTACCACGTATAGTAAAGTAGTGATATCACTGCAACTCGCATATCATTGTTCTAAGACTAGACGCTATTGGCGTTAGTTTATTATATACTAGCAACCCGCCCTTGCTTCGCTTCGGTTTCAGTCGTCTTTCCTGCGTAGTTCCTGTTCCCGTTGGCATACCGGTATAAAATATAATAATAATCCCGGACCAAGGATTTTAGTCCGTCACCCGCAAAGAGGCTGACCGCGCGACGGCGAGCGACGTCCCGGACAGGAATGTCGAGACTCGAGAGGTGAGGGTACCCGAAAGGGTATTCCATCGGGCCATTCCATTCCATGGAGTATGGGCCCGCGCGCCGTCCTTTCGTTGCCCCGGGCGGCATAGACCGCGTGTGCGCTTACCATAGCCCACCCGTAAAAAAAATACCAAACTGTCTGACCATCGTGGTATAGTAGGTCAATTTCCCTCCTATTATGGAGGAGGCTGGTACCCAGTGGGACGTATATGAACTATGATGATGATATCTGTGAAATCTCTTGCAATAAAAAAAATCTTATAATAGCGAAAAAAAAGGTTTAATGACTGTGATTGAACTTTACTCTTTTATGCTAAAAATAAACAACCTTATTTTAAATCTGTCTCGATTAAAATTAAATCTTAATTTCATCAAAATTAAAATGAATTTCTACAATCCATTTTCGATTTTGTTTTCTTAAGAACTTTTATAATTCAAAGCTTTTTTAAATCTTTGTTAAAGAGAACAATTTTCGAAACTAGAATATGTACAATTGATATTAAATATTAAATTAACTTGTTTTCTATTTAAAAAAGAAATGTTAAGTTCATTCGTATGAAGGTTATAGAAGAACAAACATAGCTATTATTATCTATGAGGGTCACGACCCTCCCTGGCCCTAATTCTATCATAAATTTTCTTGCTTAATTTACCGGTTATTTTGTGAAGTTCACGAACTCTCTCTGATATGTATACTGGATATCAATAACCTCTTTTTTACACTATGCTAAAGATTTGTATCATCATCATCATTTCCGCCCATACACGTCCCACTGTTGGGCTCGACCTTCCTCCACAATGGGAGGGAATTTGACCTTACTATACCATGCTGGTCAGACAGGTTGGTATAGGGTTTCATTTCGAGTTTTGCTTCTCTTGCATGTTATATGCGTATTATATCCCTTAGTCGTCCTTTACGACATCCACGGGCAAGATAGGGAGTGGTGAATTGTATTCTTTCTCCGTCACCACACGAAATGCCGGCAGATTTGTATACAAGATATATATTGCTTTTTGTATACTACTTAAGGAGAACTAAATTCCTGGTATTTCTCGTGACTTTTTAACAAACGATTCCTCTTAGCTCATATAAGTGCCACTGCTGGGTCCAAGCCTACTCCAGAATACGGATAACTGTAAATTAACCTATTGTACCACGCTGGTCCAACGTATTGGTACAGAGTTTGAGTTCAAGTTCTCCTTCTCTTGAATAGTTCTTATATACATATTGTTCAATGCACATTGAACATGCAACGCAGCAAATTCATAAGTAGAGCATGTCAACATACAAGTAAAGCATGTCAACATACAATCCAACAATTGATCCGGATCAAATGTACAGGCGTAGTCTGGGCTAGTGGACTAACGCCGTGTTTGACAGAAGAACCTATATGTATGCTGCTATGTAGTGGGATAGTCAGTATATCTATATCTTGCTCCAGTTGTGAGCGTTCTACGTGTTTATGTTAGTATGTTAATACATGTGTTTGTGCCTACGTATTGGAAAGCTTTAATATAAAGGAAGCGTGTTGATTGTTGATGCATTTTTATTTTTCACTAGCAACCCGCCCTCGCTTCACTTCGGTTTCAGTCGTCTTTCCTGTGTTGTTCCCGTTCCCGTGGGAATACCGGGATAAAATATAGCCTAGGTTACTCCCTGATATAGCTTTCCATCGGTGAAAGAATTTTTGAAATCGGTCCAGCCGTTTTGAAGATTACCCGGAACAAACAGACAGACAAAAAAAATATAAAGTGTATTTTAGGCATATGTATAGTGCATATAACCGTGTGAGTATGAAAAAAGCCCATTATTTTGACATTACAAACAGACACTCCAATCTTATTTTTGTTTTTTATTACTAAATTTTTTTTACGGACACTCTTTTTTTTATTTAATCACATATGATAATCATCATTAATCATGATAATCATCCTCTTCTTTTAATGTTATCTCTCTCTCTCCTTTTAATTTTATGCCTGGTGTTGACATAATATGTGCTTTTCTTTCATCTATACCAATAAATAAAATTGGAGTGTCTGTTTGTAATGTCAAAATAATAGGCTTTTTTCATGCTCACACGGTTATTTGCACGACACCTATGCCTAAAATAGAAATTAAAAAATTTTTGTCTGTCTGTCTGTCTGTTTGTTCCGGGTAATCTTCAAAACGGCTGAACCGATTTCAAAAATTCTTTCACCAATGGAAAGCTATAATATCAGGGCGTAAACTAGGCTATATTTTATCCCGGTATTCCCACGGGAACGGGAACTACGCGGGTAAAATGACTATAACCTATAACCGAAGCGAAGCGAGGGCGAATTGCTAGTCGTACATATTTCAAAAGTTTTAGCAATAATTTTAGTATCGTTCGCCTTTTTGTTAGGGCTGGGCTACGGCACGCGTCCCCTAACCCACGTGTGGCACGTCGCCTTCGTCGGTGGGCCGACCACCGGTGCAGAGTAACTTGTCTTCAGTGGTGGTGAATACGACGGGGAACCTTCTCTTCTGGACGTTCCCCTCGGGGACGTCAGTCGCCGTCACGCGGTCTACCTCTCTGTGGGTAACGAACAGTATCATTCGTCTGCCTGACATCAACCTTATTTAGGCAAATATTTACTGACCAGGCCGCATCAGATAGAGTTAGATACACCTTTTGTTGCCCGCAAGTGTCGAAAGAGACGACTAAGGGATATAATATGTGTTCAATGCACATTGAACATGCAACGCAGCAAATTCAAAAGTAGAGCATGTCAACATACAAATGTGCAAAATTAGCACTGACATGATTAAAGACGCTGCGTTATACTTTACACTTACGACACACTAACACAAAAATAGTATTAGCAATAAGTAGTATATAAGGTGTACATTGTGTAAAATAAATCAGATTTGAATTTATTCATCTCTCAGTTACATCCCTCTCACTGTGGCCAAGACACCCTTAGCCGTCAGTTCTGATCAGTCGAGTGAGTCTGCTTGACTGGCAGTGAGAATTACCAATCCTCCACCCAAACCTCCATCTCACTGTGGCCAAGACACCCTTAGCCATCAGTTCTGATCAGTCTAGTGAGTCTGCTTGACTGGCAGTGAGAATTACCAATCCTCCACCCAACATCCATCTCACATCTACCTGTCACCTTAGGTAGCGCGGTGCAGGTATCCCATCAGATAGGCTAAGAACTTAAGGGCTTTAGGTACTTCAAACTATAACCTTAGGTTCTTCTGTCAAACACGGCGTTAGTCCACTAGCCCAGACTACGCCTGTACATTTGATCCGGATCAATCCTGTATATTTAATTTAATTAATTAATAAGTATATTTATCGCTGAATCCTGTATATTTAAGTGTTTGTGTCTCTAAGGACTTGCTTTTTCGTTTCATCGAGTTTGAAATGACAACGATTCTAAAGAAGTTTCACTTCAAAAATGTAAACACAGACAGAAAAAAAGACGTTAAGTTTTATATAAAGATGTCTGTATTACTTAAAGGTATTGTTTAAGAATTATTGTTATCGCTTCCATTGTTATATGACTCGAATACGTTATTGTTCATATTATAAAGTAATATAACGGTATATTACTTTAGTATTTTAGGTTTCTTTTTTATTCCCATCTTTATTCCCTTTAGAGGAAAGTAGACGCGGCATAATTACTTTTCATAATACAGTTAATATCAACATATTAACTGTATTATAAAAAGTAATTATTCCACCCCCTCTCTTGCCCGTGGGTGTCGTAAAAGACGACTAAGGGATATAGTATGCATATAATATATATGCAATAGAAGAAAAACTCGAAACAAAACTCTATACGAACACGTCTAACCAGCGTGGTAGTAGGTCAATTTCCCACCCATAGTGGAGGAGGTCCGAGCCTAACAGTGGGGCGTATATGGTCTGAGCTGATGATGATAACTACGAATAACATTATTTGTAACACGTTATACATATTCTATCATTATTACGTTATATATATTCTATCATTATTTTATTTCATTTGAATTTTTTTTTTTTGCAAACGGTGGCACACGAGCAAACAGTACACCTGATGGTAAGTGTTGCCGCCGCTCATGGAACTTTACAGGGTCGTTGCCAACCGCGAAGAAAGTGAAGAGAGTGTGAATGCGTGCATTGAGGCTCGGTGATACCAAGGGCATCACCAAAACCCTTTACACACAATCACCTTCAGAAAGTTGGGCTTCCGGCTCTCTCGCCGAACGAAGCGCAGTAACAAATTGCTACTACTCAGACGTTGATTTTCTGCTCAGTGTGGTACTGCCCCGGACGGAGCGGCCCGCGGCTGTAGACAGATAACTGTCGACAGTGTGGTCCTCTTATATTTATTATCACTCTTATATTTCAATATCAGTTCTACATTCGTACTTAAACAAGACAAATGTGTGTTTATAATCGATAGAATCAGTGTTAATATGATAATAACATATGATTCTACTGAATAACTCGTCATTTACTTTAATACTTTTAGAGAATACATTATATACTAAATGAATTAACATTGACACAAATTAAAATTATTAAAAGCACGCCTCAAAAATTTCATCAATTATACCCCTAAGAGACCGAAGTAAGGTGTGAAAGTTTATACTCTTCACCCACGCAAAGCAGTCGCGAGCCTACCAGTATAAAACACAACGATTGTGAAATTACTCGCCGTATGAATTATTTATAACTCAACTTCTTTCCCAGTTGCCAACATCAAGTGTTCATAAGAGTATGTTTATTTAATTATGAACTTGTGTGTGAGAATGTTATGAAATAACTTTGTTGGGGGATTACTTACGACTTTTGTTAGTTCATATAGCCCATATTGTGGCAATCGGCTTTTCATAAAATTAGGTCAAAGGGCAAATAGCTTTTAGTTCCTTCATATTTGTCTAACATCTATTTAATAGTGGCCCTGTATTCACTACTAGCTTCTGCTCGCGACTTCGTCCGTGTGGTATAGATACTTTGGGCTAACGCTAACTTTAACTTAGGACTGTTTACGTAGAAGGTGAAAATATTTTTTAATAATACGATTTTGTCACACATGATTTTTGCGAAAATTTAGCGGATGCTCTCAATAGGAAAAAAAATCAGTTTTGAAACATTCTTCATCAGTGCTCCGGTCTTAGCGTGATAATATATCACCTATAGCCTTCCTAGACAAATGAGCTATGAAACACTGAAATAATTTTGCAAATTGGACCAGTAGGTCCTGAGATTAGTGCGTTCAAACAAACACACTCTTCAGCTTTATATATTAGTATAGATTAATACAGAAGTCCGATCATCTTACTATACCATAGAAACATTCTTATTCTTAACAAAAAAACTTGATTTATTTAATGGATGCTTGCGGTAGCTATGGAGTAAGTCGCTCCCTACCCTACAATGTGATTAAGGGAAGTGATGACGAAAAGATGCTGTTGGTAGTATCTGGTAAAATCATATTTTCTTTCTTTTTTTAGTTTAGTTCATTTTATATTTCTATTTATGGTTTGGTCATGCTCACCGAACAAGGTTCTGCTTGCGGTAGCTATATGGGGCGGGTCGCTCCCTTCCCTCTAATTTGGTCGAGGGGAGTGATAACTGCTCTAGTAGTTAACTCGTGATCGGATGCTGCTTGTAGGATCAGGTCCAGCCATATTTTCTTCCTTTCTTTAATAATTTTTTTGTATTGTACTAAATTTTGAAAATTTATACATATAAACAATTTCGAAGGGCATCACACTGGAGCTAATACCATATATGTTGTACGAAGCATAAAATTATGTATATTTAAAAGATTAAAGAAAAAATGACTGCCCGCTGAGTTTCTTGCCGGATTTTCTCAGTTTGTTGCCGCTTTCCGATTCGGTGGTAGATTATTGTATTGTGTTCAAACGTTGTGAAATTTTCCGTGTGGTGACAGAGTAAGAATACAAATCGCCACTCCCTATCCTACCCGTGGATGTCGCAAGAGACGACTAAGGGATATGATACGCATATAACATCTATGCAAGAGAAGGAAAACTCGAAATAAAACCCTATATCAACCTGTCTGACCAGCATGTAAAGTCAATTTCCTTACTATTGTGGAGGAGGTTCGAGACCAACAGTGGGACGTATATGAGCTGAAATGATGAAATGATGTTGTGAAATTTGACAATATGTACGTGTCCTTAAGGGGCCTATGCATAGTAAATGATTTGATATGCTTTGATTTGATATAGATCCATGAGCGGCAGCAACACTTACCAACAGATGTGCTGTTAGCTCATTTGCTAACATTTGCAATAAAAAAAAACTATATTTACGGATTTTATCGTAATTGCACGGATTTCCCCACGTCTGAAAAATTTTTCAAGATTTATTGCTACGGAACTATACAAGTTACATTTTTTTCATACCTATATATTTTTTAATTTTTTCATATATTTTTTTTAATTTTTTCATATATTTTTTTAATGTACGTCATTTCATTTGCTCAGAGTTGTTAGGGATACATTTTAATGTCCCAGTGATTGGCCAACTACCTGCACCCTAGATCTATCATAGCTGGGAAAAGAGAAGCGCGTCATATCTTCTTCACCTCTATAATATAATAACATTAAATATGGCAGTAATCCACGAAAACGAAGCTTCTACCGCAGCCATTTTGATACATAGAGTGTAATGTGTACGTATAATGTAGATAAGTGGCTTTTGAGCAAAATTAATTGATCATGTCTTATATATAAACTGCTGCGCTATTCAGAAATTTGGATCGAAAAATTGCTATAATGAATTTTAACATGTAATATTAGAGATTAATATGTTTTGAAATAGGCAATATTAAGTTAATCTAGCAACTCTATAAGTTGTAGGAATGTTTTAATATTACTGTATGATCAGCTTGTTCCGATTTTTATTATATTTCTAGATTTACACCAATGTATTCACCCCCGTGTTGTGAAGGAATAAAAATATAATTCGCCTTCCTATCTTACCCGTGGATGTCGTTAAAAACGACTAAGGGATATAATATGCATATAACATTTATGAGAAGGATAATTCTAAATAAAATTCTAGGTAGGTAAATTTCACTCCCATGGTAGAGGACCCCGAGCGTAGTAGTGGGACATCTATGGGTTGGGTATTTTCCATATGGTGACGGAGTAATAATACAATTCACCATCCCCTTTCTTGCCATGATATCATAAAAGATAGCTTAGGGATATGATATGCTCTAGCCGAGGCCGCGGGTGAGGTGATCGGGGATTTAGTCCGTCATCCGCTGAGAGGCTGAGGGCGCGATGGCGACCTACGTCCCCGAGAGTAGACGTTGTGAAGACAGGGTACTCCCTCGGGGTATTCCGTCGGGTCAACCACTGAAGACAAGATGATACTACTTGGACATCAATTTTCTACTCAGTATGGTACTACCCCGCCCGGACGAACGGCTGTAGACAGACAACTGTCAATAGTCTGCTACCTACCACTATTATTGTACGGTGATATAAAAGCCTATAGCGTTTCGAATCCAAGAACTTAACAAGTTATCATAATTCATCCTTTCGTCACTCACTGCTGAAAGTAATCAATACCCATAGAACCCACTCTTTCAATTGAGGGCATAGCGCCTCGTAAGTTCAGTTATCTATCGCACTTATTATGGAACGAAGTACAGTAACGAATTACTACTTCTCAGACGTCGATTTTCGGCAATAGACAGCTGTAGACAGAGTGCTCCTACCATATATCATTCCCTTAAACCACTTTGGGAGAAAGGGATAGGCACCTATAATGGAAGATATGATTCGAAGTGTTGTAATTGTTCGTATATATGCTATATAAACGTACATAAGGTAGCACTACAGATGCCATGACTTCCGTTTGCTGAGAGTTAATACAATTTAAGAGCGGACATTAGTTATGAGTGCGAGGAGTGTATATATATGTGCCTTATGAGGGATATAAAATATTCATAAGTATGTAAGCGACGTCATCGATTATTCTAATGTGCTCCACGGGCAATTGTTCGCTGTAACTTACTCGCTATTGTGTTTTTATTATAAGCATCAAAATTTTCGTAGACAGTGGAAAGCTCTGTATACCTCCGCGAGAATGAATGAATTGGTAATTTTTCTGTTATTTATTTATTTTTCCTTAGTTATATCAATAGTCTACAATTGTTTGAATATAATAACACTCATCAAACCGACAAACGTCGAGAAAGAAAGGTTCTCGAGTGGCGACCTCGAATCGGACGACATTACGTAGGATATTTTAAAAGTTGCCGTTGGATGCAAGTGACACAGCACCGTTCCGAGTAGCATAACCTCGTGGGGAGGCCTATGTCCAACAGTGGACGTCTATGGGCTGAAATGATGAAGCTCAACTAGTGTATAAATATAAATTTAGTTGAGAAGGAGGGGGCTCCTCCTTGGAAGTCCATAAAAAATACCTTCGCTTATAAATTCTCAACTAAATTTTCTAGAATTTTCCCTAAATCTCCTAAAAAGTAAACGCATCCCTGTATCGCGGAAGTCAACTAAGTAACTTTATGTGTATAAGTAAAATATTAACGTTACAATATAGAGGTGATCGCAAGTTAATAAACTATTCACAGTGAAGTGGGAAACTAAACGTGAAGTGGATACCGCAGGGAACAGTTTTGACACATCTTTGATAGATTAACTCTACCTAACTACAGAGTTTTATTTGCTTGGAGAAAATCTTTACGCTTTTACGATCAATTTCTTGCAGATAACGTGAAAATTTAAATATATTAAGTGAAGGTTTCACTCAGAAGCCTTATTTGTGGTAGGCTATGGTCTGGACCACCGCCTACCGTAATCTCTTCCTATCGCCATTGGACCGACCACTAGTACCGATTACTTGACTACAAATCAGAAATAAGGGAAATGGCTCTCGTCATATATATATTTAAAGTGTTACGGGGCCTAATCCACAACCCAGCTATTCTACAAGAGATTCAGCTGTATGTACCAGACGAGTACGTTGGTAAGCAGCGGCAGCCACCACTCCTGGACGCGTCATGAGCTCGCACTAACTTATTATAGCTAGCACCACCCACAGCTCTTTTAATTTTAAGTAAGTAAATAGATATAAGAATTTTGTGTTATTTATAATCTTAATATATATAAATCTCCTGTCACGATGTTTGTCCGCGATGGACTCCTAAACTACTTAACCGATTTTAATCAAATTTGCACACCGTGTGCAGTTTGCTCCAACTTGAAACATAGGATAACTTAGATCTTTAATTATAGTCGCAATTTTATTTTATTACAAATTATTTGTCTATAATTAATTGACAGTCACAATTATCTGTTAACTCCAAAAGATTCTAACAGATGGCGATATCTGTTGACTGGATTTAAGTAATTTAAGTAATTTGTGTGTGCTCAATGAGATTCGAGAATAGTTTAGATTCACAATTGGACCCGGTAGGTGGCGCTTTATTTGAACAGAACAACGTCTGTTGGGTCAGCTAGTTATTACTATATGTTTGTATGTACTAAAACTGTCTTCCACTATCGAATTGGATTGTAATATACCTATAATGATAGCTGTATTGAATTAAATAAATAATATTAAAATAAAAACTTTCGGGTACCGTCCCATTGGACGGCCTGGTAACAAGACAATGTTACCGAAACGTCGCCCTTACGCGGTCGGCCTCTCTGTCGATGGTGCTCCAATCCTCGATCCGTTCACTCTTGGTTTCGGCTAGGGCGGCATCAGGCGCAGGTTCCACTCAGAAGCCTAGGCATCTATTAAATCATCATCGTTACACCTCATATACGTCTAACTGTTTGGATCGAACCTCATCTACAATTGGAGTGAAATTGCCTTACTATACCACACTGGTCAAACGATTTTCTTCGCTCGCAAAGATCTCATGATAATGCCTTAGTCGTCCTTTACGACACCTATAGGCAAAAAAGGAGGTGGTGAATTGTATTCTTACTGCATCACCATAGAGAACCTTTAATCAGTACGTAGGAAAGTCCAGAAGAATATGTCATAAGGAATCCAAGTACAAGGATTTATATAGTCAGCCCGTTTTTTTAACATTAATAGAATGAGCAAGCTTCTCCGTGGGGTGACGAATAAAGAATACAATTCACCAACCAGTGTCTTGCCCGTGGGCGTCCAAAAATACAAGTAAGTCATCTTTGAAGTTTATACATTTTAAGGTTGATTTATGATTTCAAGGTCAAGATTGTATTCATTAACATTGACCTCTATAACAATGGTCCCGTTTTATTACATGACACTAAAATTCACCTCAGCTTACACTCTAGAAGTTAAAAGCGTGAAAATTTGTAAACACAGCTTTCAATTACTATTCTTATCAACAAAAACAGCTAGCGACCTGCACAATAACTATAATAATTTAAACTAATAACAATGAAAGTAATGTCTCCTTAGTTAGGGATCTAGTACAGTCAGCCATTTTAAATTTGTGCTTTGAGAACCATTTTGTTGAGTCTACGTGGTTAGATTCACAGACGTGGCCTGTCATAATCCTTGTATTGTTGCTACTAAAACAGCTTTATTTTATTTCAGCAATGTTGCCCCATTCAAAAAAGGGTTTTGCTTTAAAGATCTTTAGGATTAAATATCGTTCAGTTTATCTTTTGTTTTTATCTTTTTTGTACGGATGACATAGTGGTTTAAGTAACATTTGTATATTGTTAGCAAATAAATTGTTTGGTAGGTTTGATTTTTTTATGTTACTAATTCGATATGATTTTGAGTTTTGTTTATTTTAGTAAATTATTTCCAAACTTAACTGTTTACAGTATATTTATTTTTAAAATCCTCCACAATATAATCTATACATATTAAATTTTTAGCAACAAGTACTATATTTAAAAAAAAAAAAACATTTCTTTTTACAATCATCTCATCATCTCAAACCATATAAGTCCCACTGTTGGGCTCAGGCCTCCTCCATAATGGGAGGAGAATTGACTTACTATTCCACGCTGGTGAGACTTATTCGATTAGGGTTTTGTGTCAAGTTTTCTTTCTCTTGCACAGATGTTATATGCTTATTTTTTTTTTTTAATAATAATAATTTATTTGATAACGATTACAATATACATAGCAATGTTTACAGCGATTCCCGAACTAGGCTAGTACCTGTATCTCGGAAGCCAGAGTTGTGAAGTATTTTATAAAAGTTAATGAAATATATTTAAAGATACAAAACGAGGAAAAAAAGGAAAAATAAAATTTAGTAATGAATGTTCGATAATTGTTTGGCAATGTTATGGCTTGATTAACTGCGTATTTGAGTGTATTTGTGTGTACTGTAGGGTGTGTGTGCGCGTGTGTATTTGCGTGTGTTTGGGTGTGTGTGCGAATGTTTCTGAGTGGGAGTGCATGCGTCTATGTCGTTACTCACTAACATTGGTGGTCATTTTAGTGGAAGCGTATGAGAGTGAGAGTAACCATTTCTTTACGATGTTTTTGCAGGTGAAGTAAGAGAGGAGAATGTGTGGATGTAAGATAATTGGGCATCGCCTCGCAAGGAGTGAGTCTGTTCGCGGACAGGGGATCCTATATATTCTCCTCTTAATAGTCCTCTGGTAGTCAGAGCGGCCTTTCAGGCATTTATGGGCAAGGAGGGTGGCTTTTAAAATAAATATCTGCCTGACCCGTAGGACCGACGACTCTTGGTATAGGAGATCAGTTGAGTATCTATATGATTTCCTTAGCATTACTTTAAGCATAGCCCTCTGTGCTTTTTCTAGTTCTATAAGGACAGATTTCGCAGCGCCGCCCCATAACGCAATGCCGTATTGTAGAATTGACTGGCATAGCGCGAAGTAGACGATACACAATTTTGATGTAGGGGGACAGTCTCTCAGTGCTTTTACGACGTAAATGAGTTTCCTAGTTCGGTTGGCGAGTAGGCCTATATGTGTTTTGAAAGATAAATTACTATCGACTGTGATGTCAAGGTATTTTATACAATCTGTTTGGTCTACGATCAAACAGTTGCAACTTTTGTCAGGGACATTGTTCTTTGAGCAAGTGTGGTATTTGAGGGAGAGTTGTTGTGGTGGTTTAGATTTGGAGGTTTTGTGAAAGTTAATAATTTTGGTTTTGTTTAAATTTAGAGTTAGAAGATTTTTATTTAGGGTTTCTGCTATAGTTGTGAGTCCAGTCTCCGCGTAGTGATGGACTTTTTCCCAGGTTTTAGCGTGAAAGATAATCACTGTATCATCGGCGTAAGATATAATTTGGCCGTTGGTAATTTGCAGCAAATCATTAATGTATAGATTGAATAAGTTCGGGCCGAGTATGCTTCCCTGTGGAACTCTAAAACTTGCTAAATCGCCAATTTTGACATATTGTTGCCGATTTGAGAGATAGCTGTGGAACCAGCTCAGTGCTAAGCCTCTTATTCCCGATGCCTCCATCTTGCGCAGGAGAAGATCAGCGGAAACGGTATCGAAGGCTTTAGCCAGTTCTAGAAATGCACCCACACATCGCTCGCCATTTTCTGCTAGCGTCGATACAGTGTTGGCTAATAATATGGCCGCATCTTCTGTCGATCTGCCCCTACGGAAACCGAACTGTTTGTCCGAGATGACTTTGTGACATTCCAGAAAAGATACTAAGCGGGTGTTAACTACCTTCTCCAGGATTTTCGAGGTGATATTTAATAGCGCGATAGGCCTGTAATTTTCAGGCGCGTCTTTTGGGCCACTTTTATGTATTGGGCTTACCGCTGCAGTTTTCCAGCACTCCGGGAATGTACCGTTTTTTAGACTTATGTTTATGATATATACTAATGGTTTGATTAATAGGGACTTAAACTTTTTTAAGAGACGAGTGGTAATGCCGTCCGGGCCAAGAGAGCAGTCGTTCTTTAGGTTCGATATGGTGGAGTCAATTTCGGATGCATTACATGGCCGGAGAAAAATTTATTTGGGTGACGTCACAAGGGGTCTGTATTTGCGTACTAAAGAGCTATGTGTTTCAGATAGTTTGTTTAAGATTTCTTCGGACATTTGTTTGCTGACTGAAGTAAAATAAGCTTTGCAGTTATTAATTGAGTCTAAATATGATGAGGTGTTACTAAGGAGCTGCAGGGGATGCGATTTCTGGGAATTAGGGTCGTATATGGTTTTTAGAATAGACCACAGTTTTTTGGAGTTATTTTGGTAACTATTAATTTGTTGTTTGTTGTGTTCGATTTTTAAGTTATGTAACAGTTTATTAAAGTAGTTTCTGTAACGAGTGAAAGCTAATCGGCGTGTTGTGTCGCCAGGGTAAGCCCGTGTATCAATGTGGAGCTTGTCGCGGTGTCTCATGCATCTTACAAGCCCAGGGGTAATCCATGATTTAATGTTGAGTTCACGTCGGCTTATCTTTTTGTGTTTTGTGGGTTTCTGTATGATTTGTGTGACTGTTTCGGTGAACGTTATTATATCCCTTAATCGTCCTTTATGACACCCATGGGCAAGATAGGAAGTGGTGAATTGTATTATTACTCCATCACTACATAGTTATTTTATCAATAAACTATCAAAATTATTATTGCTAAAATAAAAAGTGAAATGAATATGAATTAAATATTTCAAAATTGTCATAACCATTTTGACATAAATTTGAAAATTATAAATCGTCATTGTGCGACTTTCGAATTTAAAACCACATCACTTTACTTATTGTGTTTTGTTCTCCGAACTCTTTCACCATTACCCATAACCTACGGGTCACCACTATCAAAATTAAAAATCGCCATTTTGTGACGTCCGCCATATTGAATAAAAAAATAACGGCATTTAAATAATTATGCATTATTCATCATCATCATCGCAGAGCACATACATCCCACAGTTGGGCTCAGACCTCCTCTACAATGGGAGGGAATTTGACCTACTATACCATGCTGGTCAGACATGTTGGTATAGGGTTTAATTTCGAGGTTTCCGTCTCTTGCACAGATGTTATGTGCATATTATCCCATAGTCGTCTTTTACGACATCCACGGGAAAAATAGAGAGTGGTGATATAGACGTCCCACTGTTGGGCTCTGTCCTCTTTTACTACGAAGGGGGAAATTGACCTATTATACCACGCTGGTCAAACGTGTTGACATAGAGACTTAAATAGAGTTTTCCTTCCCTTGTATAAATGTTATAATGCATATTATATCTCTTAGTCATCTTTCACGACACCATGACACGACATGAACTGTATTCTTATTCCGTCCGGATATAGAGATATATAGTTTAAATGTTATTTAGAAAATTTTTAGTTTTAATAATAATAATTATTAAATTTAGCAAGAAATTTTCATA
Organism: Lymantria dispar; assembly: GCA_032191425.1. Lineage (NCBI taxonomy): Eukaryota > Metazoa > Arthropoda > Insecta > Lepidoptera > Erebidae > Lymantria > Lymantria dispar. The sequence continues at coordinate 28,096,165 of CM063459.1, forward strand.
ACGCACTCAACAAGCTTCTACATGCGTGGACGTTATAGCTTTCCTGTGGGTATCGTAAAAATAACATTTTTTTAATAAAAGAAAATTTGCAATACCGTAACCCGTCTGGCCAACGTACCAAATTCAAATTCAAATTCAAATCATTTATTATGCATAGACCCCGAGAGGGCACTTACATATTGTCAATTTTACAAAATAAAATTAAATTATCCAATAAAAATAAACTACCACCGGATCGGAACGCGACCGCTACTGAGAAGATCCGGCAGGAAACTCAGCGGGCTTGTCTATTATTTAAATTTTTTTTTTCTTCTTACTAGATATAAATTTGTATACATGTTTTGTAAGACCTAGCTCCAGTGTGATGCCCTTCGAACTGCAAGATACTTAATATAATTCAAATGATTATGGCTGGACCAGATCCCACAAGCGGCACCCGATCACGAGTTAACTACTAGACCGACCGACGTCCCACCCTCGGGGAGGATGTCGGCCTTTCTTCGCGCGGTCGGCCTCTCAGAAATGAGACTTTTGCCCAATAGTGATATAAAATGCTAAGAGAAAAATAAAAAATACAACCTGCACGAAATAAATAATTATTGTTTCGTGAAGGACTCTACAAACATATTCTTCATCATCCTCATCATTGTCATCATCCAGCCTATCACCGTCCACTGCTGGACGTAGGCCTCCCTCATGTTTCGCCATAGACTGCGATCCTGTTTCGCCTGCATCCAACGACTCCCAGCAATTTTCTCCTGATCGTCAGTCCACCTAGTTCATTCTACACTGCGCCGTCCGATACATGGTCGCCACTCGAGAACCTTTTTAAATTAAGAATATAACGAACAAAAACTTCACCCAGGCTTAAAACAATTTATTGATCACATAAATCTTTCACGGGAATCGAACCAACGGCTTGCAATGTAAGTTCATGTTTACCTGTACGCCATCACTTCAATCAAGTATAAGTTTCATATATTTCTGCTTTCGTTGTGTCGTAAAGTCGTAAAATTATAAAGTAAAATAAAATAAGTGTCATTTTCGTTTGTGTACGTTAACATTTTTGTGATAAAATTTTACAGCAGACACATAAAACATTCCGGTTGTAAAATCAACGACACTGAATCATAGCACTTTATGATTTATTTACTTGTTGATTTAAGACCCACTATAAACTTTTTACTTTGTTACAATCGTTACGACGTTTTTAACTATAAATTTGTGGCGTACTAGACTTGAAAATCTTAAATATATTTATTATCATACTTATTCATTAACTTGCTGCTTCTCACTTGTGTGGATTATTTATTTCATATTATATTTTGTTCCATTAATCAAGTCGTTCAACGACATTTCTAATTAAATTTATTTCTTAGGAACTTAAATACACAAGTAATAAATGGTCTAAAAACTCAAAATAGGAGACAAATACTTATTCAAATAAACCGCTGCCAGTAGGTAACGTGCCCAGAATGCTGGCAGCATTGCCACGTTGGATGGCAATGCTTAACCTCTGTGCCAAGTAAAGCCCAGCATTCCGGTCACGTGTCGCTTTATTAAGGCGTTTACTTAAATCTTTAAATATATTATGGGCGCCAGGCCCCCACGGTCCCAAAGTTTCTACCCCAAAAGGCTCAAATATGTATACACTGTCCAGAGTACAGTATTTGCGCCTTTTGAGGTTCTCTGCTGATTCAGCCGCCGCTCCAGCCTCAATTTCAGTTCCGGGAAGATGTGACGGCGCTAGGGTATCATGGGACTAGGGTATCTTCCACGGAATTAATGTCATTTCTAATAGTATGAACATTAATAATATTCATAATACAGTGGACTCGCGGTAATCCGGCCCCTGTTTAATCCAGCGCCCCCTGTAATCCGACACATCTATTATTATTGAAAAATTTTTCGTCAATTTTCGTTTATTAAGTAGTGTATGATTGAACAGGTTACAACTTGTACGCGCCATCACTATTGTGCTTTTGTTTTGAATCTGATTGTTTACTTTGAATTTGACTACATGTAACAGCGGTACGATCTAGCGTATGTTGATAGTTTAGTTTATTCATTGTATATTACGTATACATGCCTGTGGGATTATAAGGTACTCTTCTGTAAAAGAGCCAGTCCGGCTCTTTTAAGGGGTCTTAGGCTCTTTAATCCGACAAATTCGATAGTCCGACACTGCCGTGCAAAACGCTTGTCGTACTACCGACGGTCCACTGTACATCAATCTCAATCTTTGCTATTTTGCCAGCCATTATTACTGTTATATTCTGCAGAATTTCTTAACAGTCATATTTTTTTACTGTCAATAGGGGCAAACGAGCAAGCAGTACATTTTTTATTTGTAGACTATACACCCCGCTTTATCCGCTCGGAGTGACAGAAGGGTGCGTGCGGCTCCATAACCTACCGTATTACCTCTCCATTACCATTGAGCCGACTTCAAGTACTGATTCCTTGATATTCGTGGCCGGCCCGGCGCGTTACCCTTTTGGTTATCGTCCTATTCGACTTCCCGGCAACAAAATAGTGTTGCCGGAGCATTTTTCTCACGCGTTTGGCCTCTCTGCGGACTAATCCCCGGCCCGTCCATTTTAAGTGCAGCATACCTAATGGTAAATGATACTGTCGCAAATGGGCCTTAACAACACCAGAGGCACAGCTAGACCATTGCCTACTATAAAAACAATGCTCTTCATAAGCCTACAGTTGTACTATTTATTCTCGCAGTGTTCTACTACTATTTATGTATACACGGGTATCAGAAAAATGCAAAAATAGTCATGATCAGATGATCATGACTACTTATGCATTTATTCTGATACTCGTTGGACTGAAAATTAATACCAGTTGCTTTTTACTTATGCTGGCAACTTAACTAGTTTCCAGCATAAATAAGAAGTTCCAGTAGCAATGAATGTACGGGCTATAAAAAGGCACAGGAAGACAATGTACATTATAAATAACGCAATAACCGTTACCCAATTTAATACTAATAAAACTCACTCGAACGGTTTATAATTGCATAAAGTTTACGAAGTTAAGTATTATCGTAGAAAAGTTTTTCAACGAACGAACATAGAATCTGGTACTTTTGAAGACAAAACAATAAAATTATTCGTTACTTGAATTATTCACCAAGTTCTCGCGTCGTATCCCCCATCTGATATAAGAAATTATTTATTTATGAACTTTCGTGTTGAAGTAATGTTGGTGATATAAATTATTTTTGACAACCTGTTTTTCCTTAAAGTATAAAATTTTACGCTTTTCTGTTTAATTAATATAACGGTGATAATAGTATGCGACATTTATTTACCCAAATTCGGTGAAAATTTTCGTAAATAAAATTCGTCCTTCTGCATGAATTATCGTGTAAATAAAATATGAATACGCATAACAGTAAACATAATTATGTAACATTACACAAGAAATGAAGAAATGGAGTAATGAACTGTATTCTTACTATGTCTCCACACGGAATCTGAGATATTCAGAAGTAAATAAAATAAAAATTTATATTCTTGGAATGTATCTCTTTAGTATTCCACGAAATTATAATAAAATATAGATTTGTTATTTGAAGTCAAATATAGAGCCTATTTTATTGACGAAGGAACTATATACTTTGATGTGACTTACAAATATATATTCTTATGTTTGCTACAGAATAACATTGGCTAATAACTGCAATCATAATATGACTTTTGTTTGATGTAGTAACTTACACTAGAATTAAGAAAAACTATAAAACACCGCATGGAATACGTAGTATAGGTATTGTTCCATAACAAGTTTTAAGTTTGACGTGTCCGGAAGTACGCGTGTCTCTCTCTCTCTCTCTCTCTCTCTGTAGCATTGTAGCTCCAGAACGGATGAACCGATTGTGATTTTGTTTCTTTTTGTTTGAAAGCTCATTTAGTCGGCAGCTATGTTTGATGAAAATTGCTCCAATATGGTCGCCACGATAAGATGACGGATTACATGTTTCCTTTTACGATTACGATACGATATCAAATAAACGGGCTTAATTTACAGAATACTATGATATATTTTAAATTCGAGCTAGCCACGACTATAAAATGCGACTTACATTTCTTTTTTCACAAGTCTCTCAATATGAGTATCAAATGAAAGGGCTGGACTTGACCCAAATAAGCAAATTACATTTTTTAATGTATTTGTTTTGTTTGTGTTGGGGGTGAATTTAAATTTTCAATGTTAGTTATGTTCTAGTAAAATCAATTTCCTCTTTCATCATGATCAACTCAGCTTACTAAGACCTACTTTTCATATATCATTGGGCTCACAATTCCTCCACGACGGGAGAGAAATTGACCGACTATACCACGCCTTTTTTTTCCTACGATCAGCACACCCGCCGTCCATTCCGTCTGTGGGCGATAGGGAGGCGGCGCGCGACCTCGTAACCCCATAACCCACCGGAGCCGAGTTCTTTATCTTCAGTGGTTGACCCGAAGGAAGGAGTTGACTCACGTCGACTACTATACCACGCTGGAATAGTATGTGGGTATAGGTTTTTATGTCGAGTTTGCCTTCTCTTGCATAGATATTATCTTTTTTTTTTTCATTGCAAACGGTGGCAAACGAGCAAACAGTACACCTGATGGTAAGTGTTGCTGCCGCTCATGGACCTTTACAAGGCCATTGCCTGCCGCGAAGAAAGCGAAGGGAGTGTGAATGCGTGCATTGAGGCTCGGTGATACCAAGGGCACCACCAAAACCCTCCACACGCAATCACCCTCAGAAAGTTGGGCTTCCGGCTCTCTCGCTCACCGAATGAAGCGCAGTAACAAATTGCTACTACTCAGACGTCGATTTTCTGCTCAGTGTGGTACTGCCCCGGACGGACCGGCCCGCGGCTGTAGAGAGACAACTGTCGACAGTGTGGTCCTACCACTCCTAAATCTCTAATATCTCCATATCATATCCCTTAGAAGTCTTTTACAACATCCACGGCAAAAATTTTGAATTGCATTTTCCTTCGTTAGAACACGGAAGCGTAGTATATAGGACTGCTCATTCTACATACTATATTTTCTATATATTACACTATATACAACTTTACGTTAATTTTCCGATGTTGATAGGTTAAGACTACTTCGTATATTATATAGCTGATTGATTACCAAGAGAAAAAAAGCGACAGTTCTCGCCTCGGAAGCTTATAACACTAGCAATAATAGCCGTGCGAGCTAAACGTGATGATTATGGCAAAACCCGTTCTTCACATTGTTGGAAGCCTATGAGCAATAAAACGCCTATAGACTGAAGGATGGATGCATGAATTTGAGTTGAGGAGGTCAGATGGTAGTTCATCACCATTATCATTTCAGCCCACATACGTCCCACTGTTGGGCTCAGGCCTCCTTTACAATGAGAGGGAATTTGACCTACTATACCATGCTGGTCAAACATGTTCGAATAGGGCTTTATTTCGAATTTTACCATCTCTTGCATTGATGTTATATGCGTATTATATCCCTTAGTCGTCTTTTACGACATCCACGGCCGAGATAGGGAGTGGTGATTTGTATTCTTACTCCGTCACCACACGGAAATGGCATTATTAACTAAATAACATATTAAATAACATTATTTACCCAAAGCAAATCCATTATTTAACAAAAGCAAGCGAAAAAAATACGACTTAAACGCACACATGTGGGAAAACCTCAGTTTAATTCCGTCATTCATTCCAATATAATCTTTTATGAATAACATATCAAATATTATCATTTGCATCATTATAGTAATCAATCATTTCGGAATATGTTGAATTTTAATTATATTCTTAATGTTAACGACCCTTAAGATATACTTTAGAGATATTTCTATGCGTAAATTAACCTACCAAACTGAGTAGGTACTCAACAAGCAGTCATTAGTAAAACCAATCGCCCATGTAGACTCAATATCATAGCACCAATTTGTGAACGATAATTAGGCTTTTGATGTGGGCGCGAGATATGTGTGTGCTTTATGATGGAAGTTAAATATTCATAAGGGCTTAAGTGATCTCAATGACTGTTATGAAGCAAATTATGTGTACTTGCTGTTGGTACAATCGCGCGCTAGACTCTTAATATTTGTTGTTTGACTACGGCTGAATTAAGAGTCGATTACACAGATTGACTAATGGTTAAAATACTAATCTGTTATACAGTGTCATGAGTTCTATTCCCATGTAGAACAATGTTTTGTGCTTTTTTTAAGGAAAACGGTGGCAGACGAGCAAACAAACCTGATGGTAAATATTGCTGACGCTCATGGACCTTTACAAGGCCGCTGCATACCGCGAAGAAAATGAAGGGAGTGTGAATGCGCCTGAGCTGAGCTGCCGGCTCTTTCGCTCACCAAACGAAGCGCAGTGAAGAATTACTACTACTCAGACGTTGATTTTCTGCGAGAGTGTGGTACTACCCCGGACGGAACGGCTGTAGACAAACAACTGTCAACAGTGTCGTCCTACCACTGCTACTACTACTATGTGATTAATAATTTGTTCTAAGTGTTATTTATGTGACTATAAAATCTTCAGAATATAAGTGCATGAGGAATTAAATTAAAATACTATTATGATCTGATGATCATAATAGGATTTTTTTTATTTTCCTGTGTTAATCAAACAAATACTAATATGTATGTCATTTTCAGCAGATTTCTTTAAAATTTCGATGAACTTGTTAGGAAATTCTCAATAGGCAGCATAGCACTGTGTCCGGTTAGCGATAATAGATTTAACTTCTCATCGTCTCAGCCAACATAAGTCCCACTCTTGTGCTCGGGCCTCCTCCACAATGAGAGGGAAATTGACTTACTACATCGTGCTGGTCAGAGGTGTTAGCTGGATAATGAGCTTAGTTAAAAAGAGAGAGAGCTAAATCTAACTCGTGACAAGGAGCTTAGGCAGATAACATTGATGTAACCGAAGGCGAGCCTTTATTAAAACCGTTTAGCATAGCTATACCAATAGTTAGCTATACATATACAAATAGCATAGCTATAGCAAACAATTATATAAGTCCACCTGTGGCCATGAACGCTGTAAAATGTTCAAAACGTTGGGCAATCAAAAATCAAATCAAACACGGTAAAATCCGTAAAATAGTTTTATTTACAATGTGTAAAACTCGCGTAAACATCAGAAATCATCATTATAGCACTTTTTTTTTGTTCACGCTGTGGAAATGCATTTACTCACAGTACCCTGCCAGTTACTCATATTATTGCACTGCTAACCCATCGAATCAAGATATTTTGAAGCGGTAATTTTCTGCATTTGTAGGAGGCCTGTGCTTAACAATTTGACGTATATAGGTTGAGAAGAATATAATTATGACGATAAAGTCGGTATAAAATTTAAATAAATAATAATTCATGTAAAAATTTCTCGTAACTTTCTGATGTTTACGCGAGTATTACACATTGTAAATAAAACTACTTTACGGATTTTATCGTGTTTATATTCGATTTTTGATTGCTCGACGGAAACGTCGCGTGACCATGACCATATACCGCCAGTGACTATGAGTCCGCCCGTGACCATGAACGATATAATCACAATAAAAAAATAACAAACGCGATAAAATCCGTAGTTTTATTTACAAAGTACTCAAAACTGTCAAACAAACAGTTTATAAACCTTCCAGTTGACCCTATAAAAATCCGAAAGAATAAACCTAACGTTATGAACACACTAATAAAATGACACTTTAATAAAAGCTAAGAGAGTTAAATAGAAGTAAATATTGGACAACAAATGCCAAACAGCGGTAACAGCCCAAGACCCGCGTATCGTAAAATATGTAAGGACCCGAATATCATTGGCTTTCTATACGTCGATGTGAAGATGACCGAGAAATTTTCACACAAAAACATCTAAAACAGTATAATGGAAAAGGCGATGGGGTAATGTACATGGTGATCCAAACAGCTCGAAAGGATACTCATAAAATGTTATGTGATATGTTCAGGGTCGATACTGCCTTCAGTTTGTTCAGTTTATCGATGTGGGTACACATTAACTATTGGCCCTATTTGTTCTAACGTTAGAGGAGCTATTGGGAAAATTCGATTAAAATTTAATATGCATATACACAAACCCTTTCCGTGTGATGACGGAGTAAGAATACAATTCACCACCCCCTCTTTTACCCGTGGGTGTCGTAAAAGACGACTAAGGGATATCTCGTACATATAGAAGCAAGAGAAGGAAAATTGGAAATAAAACATAATGGAGGAGGCCCAAGTCCTATAGTGGGAGTTATATGGGTTGAGATGATGATGATACCCAACCTCTTTATATTGAATAGGGCAGTTGGCCCATCTAATATCATGAACAATTACATTCCCAAGACGAATTACTTCACACATAAAACTATTACCAAAATTTTGTAATATGTCATTATTATTATTTCAGCTCATATATATCCCCCTGTAGGGCTCGAGCCTCTTCTACAATAGGAAGAAAATTAACCTTGCTACATCATGCTGATCAGACAGCTAGGTATACCGTTTCATTTCGAGTTTTCCTTCTCTTGAACAGATGTTATGTGCATATTATATCCCATAATAGTCTCTTACGACATCCACGGGCAAGATAAGGAGTGGTGAATTGTATTCTTACTCTGTCACCACACGGATTTGGCAATATGTACTATAAAATAATAGTAGGTATATATTAAGCCGAACTCAAGAAATTGGTATAAGATAATGATGATATCTACAACCTCACATGGTGATAGAGAAAGAAAACGAATTACTTCTGTGGGCGTCGTAAAAGGCAATTAAGCTATGTAAATAGACCACGATTGAGAGAGAGAAGTAGAATAATTCTTACCGCAAGAAAAGCAAAACGGATAAAGAAATAATACTCTGAATCTAGCTCGGAGAAAACTCCAGATTATATAGCGCAAATAATAAATCGTTCGTGCGCGACGTGTTTTGCATAAGCCAATATTCTCAAGATCTAGTAGCTGCATATCGGAAATGCTTCTGCAAGAAGCTACGGAAACTTGTTTTATACCCCCGGGTGTTATAAGTTTGGCGTCGATGTCTGTCTATTTGTATGTCTGTGTCTGTCTGTGGTATCATAGCTCTCAAACGAATGGACCGATTTCGATGCAGTTTTTATAATTTGAAAGCCAGTTTCTTTGCGGCGGTGTTTAGCTATGTTTGGTTTATATCGATCCAGCAATGTGAAAATATCAGCTCTTTTCCAAATGATGTCCAGAATGATTACTCAATTAATTGCTTCACGCGCGCCAGTATAGTTGTTAAATGACAGTTGATAATGGCTGTTGCCTGTTGTTGCCTGCCCGTAGAATCGCTCGTAGAACTAACAACCGTTGGGGAAGAAAGGTTCTTGAGTGGCAACCATGAATCGGACGGCGCAGTGTAGGACGACCCCCCACCAGGTGGACTGACAACATTCTCAAAGTCGCAGGGAACTGTTGGATGCAAGTAGCGCAGGACCGTTCCAAGTGGCATTCTCGTGGGGAGGCCTATGTACAGCAGTGAACGTCTGTAGGCTGATGGATGGATGCTTGTTGAAGAGAATGTAATACTTTTTTTATTATTTTAGTTCGTGTCGGATGTTATTCAAAATGTTCAATTTTACTTATAGCATATTTCTTTGTCTACATGTTTTCTTTATCACTGGAGTAGCAGACCATTCGCTAGTTTTTCATCATAGCGAAAAGCTTACTTCAGCCAAAGTGCCTGAAGACGTAAGGCATTACCACCAACACTACTATTATTTTTTGTATCTTATTGCTTAACCGGCCGCACTATCAGTTTCACTCCCATTGTAGAAGAGTTGCGAATCCAATCAAATCAAATCATTTATTCTGCATAGGCCCCTTAAGGGCACTTACATATTGTCAAATTACATGTTTGAATACAATACAATAATCTACCACCGGATCGGAACGCGGCCACAAACTGAGAAGATCCGGCCAGAAACTCAGCGGGCAGTCATTATTTTCATAATCTTTTAAATATACATAATATTATGCTTCGTACAACATATATGGCATTAGCTCCAGTGTGATGCCCTTCGAAATTAAATATATGTATAAATTTTCAAGATTTAATGCAAGACAAAAAAATAATTTAAGCATAAAGAAAGGAAGAAAATATGGCTGGACCAGATCCCACAAGCAGCACCCGATCACGAGTTAACTACTAGAGCAGCCATCACTCTCCTCAATCTCCTCACACTCTCCTCAATAATGAAAGTTATATGGATTAACTTGTAACAGAATAAAAATACAATTTACAACCCCTGTCTTTCGTACGTCAATCATTAAAGACGACTTTGCGTTATAAATTACTGCAAGATAAAAAACTCGAGATAGAATATTGTACGAGCTTGTCTGATGAGAGTGATGTTCCACCTATTGGGTCTCCTCCATAATGGAAGGGAGACTCTCTTCGATTGTGGAGGAGATCCAATAGGAGAGCTAATAGTGAGGATGTATGCCATATGTCCACCATAGCCTGCCACAAAAGAAGCTGTTTTTGTTAATATAATTTCACAATTCATCTGCAACTTTCGTAACGTACATTATACCTACGATATAGAATTAATAGTTGATCAGTAAAATAAAAACACTCCGATTTATACATTTGGAAGAAATTTTTTTTTTTTTTTTTTTATTGCCAACGGTGGCAAACGAGCAAGCAGCACACCTGATGGTAAGTGAAACTGCTGTACATGGACCTTTGCAATACCAGGGATACAGCCAGGCCGCTGCCTACCGTGAAGGAAATACTCTTCTTAAACCTCGTTTAAAGAAGGACATGTCATAGCGCTCGGGAAACACAGCAGCAGGTAGTTCATTCCAGAGCTTGCACGTACGTGGGAGAAATGATTGCTGGAAATGCACAGTTGAAGACCATAACGTTTCCAGGTGAAATGGATGAACCCTGCTGCGATGTCGAGTGATACGTTGGTAGAATGGTGACGGTGGTACCAAGTCCAACAGTTCCTCGGAGCATTCCCCATGAAATAGTCGGTAGAGTACACAGAGTGACCCAAAGTCTCTCCGCTGCTCCAGCGACTCCAATCTGTCCGTAAGATTGGGATCCCCGACGATTCGAACAGCCCGTCTTTGCCGGGAGTCAAATGGGTCTAGCTGATATTTGGGCGCACCTGCCCAGAGATGTGAGCAGTACTCCACATGAGGACGAACTTGTGCTTTGTATAGCACAAGACGCTGTCTCGGTGTGAAGTACCGCCTGGCTCTGTTCAGGACGCCCAACTTTTTGCTTGCCAATTTAGCTTTGTCCTCCAAATGACTCCCAAACTGGACTTTGCTCGATATTTTGACGCCGAGAATCCCAATACTTTCAGAAATTGGGAGAGTTACTCCTTGGAACTGAGGCGCCATGACAAACGGGTCCTTCTTTGCAGTGAACGCGCAAACTTGTGTCTTTGTGGGGTTGAACTGGACTAGGTTCCGTTCACCCCATTCCGAGGCCCGCCCCAGAGAGCGCTCAACTTCAGACACAAGTTGAACCCTTCTTTCCTGAGTACTCCGAGGGATATTCCGTTGCTCAGTGTACCGCTCATCACCCGTACTGTCATCCGCATAGCAACGCATACTCTCGATAGAGAGCATGTCATTGATATGCAGGATAAACAACGTCGGGGAGAGCACCGAGCCTTGTGGTACACCAGCATTAATGGTCATGGTATCGGAGCAGGAGCCATCTACGACGACTTTTATACTCCGACCATCCAAAAAGCTGGCAATCCAATTACAGAGTCCCTCGGGGATTCCGTATGATGGTAGCTTCGATAGAAGTGCCCTATCGAACGCCTTTGCGATATCTAGGCTGAATGCCAGCGCCTCACCCTTGCCCTCCAAGGCCTCTGCCCAACGGTGTGTGAGGTACACAAGAAGATCACCAGCCGACCGACCATGACGAAAACCGTATTGGCGATCACTGATAAGCTGGCGATCCTCAAGGTACTGCAGAAGCTGGCGGTTTATAACCTTCTCCATTATCTTGGAGAGCAAGGATGTTATCGCAATTGGCCTGTAATTCGATGGGTCAGACCGGTCTCCCTTTTTAGGGATCGGGTGGACATGGGCTACCTTCCACGAAGACGGAACCCTATTAGTAGCGTAGGAAAGTCGGTATAGGCGCGTGAGGATGGGAGTCAATTCAGGGGCGCACGTCTTTAGTACCACTGCAGGGATGCCATCCGGTCCACTCGACTTATGGACATCTAAAAGCCGCAGCTCCCGCTTAACCGCTCGCTGCGTGATGCGGATTTCGGGCAGTGAGCTTTCACACCGTGGGATGGTAGGTGGTGTGGCAGCTCCGGCATCCAAAGTCGAGTTACAGGCAAAGAATTGACCTAGAAGATCGGCCTTCTCCTTTGCGCTGTGGGCTAGACTATCATCGTGTTTCTGCAGTGGTGGGAGATTGGGCTGGCAGAAGTTGCCTTGGGCAGCCTTGGCGAGCGACCAGAATGCACGACTCCCAGTGGGATAGCTTTGCAATCGCTCGCCAATTTTGGCAACATGTTCCGCCTTGGCTCTGGCAATAGCCTTCTTACTAGATCTAGAAGCGGCGTTAAATTTCCGCTTCACCTCTTTGGCGTTCGAGTCCTGGCATTTTTTGGCCCTATTCCAGGCCCGATATGCGCACTGTTTCTGGCATGCAGCCGTCCTGCAGGTTTTGTTAAACCAGGTTCGGCTGCGGCCACCGACTGGTATTTTGGTGTTGGGGATGAATAATTCCATCCCCGTAATAACCGTTTCGGTAACGCAGTCCGCACAGACGCCAGGGTCCCCAGAGGTGAAGCAAAGCCGCTTCCATGGGTAGGATGCGTAAAACTCGCGCAGTCCATCCCAATCTGCTGACTTATATTGCCAGACTCTGCGAGTCCCAGTCGCCTTAGAACGACTAGGCCTTACAACAGGGGCACTGCTACGTACCAAGCAGTGGTCAGAAGACCCAAGAGGGGCTTCAACCACTACCTGATATCCGTGCTGGTGTGTAGTCAGCAGAAGATCCAGTAAAGAAGACTCATGGCTCTCAATATCTGGGATACGGGTGGGCTGTGTCACCAGTTGTGAGAGACCATAGGCCAAGACCATATTGAAGAGATGTCCACCCTGGAGGTCAGTGGTTCGGGACCCCAGCCACTCTTTATGATGAGCGTTGAAGTCTCCAAGAACCACCACCTCCGCTGATGGACACTGCTCCAATATTTCGTCAATCCCCCATTGGACGTTCTCAAATAATTGAATTGACCCCGGATCACTGCCATGGGACCTGTAGAGGCATGCGTAGATGCGGGTAAGCCCTCCATAGTCTACGCGTAGCCACAGGATTGACAAGTCACCATGTTCGAGGGCCCGAAGGCGGCGACAGCAGATATCACCTCGGATGAATACGCACACCCCGGCTTTACGACGGAAGGTATGCTCCAACTCGTAGCCGGGGTAATTTAGGTACGAAATGTCATCCGGAGCACCTATCTGCGTCTCCGTTAAAAAGAGTAAGGCAGGCCGCGCCGTCTCGGGGTGATGGTGGACGGCGTCGAGATTACTATGTAAACCCCTGGATATTGCGAAAATCCACATCAAATGTGGATAAGGGGACCGCCGTAGAAAATCGTCTCTTTTTAACTTTCTTGGCCATGATTTTTAATTTAAGAAGAGGAGGAAGGGAGTGTGAATGTGTATAACAGAGTTCGGTGATACCAAAAAACAAAGGCAGGGCATAGTGCATGGTCGAGGAGTGAGTTTTGTGAGGAGCTGACATGAAGCACGGATGGGCTCCCGATGCCCCCCCCCCGTGTGTAGCCGCCGAGGTCCACTCCGGTTTCCCACACCGGCACGACGACTACCCAACGGGATTTTCGCCGGTTGGTGGGACAGCCACCCAGGAAGGATGATCCTGGGTTCGGGTCCCCTGCTGACCGGCAGGTGGCCGGCGGTGACCATTCCCATCGGGTCTCCCTGTACACCATGCCAGCCCCTCACGCTCAATACCCCGACCAAGACCTCACCACCGCAGATTTCAGGCCTCACCAAAACCCGCCATACACAAACACACCCAGAAAGTTGGGCTCCCGGCTCTCTCGCTCACCGAGCGAAGTGCAGCAGCAAATTGCTACTACTCAAACGTCGATCTTCTGCGAGAGTGTGGTACTGCCTCGGACGGACCGGCCCGCGACTGCAGACAAAAGACTGTCTACAGTGTGGTCCTACCACCAATAAAATCATGACAAAAAAATAACTATGAACCAAGTATATCCTTTTAAAACTGATTTACTAGTAATCAAAAATAGGGAAATCTAATTTAAGTTTTTAACTTAATAAATAATAGGAAAAACATTTTTAAAACAAGCATTTTTCCTTAGAATAATAACTCATAGAAGCTTAATTCACGCACTAAATTTGAGGTATTTACATTGGAACCAGAAATGGCTCCCTTCACCGAATCGTGACGAAGTGTACAAGGTCATACGTACAAGGCAACTCTATTGTATAGTAGTGTGCGTGTGTATGTATGTAATCTCTTGCACGCATGTACTATTTTTGGCTTCACGTTTTTGATCGCTTAAGTACCGACACTATCCTTCTATATTCTTCTAAGCATTGTACTTAAATTTGTTGAAAAAAAAAGATAATAGTAACTTCAGTTTTCGAATTTTTTGTAAGCACTTTCATTTGATATCTATATTGTGGGAGCGTATTTAAAATAGCTAATTTGCTATCTGGGAATGACGGCCATATTGGATTTAAAATGACGTCACATAGTTCACTATGAACTGTCATTCAATATAAATGTGAATGCAAAATTTCTGCTCAATCGATTGAAGGTAACTATTTTAAAATTCAATTAAACATTTGCGCCGAACATGCATCCTTACTTAAATAACACCTTGTAAATATCTATGCATGCAGTTGAAAACAATACTTTATAAGTCCTTTCAATGAATTTTATATTAAAAATTTACCTTATATTTTCCATACCTACAGTTTTCCGTCTTGTGCACGTAAACAATGCACCGCAACTCTTTCTGCCCGTGAGTGTCAAAAAAGGTAACAAAAGGATGCGGCTGAGAATAATAACGTAAGGTAAGTCCGCGCACAAAAAATGAAGCATTTTAACTGGAGCCTAATGGAGCTTACGCCGGAATCGTTCCGTAATGGACAAAGTCACTCTACTGCACGTACGTACGCAACTCTTAAAAAATAAATAGGTAATTATGACGGTTTTTTTTTGGGTGTGAGTTGCGGTCGGCGCGCTCCTCGCACCACTCCGTCTGGGGCGACAGAGGGGCGTAAGCACGCATACCCACAACCCACCCACGATGCACGTCGCCTTCGTCGTTGGGTCGACCACCGGAGCAGGGTGACTTGACGTCAATGGTTGGCCCGACGGAATACCCCCTATTTGGGGTACCCTCCCCGAGGGTAGGACGTCGGTCTTTCCTCACGCGGTCGGCCTCTCGGCGGGACGGACTATCCCCGGTCACGTCACCCGCGGCCTCGGCTAGGGCGGCATGAGGCGCAGGTATTCGCGCCTACGCCGCCCCAGTCGCCGGTGGCGGATCGCCTCATCGAGGCCGCGCTCCTCGCGCAGGCGAGCCGCCGCCTCCTTCCGCGGGACTACTGTCTCGCAGAAGGCTGCGACCGCGAATTATGATGGTTTGGCCATTCAAATGGTGTCATAACACATTTGAAAAACATAAAAAGGTTTTTAACATTACTTTTAAAAGTATATCGACGATTTATGTTAATGAAAACAAAATTTGATTTCTTGATTTCATCATTTGTATAGTGGTGTGCGTGTATACGTGTGTAATCGCCTACGCCCATGTAGTATTTTTGGCTTCATGTTTTCGATAGCTCGAAGTACCAACACTATCCTTCTATACATTTTTATTGTAAGGAATGCAGATTATCTATATATATAAAAGAAAGTCGTGTTAGTTACACTATTTATAACTCAAGAACGGCTATACCGATTTGCCTGAAAATTGGTGTGGAGGTAGCTTAAAACCAGGAGACGGACATAGGGTACTTTTTATCCCGTTCGACCGGGTTCCAGTGAGACGTGACATCAAACGTCAAAGAGAATACAAGTCACTAAGAAACGTGGTATATCAAAAACGCATCTATCATGTAATAACAAAACGCAAATGACAGCTATACACAGACTATATTTTCGGAAATTTAGAAAATATATTTACGAAAAAAATTATGGCAGTACGAGTTTCGCCGGGTAAGCTAGTATTTAATAAAAACAAATCGAAATAAACTCTATGCCCACCAGTCTGACTAGTGTGTTGCTAGTAAGTTAATTGCCTTCCCATTATGGAGGAAGCTTAAGTCCAATAAAGGAATGTACATGTCTTGAGAAGAAGTGTATATCACACTGACCAAGAATAAGTAATTAAAACATTTCAATCTATACTTTATACTAATATTATAAATAGGAAAGGTTTGTATGTATGTTTCTAACGAATAGGCTCCAAAACTACTGGACCGATTTCAAAAATTCTTTCATCAATGGAAAGCTATAATATCAGGGAGTAACATAGGCTATATTATCCCGTATTCCTCCGGGAACGGGAACTACGCGGGTAAGGCGACCGAAACCGAAGCAAAGCGAGGGCGAGTTGCTAGTTTAAAATAAAACGTTTACAATATTGTACTATTTAATACTAAACACTTTTGTATTCAATTACCCAATAACACTTATTTCTGCAACCATCTAAAATAAGGATACTCCTTATAACATTTTATAAAATTCATTGTATGTATGTCTGTAAGAATTCCTCAAATGTCTACAATTTGTGATTACAAACAATTTATACCGGAGTTATGTATCATAAGATATATACAACTTTTTACTTTTTTTAGGGGGGTTTTAATGACTTGGTAACTAAAACCTTTACGTGAAGACTTTTTTAAATAAATCATTTTTTAATTAATTAAACGGCCGTTTTAATATAAATTAACCGTCATTACTCTACGCTTTTATGGATGGTGCTACGCATGGCTCCTAAAACACACTATGGTTTCGTTTTATATTTCAATATAGTTACCTTAATAATAATAATCTTGACTTGGTACCAATGTCCCTGTTGTATCATCACAACACTCGATATTGCACTTTGATTTACCCCTTATACCACCTGAAAATGATATCGATAGACTGAATGTTTGCAGCGTTCAGTTCACGACTGAACGTTTCCACGTGCACCCTCTGGAATTAACTGCCTGCTGCGGTACTTTCGAAACGCTATGATATATCAATCTTCAAATGAGGTTTTACGAGCTCATCTCTCACTGATATTGCTGAAGTTTTTGGGCGGCAGCCACCATATACCATCAGGTGGACTGCTTGCAAGTCTAACCAAGTGGCAATAAAAAAAAATATTAAAGTGAATTGTGCCCTATTATTTATTTACATTTTTTACACCTGATGGATGGTAAATGATATCGCTGCTCATGGACCTTTGCATGGCCACTGTCTGTAAAGAATGTAAAGGGAATGTGAATGTTTGCAATCAGTGTGCCTACTCTGGAAATCAATTCTAATTTCGAATCCGATTCAATTCCAATCTCACCAAACTTATATTCGGTACATTTGAACAAAATCGAGAATGAATTCTTCGCGTTTGGCGTTGTTATTTTCACCAAATGCGTCGTATTTTCTTATTTTAAACTAATAACGTTATCGAACTCAATCACTATAAAGACGCTTTCTTGCAATTGTGCAACATTAACGATTTTAAACTACGTCAAAATCGCGTCGGGAGTAGCAAATATTTGATTTAATCAATGAGGGTCGAATTCATTTAGTTCCAAAATATTTCACCAAATTTGATTCCAATCGTGCGCTAATGTCCCAAGAGTACCAAATTTGCTCAAATTCGAGCTGCGATTGGATTTAGGATTAGCTTCTAGATTCAAGAGTAGGCACACAGGTTCGGTGATACTAAATACATCAATCAATATCCACCACACGCCAACACCCTTAAAAATTGGGCTGCCAGCTCTCTCGCTCACCGAACGAAGTGGAGTAACATATTGCTACTACTCAGACCCGGACCAGCCCGCGGCTATAGACAGCCAACTATCGACACTGGTCCTATCACATAAAAACTTCAATCAAAAATTTATGCCAAGCAACGCCGAGTATATCTGATAGTATGCGTTATATTTAAGTTCATTGGCTTGAGTACAGTCGTGTACAAACTAAGTACTACATCATCATCATCATCTTGCTCTTATCCCAATTACTTGGGGTCGACGCAATATGTCATCTGTTTTGACATGTTGCAAAAAGTTTCGGCAATGACTTTTATGACCGGCCGCCTGCCTGACGTCAACCCTCCTTGGAAATGTAATCGTTGACCCAAATGGTACCAGATGGAGTTGGTCCGGGTCAATCTAGGGCTCTTAGTCGTCTTTTACGACACCCACGAGCAAAGCAAGGGTTGGTAGTATTCGAAGCCGCTACCACACAGCAACTACAAACAAACTAAGTACTACATATAAACCAAACCGAGCGTAATGTTTGTAGCCGTCGTGTACATTACACACAAGGCAGTGTCGTTTATTTCTACATTATTATATAAAATACTTAGTATGTATGTATGTTTGAACAAATTAAACTCAATATAGAAATATATCCGTGTGGTGATAGTGTAGGAATACATTCACCACCCTTGCCTGTGGTTGTCGTAAAAGATGACTACAGGATATGAAATGTCGAAAACCTTTATGCAAGAGAAAGAGGAAATCTCGAAAAAAAATAAAATAAAAAAAAAAATCTATACCAATAAATAAAATTGGAGTGTCTGTTTGTAATGTCAAAATAATAGGCTTTTTTCATGCTCACACGGTTATTTGCACTATACATATGCCTAAAATACACTTTATAATTTTTTTGTCTGTCCGTCTTCAAAACGTCTGGACGGATTTCAAAAATTCGTTCACTAATGGAAAGCTATAATATCAGGGTGTAAACTAGGCTATATTTTATCCCGGTATTCCCACGGAAACGGGAACGACGCAGGAAAGACTGAAGCCGAAGCGAACCAAGGGCAGGTTGCTAGTAATATCATAAAAAAATGGCATGGCTGGACTAATTCTGCAATGTGACACCTGATCACGAGTGAACTACTAAAGAAGCTATTTTCTCAACCACATTGAAGGGAAGGAAGTTTATTATATAAAAGAAAGGATCAGCTATACCAATGTTTTGACTTTTAAATTTTATTATTCTCGAATAATATTAATACTTATTATCCTATTCCCGATGAAGACAAATCCAAAAACACAAAAATCATAAAATTCGGTTCAGCTTTTCTTGAGTTATAAATGGTGCAACTAACACGACTTTGTTTTATATATAACTACTAGCTGACCCAACAGATGTTGTTCTGTTCAACTTCAACCAAAAAAATTGTAAAAGGAATTCTCCTTGAAATCGACAGCAGCGCCACCTACCGAGTCCAATTGTGAATCCAAACCATTCTCGAATCCCCTTAAACACACACAAAAATTTCTTCATCATCGGTTCAGTCGTTTAGGAGGAGTTCAGTGACATACACACGTACACAAGAAAATTTTATATATAAAGATTATATCCCTTAGTCGTCTTTTACGACAACCAAAGGCAAGGTGGTGAATTGTGGGGTGCAAGGCCGGGGCACCTCCACGTGGTGCACCCTGGAAACGTCCATTTGGACGGCCAAGATTCCGGCGGGAGGGGGGTCTCCGCGTGCCGACTCTGAAGGCAGAGCGCACGGCGGATTTGGCCCGGGGCCAATGGGGCGGATGTGTCTCATGGCACTCCGTCGCCAGGGACGGTTGCGTCACGGCCCGGGGGCGTGACGGGTCGGTCGCTCGCGAGTGGCCAGACCCGGAAGGCCCAAACCGTAATCCTGAGTAGGGGGGTCAGGACCGGGGGTCTGCGGACTGCGGGGAAGAAAACCCCTATAAAAAATCACCCCAATCTCAAGTTTTGCTACTCGGCGAGGAGATGTATGGCTGGTGGGTTAAGAAGCGCGCGCGAAAAAAAAAAAAGCGTCCAGTCGTTAGAATAGTAGTCAAGGAGGACTTAAACTTCCAAATCGTCATGGCAGAGGTTAACAAACGTATAACTTCACCAGAGGGTCCCGGCCAGGCCGGGGAGTCCCTTGCTGTGCCGGTGCTTGCGCGCGACGAGGAGTCGCGCCCAAGTTCGGGCACAGTCAGCTCCCAATCGTATGGGTGGGGAGCAACTTCTGCTGCAGCTGTGAGCCAGGCGAAACAAGAATCGGCTCTAGGGAGACCAAAAAGGAGGAGAAAGAAGGGGAAGCTGGATACGCGACACATGCGTAGGACGCGTAGGAGGAGGATGGCGGAGCGGCAGGTACTAGGAGATGCCGCCGCTGCCGCGAGCGACGAGTGCGACCGCAGCCACCGCAGGGCCGTCGCGGAACGTGGACGCCGGTGCTGCCCGGCCGTCGAAGAAAAAAGATGAGAGCGACGAGGGCGGATCAGCCGCAGGGCCGTCGCGGGACGAGGGCGGCAAAACCGCAGAGCCGTCTCGAAAGAAGCGTGGGAGATGCGACAGCTCGACGGGGCTGTCCAGTGACGAGGGCGGCACCGCCGCAGAGCCGTCGGAGGACGAGGGTGGCGGTGCTGCAGTGCCGTCCAAGAACGACAGCTCGACGGGGCTGTCCGAGGAATCGGAGACCGACGTGGCCTACGAGCTGTCCACGGATGAGGGCGACAGTGCCGCAGGGCCATCTGTGAAGGCCAGGTCGGTCTTGGAGATGTCGGCGGACGAGGGTGGTACCAAAGAGCCGTCCGCCGAGGAGATCAGTGGGCCGCAAGTCGGCCACGGTGGGATCGAGGGCGGCGAAAGCGCTGCGGAGCCGTTTGGGCCATCTGGGGTGACTGGAGGTAGGTCGTCCGGAATGGCCATCGATAGGGTCGGCAGTGTGGTGTTGGATAGGGGGGCTGCCGAGAAAACTGAACTGCATCCTGCGACGAGAGCTTTCACGGCGGCCCTAAATGTTAGGAGGGAGAGGGAGGAGGCCCGCTCCCCTCCGAGGGATCGGAAGCGCCCCCTGCATAAGAGTGGCAGCTCCGCATCGGACTCGGAGGGTAGTGACGCTATCAGGCCTCCCCCCAAGGTCCCGACCGCGCGCCGGGGGCGCAGGGGTCGGGGGGTGCGGTGGCGGCGAGACCGGCGACGGGTCTGGCCGACCGGGAAGGCGAGGTGGCGGCCCTCCAGGCCGCGAACGCCCGCCTCAGCAGGGAGGTCTCCGGCTTGCGGGAACGCAACCGCAAGCTGGAGACGGAGCTGGAGGCAGTGCGGAGGGAGAACCGCGGGTTGGCCAAAGACATGGCTGACCTGCGGTCTCAATTCGAGCGCCTGGTGCCGGCTGCGCTGTCGGCGCCGGCCCCGCCGCCGAGACGGACCGCGCCATTGAGGGCGGGCCCATCGTCTGCGCCCGTGGCGCCGGCTGCGCCCGTCGCGGCTTCGCCGCTGCCTCCCCTCGTCGTGGTCCCTCCGCCGGCTCGTGGCCGCAGGAGGCCTCGGAAGGGGGAGGAGCCGCCGCCCGACGAGGTACACGGCGTTTCGGAGTCGGCGGTACGCGTCATCCTAGCCCGAGTAGGGGTGATGATGGATGCGCGTATCACCGCCGTAGCGGCCAGGCTCCCGCCTGAGCCGCCCCTCCGACCGCCGCTCGCCGCAGACCAGACGAGGCGGCCGCAAGCGTCTGCTCCCACCCCGCTGCCCTGTCAGGGTGGCCGCGTGGTGAGCTACGCTGCGGCCGCGGCGGGACCCAAGGGGGCCAAGAAGGCCGGCAAGGTGCCGGCTCCCGCCAAAGCCGGGCCGCGGCCAGCGCCAGCGATTGCACCGCAGGTGCCGGCCGGCGAACCCGCGACTGCGCCTGCTGCGCTCAGCGCTGCTGCCAGGCTCGAACAGGGCTGGCAGGTGGCTGAGCGTAGCAGGAAGGCACGCGGCCAAGGGTGGAGGTGTTATAAGTGCATGGCGGTCGGGTATACCCGACCGACATGCAGGAACTGCTTTGACTGCAGTGGGCTATGTTTCCGTTGCAGTCAAACTGGACACCAGGCGGCATCGTGCTCTGCGGTGCCCCAATGCCCCGCATGTGCGGCGGGCAATAAGCCTGCCAAGCACCGCATGGGCTCTGGGGACTGCAGACCCCCAGCATCGGCCCCAAAAGGGGCGGGGCGGCCCATCGATCGGGCCAGTCCCCGCTCCGAGCGCGGCCAGATCAACCGTTAGCGCGGAGGAGGTGACGATGGATACGGACCGTTAATGGACCCCGTATCCATTCGTCTCCTCCAGGCCAATCTCAACCACTCCGCCGGTGCGCAGGACGTGTTCCTGCAAGCCATGGCGGAGTGGTTGATAGGAGTAGCCGTAGTCGCGGAGCCGTACGTGGTGCCCGACCGGATTAACTGGTTGGGTAGCACCGATGGCACCGTGGCAATCGTCGCCTCCACGTCGTGGCCTTCGTCGTCTCTGACCCTTAGGGACAGGGGCGTCGGATACGTCGCGGTGGACTGGGGGGAGATTACGCTCTTCGGAGTTTATCTCTCCCCTAACTGGAGAGGTAGGTAGAGGTAATCCGTGCTGGTAGGATAGACGATGTAAGGTTTTCTGGCCGGGACTGCCCTAGGACGGAGAGAAGCCAAATTTCGGAGGAGCTCGTTGCTGAGTGGCAGCGAAGATGGGACGGTGAGGAGAAGGGTAGGGAGCTCCATCAGTTCTTCCCCGATGTTCGTGTTCGACTCAGATCCCCCTGGGTTGAGCCCGACTACCAGTGCTCTCAAATTTTGACAGGTCATGGCTGTTTTAGAAGGAGACTTTATGAGATGAAGCTATGTCAGAACAGCCTGTGTTACTGCGGAGAGGAGGATGAATGTCTGGATCATGTGCTATGGCGATGCCCACTGTACGATGAAATCCGCATGAAGATGTTGGACGGGATTCAACGGGTCAATCCTGGACCGATACACTATTGCGATCTTGTTAACTCCGAGGCCAACTTTCGACGGTTGAGAGACTTTTCGCACCACTGGCATAACATCAGGAGCGGGCTCGAGCTGGCGGAGAAAGGACAGGGTCCATGACGCAGTCGCCATCGTCGTGTCGTCCGTCGCAATAGCGACACCCACGCGGAACAAGCCGCCCCAGAAAGGGGAGAGGGCTCGGGCAGACAATTTGTAGGGAGTCAAGAAAGTGCACGCCCGAAAGAGCACACGCAAGTAAGGCGTGCATCTCCCGTGATTCGGTCCATATAGCCAGGATGGCTGGAGGGACCATGGGGTGGTGGAGGGGTCTCCCCTAACTGGAGTGTGACCGATTTCGAGGCCTTCCTCACCATCATGGAGGCCTCGTTACTTCTCACCCGGGTCATCGAGGACCTGTTCCCGCGGCGGGCGGAACATACGCCCCCGGTCATGGCTCCGCCAGACACTGATTGGGAGGCCGACGACGACAGTGTTCCGGCCATCACGGAACCCGAGATAGGGGTGGCGGTGACCGGAGCCGGAAATGGGGGTGGCGGTGGCGCGTATGCGAATCAAATCCACCGCCCCCGGGCCCGACGGTATTCCGAACCGTGTGCTGGCCCTGGTCCTCGAGCACCTGGGACCACGCCTCAGGGGACTGTTCGACGCTTGTTTGACGTCCGGGCAGTTCCCTGGGTGCTGGAAAGAGGGGAGGCTGGTTCTTCTGCCGAAGCCGGGACGGTCTCCCGAGTCGGCCTCGGCCTATAGGCCCATCGTGCTGCTCGATGATGCGGGCAAGCTGCTGGAGAGGGTGTTGGCTGCCCGCATCGAGCGGCACCTCGTCGGGGTCGGGCCCGATTTGTCGGACGCCCAGTTTGGTTTTCGGCGAGGGCGTTCGACGGTCGCGGCCCTGCTGCGCCTGAAGGCCGTGGTAGCGGAGGCCGTCGCCGGCGGAGGAGTCCTGTTGGCGGTGTCTCTGGACATCGCCAACGCCTTCAACAGTCTGCCATTCAGCTGCATCAGGGAGGGGCTGAGATATCACGGGGTGCCCGTGTACCTCAGGCGGCTGGTGGCAGACTACTTGGAGGGGCGCAGCGTCCTCTACGTTGACCGAGTAGGGGACGTTGTGCGAACGCCCATGACGTGCGGTGTCCCACAGGGGTCGGTTCTGGGTCCGACCCTGTGGAACATCGGCTACGACTGGGCGTTGAGAGGAAGCCTCCCAACCGGGCTGGGCGTAATTTGCTACGCCGACGATACACTCGTCACAGCCCGGGGTGGGACGCTAGAGGAGGCGGCACGTCTGGCAACTCTCGGCACCGAGGAGATTGTCAGGCGGATCGAAGCGCTGGGGTTGAGGGTAGCCCTGGAAAAGACGGAGGCCCTTTTATTCCATGGCCTCCGTACCGCCGGGCCTCCCGCCGGCGCTTCGATCACTGTGAAGTCGGTCACCATCAGCATCCAGGCCCACATGAAGTACTTGGGCCTGGTGCTCGACGGGCATTTTTGGTTCCGGGAGCATCTCCATCGACTTGTTCCCCGGCTTGTCGGCGCGGCGTCCGCCCTTTCGCGGCTGATGCCGAATGTGGGCGGACCCAGCTCTACGTGCCGACAGCTGTACACGGGGGTGATCCGGTCAATGGCTCTGTACGGCGCACCGGTGTGGGCGGGGTCCCTGACCGTCCGGCTGAGGGCCCTCTTGAGGTGACCACAGAGGGTCATGGCGGTCAGGGCCATACGCGGTTACCGCACGGTGTCGACGGAGGCAGCGTGCCTCCTGGCCGGAACTCCCCCTTGGGACCTGGAGGCGGAGATGCTCGCCGAGATTTATCGGCGGGTGTCTGAGACGCGCACCCGCGGCGGCATGGTCTCCCTGCAGGAGATCACCGCCTGGCGGGTCGACGCCCGCCGAGGAGTCATTGCCCGTTGGGCAGTCCGGCTGGAGAGTCCTCGGTACGGTGTCAGGACCGTCGAGGCCTTCCGGCCGATGCTGATGGAGTGGTTGGAGCGGACGCACGGGGTGCTTTCCTTCCGACTGGTGCAGGTGCTTACAGGGCACGGGTGTTTTTGGAAGTACCTGCACAAGATTGTCAGGAGGGAGAGCACACCGTCCTGCCACCACTGCAGTTGCGACGAGGACACGGCGCAGCACACGCTCGAGGAGTGTGCTGCATGGGAGGGAGAGCGCCGTGAACTCGTCGCGATTATCGGTGCCGACCTGGCGCTGCCGACCATCGCCAGGGAGATGCTCGACAGCGTCAGGAACTGGGACGCGGTCACCGCCTTCTGTGAGGCCGTAATCTCACGGAAGGAGGCGGCGGATCGTGTGCGAGTAGAGCTCCTATTCGGCGACACGTTCCGCCGCCGGCGACTCGGGCGGCGCAGGCGCGAGTATCTGCGCCTAATGCCGCCCTAGCCGAGGCCGCGGGTGATCGGACCGGGGAATTGTCCGTCACCCGCGGAGAGGCTAACCGCGCGATGGCGACCGACGTCCCAGTACGTCGAGAGGTGAGGTTACCCGAAAGGTATTCCGTCGGGCCGACCACTGATGACAAGTCACATCTGCTCCGGTGGTCGGCCCAACAACGAGGTGACGTGGGTACGGGTGGGTTATGGGCCTGCGCGCCGTCCTATCATCGCCCCGGAGGGACGGGACCGCGCGTGCGCTTACCATAGCCCAGCCATTAAAAAAAAAAAAAAAAAAAAAAAAAAAAGGGGTGGCGGTGACGCGCATGCACGCAAAGTCTACCGCCCCCGGGCCCGACGGTGTTCCTAACCGTATGCTGGCCCTGGTCCTCGAACACCTGGGACCCCGCCTCAGGGAGCTGTTCGACGCGTGTTTAGCGTCCGGGCGGTTCCCTGGGTGCTGGAAGGAAGGAAGGCTGGTGCTCCTGCCGAAGCCGGGACGGTCTCCGGAGTCGCCTTCGGCCTACAGGCCTATCGTGCTGCTCGATGACACGGGCAAGCTACTGGAGAGGGTGGTAGCTGCCCGCATCGAGCAGCACCTCGTCGGCACGGGGCCCGATCTGTCGGACGCCCAGTTTGGGTTTAGGAGGGGTCGTTCGACGATCGCGGCTCTGTTGCGCCTGAAGGCCTTGGCGACTGAGGCCGTCACCGGCGGGGGAGTGCTGTTGGTGATATCCCTAGACATCGCCAACGTATTCAATAGTCTGTCATTCAGACCCACCCTGTGGAACATCGGCTACGACTGGGCGTTGAGGGGGAGCCTCCCGCCCGGGCTGGGCGTGATTTGTTACGCCGACGACACGCTCATCACAGCCCTCGGTGGGACACTAGAAGAGGCGGTAAGCCTGGCGACCTCGGGTACCGAGGAGGTCGTCAGACGGATCGAGGCGCTGGGGTTGAGGGTTGCCCTGGATAAGACGGAGGCCCTCTTGTTCCATGGGCGCACTATGAGCCCTCCCATCGGCGCCTCGATCACCGTCCACTCGGTCGACATCAGCATCCGGGCCCATATGAGGTACTTGGGCCTGGTGCTCGACGGGCGATGGTGGTTCCGGGAGCATTTCCGCAGGCTCGCTCCGCGGCTCGTCGGCGCGGCGTCCGCCCTATCGTGGCTTATGCCGAACGTGGGCGGACCGAGTGCTGCGTGCCGACGGCTGTACGCGGGGGTCATCCGGTCGATGGCCCTGTACGGCGCACCGGTGTGAGCGGGGTCCATGACCGCCCGACTTAGGGCCCTTCTGTGGCGACCACAGAGGGTCACGGCGGTCAGGGCCATCCGCGGATACCGCACGGTGGCGACGGAGGCAGCGTGCCTATTGGCCGAGACGCCCCCGTGGGACCTGGAGGCGGAGATGCTCGCCGGACTATATCGGCTGGTGACGGGGGTGCGAGCGGAGGGCGGTGTGGTCTCGTTAAGGGATCTCACCGC
This sequence comes from Lymantria dispar, assembly GCA_032191425.1. Taxonomy (NCBI): domain Eukaryota; kingdom Metazoa; phylum Arthropoda; class Insecta; order Lepidoptera; family Erebidae; genus Lymantria; species Lymantria dispar. The sequence goes on from CM063459.1 coordinate 28,123,117, forward strand.
CTGGCGCGTCGACGCCCGCCGAGACGTCATCACCCGTTGGGCAGTCCGGCTAGAGAGGCCTCGGTTCGGGGTGCGAACCGTGGAGGCCTTCCGGCCGGTGCTGATGCAGTGGTTGGAAAGGCGGCACGGGGTGCTCTCCTTCCGACTGGTGCAGGTTTTGACGGGGCATGGGTGCTTCGCCAAATACCTGCACAAGGTCGTTAGGAGGGAGAGTACACCGTCCTGCCACCACTGCGATTGCGACGAGGACACGGCGCGCCATACGCTCGAGGCCTGCGGGGCTTGGGCGGTGCAGCGCTGTGAACTCGTCGCAATCATCGGTACGGACCTGACGCTGCCGGCTATCGCTAGGGCGATGGTCGACAGCGTCGGGAATTGGGACGCGGTCGCAGCCTTCTGCGAGACGGTGATCTCGCGGAAGGAGGCGGCGGATCGCCTGCGTGAGGAGCGCAGCTTCGATGAGGAGATCCGCCGCCGGCGACTGGGGCGGCGCAGGCGCAACTATCTGCGCCTCATGCCGCCCTAGCCGAGGCCGCGGGTGACGTGACCGGGGATTAGTCCGTCACCCGCCGAGAGGCCGACCGCGTGAGGAAAGTCCGACGTCCTCCCCGAGGGGGGACGTCGGTCGATGGGAGGGTACCCCAATAGGGGGTATTCCGTCGGGCCGACCACTGACGACAAGTTAACGCTGCTCCAGTGGTCGGCCCAACGACGAAGGCGACGTGGTTTTCGGGTGGGTCGCGGGAGTTGCGTGCTTAAGCCCCTCTGTCGCCCCGGACGGAGTGGTGCGGAGGCGCGCCGAAAAAAAAAAAAAAAAAAGGGTGACAATATTTTTGGTAGTCTTGTAACACTAATATTGTTGATGTTTACTATGTAGTTAATTAATATTATCTTCTTTTTACACTTTTATTAGTTACATGTGGCCATTATCTATCGTTTCCTTCAATAAGTACAATCTTTCACCAGTCTTACTGTATACATCATCTTGCTCTTATCCCAATTACTTGGGGTCGACGCAATATGTTATCTGTTTTGACATATTTCAAAAAGTTTCGGCAATGACTTTTATGACCGGCCGCCTGCCTGACGTCAACCCTCCTTGGGAATGTAATCATTGACCCAAATGGTACCAGATGGAGTTGGTCCGGGTCAATCTAGGGCTCTTAGTCGTCTTTTACGACACCCACGAGCAAAGCAAGGGTTGGTAGTATTCGAAGCCGCTACCACACAGCTACCAGTCATACTGTATACGTGAAGCAAAAACTTTGTACCCCTTTTTACGAAAATTACGTGCATGGACATGTATGAAATTTGGCACAGTTGAAGTATACAATGAGGAGAAGTGCATAAAACTGAAATTTCATACAATAATTGATTAGAAATACATTAAATTCATTAAAAAAGGCATTACGCACACTACAACGCAATCGCTACACACACACACACACACGCACGTTTGTGCGAGAGTGTTGCGTACACACTCGCACGTTTGTGTGAGTGTGTTGCGTAGCAACGCTTATAGACTTTTGTTTACGGTTAAAATCTCTGGTCGAACTGAATGTCAAACAATTATAATTATGATCACAATGTCTAATAGAGATTTGTGCTTATATATTAGTTATTAGTGAAATACAGCTTACTCAATTTACAATTATACATAAATGAAATTAAAGAAAATTGTGTAGCAGAAAAATTTATTAAATTGAATTATGGCCGAATTTCGACCACACGGCGACCACCGGCGTATGTATAATTTTTCAGGCCATTTGTATGTGGCTGAATTCCTCCTAAACGGCTGGACTGACTATGGTTTTTTTTTATGGACACGTTCCAATGAATTCGAGAATAGTTTGGTCTACTTGACTGACTGTGTTTTAGGTCCATAACGGACACAATTTGTTTTTTGCGCCATGAGTTGCATTTTTTTTTTAATTTATCGAATTTCTTCATTCGATTCACTCATCTGTATACAATTCAGACTATATCCAAAAAATACTGTTTCCCCGATTTTTTATAAGCTGTGTGTTCACTATAAGTCTCTTGCACCCTTAATCGAAAAGAAAGACTTTACTCGATCGAACATTACTGTAGCCGAGCGTTACGACTCAGAGTCATTCAATACCTACAAAATAAAATGCAGAAATATTTTTAAATTTAATATTAATAATGACAATAACTACGCCTTCTTATATATCTCTGGGTGTCCCAATTTCACGTTGATATTCGGATATAAATAGATATTAACCTTCTGACAGTCATCTGTCAGATCATCCAAGAATATTCAGCGAAATTTTATTGCGAATATGAAAGTAAATAAATTTATTTTGAGAACTTTTGACTTTGATACGTTAACCTCAAAGCTTCTTAAAATAATCCATCTATTAGTTAATCAGCCTATTTACATACACTGTTAGATATAAGCATTTTAAGGTAGATAATTCGATAATAGAAATGCTTGGCGATCGTCCATTCTACTGAATGAAACTATAACGAAACCTGAACATGAATGAAACTTGGCGGCGGAGCGCGTCATAGTAGAGGAATTCCTCCCGCACCAGCTCTCCCGCTTCCTTCTGCAAGAGAACTGCAAAGTGGTGGTACTGCATTCTAGTTCCTGACGCCTCGAGCATCGTTATAGCGAGAGTCGGCCAACCTCGAGAGTGTGCTGCGCCGTGTTCTCGTCGCAATCGCAGTGGTGGCAGGACGGCGTCCTCGCCATCCTCCCGACCTTACACAGGTACGTACGGAAACAACTATACCTCGACCAGACCTGCACCAGTCGGAAGGAGAGGACCCGTGGCGCCGAACTAACCACTGCATCAGCACTGGCCGGAAGGCTTCGACAGTGCGAAAGCCGAATGGAGGTTTCCAGTTATATTTTTATATCCTATAAGTTACAACTGTTTATTCAACTAGAAAATATTTTTATGTGGTAGTCGATTACTAAAAACTCTTCATCGACATGCACCAAATTTCATCTGACTGCAAGGCAATGATTATATTACCCAAGAGGTTTGACGTTAGGCAGTTCATAACACTATTGTCAATGACTTTGCTATATATATACTACTAGCAATCCGCCCTCGCTTCGCTTCGGTTATAGGTTATAGTCGTTTTACCCGCGTAGTTCCCGTTCCCGTGGGAATACCGGGATAAAATATAGCCTAGTTTACGCCCTTATTATAGCTTTCCATTGGTGAAAGAATTTTTGAAATCGGTCCAGCCGTTTTGAAGAGTACCCGGAACAAACAGACAGACAGACAGACAGATAGACAGACAAAAATTTTTTAATTGCTATTTTAGGCATAGGTGTCGTGCAAATAGCCGTGTGAGCATGAAAAAAGCCTATTATTTTGACATTACAAACAGACACTCCAATTTTATTTATTGGTATAGATAGAAGAATAGAGTACTGAGAAATATTGAGTCGATCCCAAGAAATTAGGAGTAGAGTAGAATAATGGGTGACCGGGGAATTAGTCCATCACCCGCTGAGAGGCCGACCGCGTGAGAAAAGTCCTCCCCGAGGGGGGGACGTCGGTCGATGGGAGGGTACCCCAAATAGGGAGTATTTCGTCGGGCCGACCACTGACGTCAAGTCACCCTGCTCCGGTGGTCGGCCCAACGACGAAGGCGACGTGCATCGTGAGTGGGTTGCGGGTGTGCTTACGCCCCTCTGTCGCCCCAGACGGAGTGGTACGAGGAGCGCGCCGGCCGCAACCCACCCCCCAAAAAAAAAAAAAGAGTAGAATAATGAATTATTATGAACTAGCAACCCGCCCTCGCTTCGCTTCGGTTTTAGTCGTTTTACCCGCGTAGTTCCCGTTGGAATACCGGTATAAAATGTAGCCCAGGTTACTCCCTGATATTATAGCTTTCCATTGGTGAAATAATTTTTGAAATCGGTCCAGCCGTTTCGAAGATTACCCGGAACAAACAGACAGACAGACCAAAAAATTATAAAGTGTATTTTAGGCATATTATGTATAGTGCAAATAACCGTGTGAGCATGAAAAAAGCCTATTATTTTGACATTACAAACAATTTACAACCAATTTTATTTATTGGTATAGATGAAAAGATTTAACTGCACTGACACACAAGACTGCACAGATGGCGTAGTGGTTAAGATGGCGACCTGCAGCGCCAGTGTCGGGGGTTCGAATCCCACGCGGTACAACACTTTGTGCGATCCACGAATTGTTGTTCTGAGTCTGGTTGTAGTTTGTGTCCGTTGGTTATATGTTTGTGAAGTCCCCCGCAATACAAGGATTATTTCCTTAGTGCAGGGTGTTGTCTAATAAATAAAATAAAAGAAAAACTAAAAAAAAAAGGAAACTAAGTTTTAACTCGTTATAATTTCTGATGTTTACGCACATAACACATTGTATAACTACTTTACCGATTTTATCGCGTTTGTATTTGATTTTAACGCTGTAAAATGTTTGAAACGTCGGCCAATCCAAAATCAAATACAAACGCGATAAAATACGTAGTTTTAACTCGTTATCGAAATATTTCAACTGGTAGGATGACTTACAAGTTATTTGTATACTTAAATGATTTTAACTTTTTTGGTAAACTGTTTCCAAAGCAAGTAAAGCGGTCTATGAAGGTATACATCTGTAACCATTTACCAAAAGATACTTTGACGATGTTTAAAAGTTTACCATCGTTCCTCCGTTTACGATCTCGAACGTTTTAGAAACACAAAATTGCACAATCCATTGCCTGTTACGTGTGTCATTAAATTTCCAGATTGCAAAGAAATCACGCAATAGTATTGTAAATTGTATCAATGTTCTTGTGTTATAATGTTTTGCAATATCTTCTTGTGAGCAAGGTAGAAGACTGTTGACGGACGTTCGCAATATTAAAGTTCTTCAGAAAGGCAAGAAAGAGACTTAGTTAAAGAGGTAATAAATTTGCTTGCTTTATATGTTAGCTTAAAGATAATTCCTTTGCCTCGTTGAAACAACTACATATATAGATACTTGTCTGCCGTGGTGCCATCGTCATCGGCTAGTTTTATATTCTAGATCGGATAAAAGTAATAATGAATTTTTTTGAAGATTATATCTAAAAATTTTAACAATTTGCATTTGGAGCTCGAATATCCTATTTGTTGAATGATTATATGCTTTATCTACAGTCATAAAACTTCTCCAAGTCAAAAGAAATGAAAAAATAATTAGTTTAATGCACCATGATTTATAGATATCCTGGCTATAAATAAATATACCAAATGCATTTTTGATGTTTACGAGAATATCAGCCAAGTAAAACATAGATACAAAGATATTTATTGCAGAAACTGTGTTTTACATGGATGTTACAAAATTTTGGTATCAACAGCTGACCCAATCGGGTATTGCAATAATCGTTTAATTCTATATTATTAATTTATTAATACATATTAAAATGGGGGGCGCGGCCGGAGCACCTCCTCGTGGTGCTCCCTGGTAACGTCCATTTGGACGTCATGCGTCCATTTGGACGGCCAAGATTCCGGCAGGTGGGGGTCTCCGCGTGCGGCTCTGGTGGCAGAGCGCACGGCGGATCTGACCCGGGGCCAATGGGGCGGATGTGCCTCATGGCACTCCGTCGCCAGGGACGGTTGCGTCACGGCCCGGGGGCGTGACGGGTCGGTCGCCCGCGAGCGGCCAGACCCGGAAGGCCCAAACCGTAATCCTGAATGGGGGGGTCAGGACCGGGGGTCTTCGGACCGCGGGGAAGAAAACCCCTATAAAAAATCACCCCAATCTTAAGTTTGGCCACTCGGCGAGGAGATGTATGACTGGTGGGTTAAGAAGCGCGTGAGCGTCCAGTCGTTAGAGTGTTAGTCAAGGCAAGACTCAAAAACGTCCCAAAAAATGGCAGAAGTAACGAAGCGTAGTACTACACCAGAGGGTCCCGGCCAAGCCGGGGAATCCCTTGCTGTGCCGGTGCTTGCGCGCGACGTCCATTTGGAGTCGCGCCCAAGTTCCGGCACAGTCAGTCCCCAGTCGTATGGGTGGGGGACTACTACTGCTGTCACAGCCGAGAGCCCGGCGCAAGATCTTGAGGCTCACCGGGGTAGGGGAAAGAGAAGGTGGAGAAGAGGAAGAGGAGGAAGCCGAAGCGTTCCGCCGCGACGAAAGCCCGCATGGAGGCCATAGCTTCGAAGGTGCGGCGGGAGCGGATGAAGGCGGCCGCTATTGCTGCACGCGACGAGGGTGGCAGCACTGCTGCTGCAGGGCCGTCGCGGGGAGAGAGCGGCAACAGCAGCGGGTCCGAGAACGAGGGCGGCATTGCCGCAGTGCCGTGCAGGAAGATCCATGCAGGAGACAGCTCGGAATCGAAGCTGTCAAGCGATGAGGGCGGCACTGCCGCAGAGCCGTCGCAGGATGAGGGCGGCAGTGCCGCAGGGCCATCCGAAATTTTGGAGACCGACACGGTATCGGAGATGGTGCTGACGGACGTGGGCGGAAGTGTCGCAGAGCCGTCCGCCGATGAGGACAGCGCCGAGTGGATGTGGGTCGGCCGGAGTAGGGAAGAGGGCGGTGGATGCGCCGTAGTTAGGGACACGATAGGCGGGCCGTCAGTTGAGGGTTCCGGTAGGCCGTCGTCGTCGCCATCGTTGCCGCCGTCGTCGTCGCCGAGGAAGAGGAGGGAGAGGGATGGGGAGGCTGCAAAGGCGCCAGCCCCAAGTGCGAGGAAGAGGGAGGAGGCCCTCCCCCCGAGACCCTGGAAGCGCCCCCTGCAAGAGGGTGGCTGCTCCAACACCGACTCGGAGGGGAGTTCTATCATCATGCCTCCTCCCAAGGTCCCGACCATGCGCCGAGGGCGCAGAGGCCGAGGATCCGTGGTGGCGGTGAGGTCGGGGACACCGGGTCCGGCTGGCCACGGTGGCGAGGTGGCGGCCCTACAGGCCGCGAACGCCCGCCTTAGCGAGGAGGTCTCTGGCTTGCGGGAACGCAACCGCAAGCTGGAGACGGAGCTATCGGCGGTACGACGGGAGAACCGAGGGTTGGCCAAGGAGATGGCCGACCTGCGGACCCAGTTCGCGCGCCTGATGCCGGCCACGCCGCCGGTGCCGGCCTCGCCACCGAAACGGGCTGCGCCGGTGAGGGCAGGCCCGTCGTCTGCGTCCGTGGCGCCGGCTGCGCCCGGCGCGGCTGCTGCGCTGACTGCGCCCGTCGCGGCCTCGGCGCTTCCTCCCCTCGTCGTGGTCCCTCCGCCGGCTCGTGGCCGCGGGAGACCTCGGAAGGGGGAGGAGCCGCCGCCCGACGAGGTGCACGGCGTGTCGGAGTCGGCGGTACGCGTCATCCTAGCCCGAGTAGGGGTGATGATGGATGCGCGTATCGCCGCCGTAGCGGCCAGGCTCCCGCCTGAGCCGCCCCTCCGACCGCCGCTCGCCGCGGACAAGGCGAGGCGGCCGCAAGCGTCAGCTCCCACCCCGCTGCCCCGTCAGGGTGGCCGCGCGGTGAGCTACGCTAAGGCCACCGCTGGGCCCAAGAAGGGGGCCAAGAAGGTCGGCAAGGTGCCGGCTCCCGCTAAGGCCGGGCCGCAGCCTACGCCAGAGGCTGCACCGCAGACGCCGGCCAGCGAACCCGCGACCGCTCCTGCTGCGCTCAGCGCTGCTGCCAGGCTCGAACAGGGCTGGCAGGTGGCTGAGCGGAGCAGGAAGGCCCGCGGCCAGAAGCAGAGAGCGGCGGCCAAGAGTGCCGCCGTGGCCGCCGCTCCCCAGGCGGGAGTCGGCAGAAAGGGGAAAAGATCGCGCAGGGGCCTCAAGTCGCCGAAGACGGCCGCGGTGGTCATCACCGTGCTGCCCGAGGCGGCTGAGAGGGGCCTCAACTATGAGGCCGTCCTAAAACGCGCCCGGCGGGAGCTGGACGTCTCTGACATCGGAGGCGTCGAAGCTAGGACCCGCAAGGCCCGGACAGGGGCTCGAATTTTCGAGTTCCCTGGGGCCGAGGGCGCGAAGACGGCCGATAGTGTGGCTTCGAAGCTGCGGGGGCTGTTCAGGCCAGAGGATGGCGTCCGAATCGCCAGGCCTGTCAAGTGCGCAGAGATGCGCCTGACGGGCTTGGACGATTCCGTGACGGTGGAGGACGTCCGGGAGGCCATTATAGCGCGTACCGGATGTGCCTCGGACACCGTCCGGATTGGCACCATCCGCCCTGGTCCGGGCGGCGTCGGTGCTGTCTGGGTGCAGTGCCCAGTGGAGTCGGTCAGGCAATTGGCCGACTCAGGCAGGCTCCTCGTGGGCTGGAGTTCAGCGCGGGTAACCGTGCTGGAGCCCCGGCCCGCGAGGTGTTACAAATGCATGGCGGTCGGGCATACCCGACCGACATGCAAAAACTGCTTTGACTGCAGCGGGCTATGTTTCCGTTGCGGTCAGACTGGACACCAGGCGGCATCGTGCTCTGCGGTGCCCCACTGCCCCGCGTGTGCGGCAGGCAATAGGCCTGCCAAGCATCACATGGGCTCTGGGGACTGCAGACCCCCGGCTTCGGCCCCAAAGGGGCGGGGCGGCCCATCGACCGGGCCAGTCCCCGCTCCGAGTGCGGCCCGATCGCCCGTTAGCGCGGAGGAGGTGACGATGGATACGGACCGTTAATGGACCCCGTATCCATTCGTCTCCTCCAGGCCAACCTCAACCACACCGCCGGTGCGCAGGACGTGTTCCTGCAAGCCATGGCGGAGTGGTTGATAGGAGTAGCCGTAGCCGCGGAGCCGTACGTGGTGCCCGACCGGACTAACTGGTTGGGTAGCACCAATGGCACCGTGGCAATCGTCGCCTCCACGTCGTGGCCTTCGTCGTCTCTGACCCTTAGGGACAGGGGCGTCGGATACGTCGCGGCGGACTGGGGGGAGATTACGCTCTTCGGAGTCTATCTCTCCCCTAACTGGAGTGTGACCGATTTCGAGGCCTCCCTCACCATCATGGAGGCCTCGTTACGGCGAATGGCATCGCGCCAGGTCTTCGTCTTGGGGGACTTCAACGCCAAGACCGTGGCGTGGGGGTCCCCCCGGACGAACGACCGAGGACGGGCGGTCGAGGAGTGGGCGGCGGCACTGGGCCTCTGTTTACTGAATAGGGGCTCGGTGCATACGTGCGTGCGACAACGGGGCGGGTCGATAGTGGACCTTTCGTTCGCTAGCCCCGAGGTCGCCGCACGCGTGGGGAGCTGGCGCGTCGTGGAGGAGGTGGGGACCTTGTCGGACCACCGGTATATCCGGATGGAGGTCTCCCCGACAATCCCAACGCCCAGCAGGGGTCACGGGGCGGATGGACGTCCTGCGTTCCCGCGATGGGCTGTGGGTCGCTTAGACCGGGACCAGCTGGCGGAGACAGCCATCGTTTACTCGTGGCTGTCCTCTGCCAACCAGTCGGACGGGGTGGACGCCGAGGCTGGCCGCATCCGCAGTGCGTTGACGCAGATCTGCGATGCGGCCATGCCCCGGGTACGGCGTCTGCCCCCAAGGTGGGCGGTCCACTGGTGGTCCCGGGAGCTGGCGGATCTCCGGGCCGCGTGCATTCGCGCCCGGAGGGCCTACACCCGCAGCCGGCGGCGCCAATGCGACGCGGAGCGGGAGGCCTTGCTGTATGAGGGCTACCGCAATGCGCGGTCGGCCTTCAGGCTGGCCGTCCGCTCCGCCAAGGACGTCAGTCGGCAGGAGATGCTGGACGGTCTCCCCCTCCCAGGACCAGGCTCAGCACACGGTTAGGAACACCGTCGGGCCCGGGGCGGTGGACTTTGCGCACATGCGCGCCACCGCCACTCCCATCTCGGGTTCCGTGATGGGCGGAACACTGTCGTCGTCGGCCTCCCTGTCAGTGTCTGGCGGAGCCATGACTGGGGGCGTGTGTTCCGCCCGCCGCGGGAACAGGTCCTCGACGACCCGGGTGAGAAGGCTGGGCTGGAGAGTCTCGGTTCGGGGTGCGAATCGTGGAGGCCTTCCGGCCGGTGCTGATGCAGTGGTTGGAAAGGCGGCACGGGGTGCTCTCCTTCCGACTAGTGCAGGTGTTGACGGGGCATGGGAGCTTCGCCAAATACCTGCACAAGGTCGTTAGGAGGGAGAGTACGCCATCCTGCCACCACTGCGATTGCGACGAGGACACGGCGCAGCATACGCTTGAGGCCTGCGCCGCTTGGGCCACGCAGCGCCGTGAACTCGTCGCAATCATCGGTGCCGACCTGACGCTGCCGGCCATCGCTAGGGCGATGGTCGACAGCGTCGGGAATTGGGACGCGGTCGCAGCCTTCTGCGAGACAGTGATCTCGCAGAAGGAGGCGGCGGATCGCCTGCGTGAGGAGCGCAGCCTCGATGAGGAGATCCGCCGCCGGCGAATAGGGCGGCGCAGGCGCAACTACCTGCGCCTCATGCCGCCCTAGCCGAGGCCGCGGGTGACGTGACCGGGGATTAGTCCGTCACCCGCCGAGAGGCCGACCGCGTGAGGAAAGACCGACGTCCTCCCCGATGGGGGGACGTCGGTCGATGGGAGGGTACCCCAATTAGGGGTATTCCGTCGGGCCGACCACTGACGACAAGTTAACGCTGCTCCAGTGGTCGGCCCAACGACGAAGGCGACGTGGTTTTTGGGTGGGTCGCGGGAGTTGCGTGCTTAAGCCCCTCTGTCGCCCCGGACGGAGTGGTGCGAAGGCGCGACGACCGCGACCCACCCACAAAAAAAAAAAAAGTTAAAATACATATTAAAATAGATTCTGTAATTTATCTTTATATAACATAATATACTTCGAAGGGCATCACACTGGAGCTAGTTCTTACAAAACATGTACACAATTCTATAACTAGTAAGAAGAAAAAAAAATTAAAAATAATGACAAGCCCGCTGAGTTTCTTGCCGGATCTTCTCAGTAGCGGTCGCGTTCCGATCCGGTGGTAGTATATTTTTTTTGGAAATTGTAAACCTGACAATATGTAAGTGCCCTCTCAGGGTTTATGCACAATAAAATAATTTGAATTTGAATTTGAACTGAAATTACTACATTTTCTTAGCAAAGTATTCTTTTAAATTATAAAATACAGTTTCAATTAGGCATTTTTTCAAAGTGATTTTGAAAAACTTATCTTCAAATTTTTTTATCCATCCATCCATCAGCCTACAGACGTCCACTGCTGGACATAGGCCTCCCCACGAGAATGCCACTCGGAACGGTCCTGCGCCACTTGCATCCAACGGTTCCCTGCGACTTTGAGAATGTCGTAAGTCCACCTGGTGGGGTGTCGTCCTACGCTGCGCAGTCCGATTCGTGGTCGCCACTCAAGAACCTTTCTTTCCCAACGGTTGTCGATTCGACGAGCGATGTGGCCTGCCCATTGCCATTTCAACGTGCTAATTCTGCGGGCTATGACGGTTTCTTCTACGGATTTCCGTGTTCCAGATTTTATCACGTATAGAAATACCGAGCATAGCCCTCTCCATAGCACGCTGAGCGACTTTGAGCTTTTTTATAAGGCCGACATTTAGAGACCACGTTTCAGTGCCATAAGTCATCGCTGGTAACACACACTGGTTATAAACCTTTGTTTTCAGACACTGCGGAATATTGGACGAGAAGATCCTTTTTTTTTATATGACTAGGTAAATGGTTGTAAACCGTTATAGCAGATACATATGCACTTGTAGACATACTATAGTCTCCCCTATACTAGCCCCTGTCTCCTCGCCCCTAAATCATCTAAAGTATAAAAAACATTATATTTAGGGCTTGAAACTACAATCCCTTAGGAACAAACAGATGTAATATCCATTTTTATGTAGTAGGACTACACTGTCGACAGTCTTCTGTCTACCGTCGGGTCGGTCACCCGGGGTAGTACTACATACTCCCAGAAAATCGACATCTGCGTAGTAGCAATTTGTTACTGCACTTCGTTCGGTGAGGCAGAGAACAGGACTTTTTAAGGATGATTGCATGTGGATGTGCGTGGTGGGTTTTGGTGACGCATTTATACTCCTTTTACTTTCTCTACAGTAGGCAGCGGCCTGGCAGAGGCCCATGAATGGCGGTATCATTTACTATTAGGTGCACAGTTTGCTCAGTTGCCACCAACAGCAAATAAAATTATAACACGCCCCAAGTAAAGAATAAACCTTTGTGAACATATGTAGATTTTTGCTTGATGCACCCGTTGTACCACAACTTGTACCTATATACGGACGAACACGCGTACGTTCACAATCACATGTATATACATTCTGCCATTTCAATGAGCTAATTTAGGTACCATGCTGGACACACTGGTTAACATAGTGTAATGACGAGTTTTCCTATTCTTGCAGAGGTCGATTATCTGAGTACTTAATAGTAACGTATTAATATAACGTTCATATACATTAAGGCCTTTAGTTAATAATACTTCACGACATAACTACTGGAACACTTTCTAAGTACCGCAACAAAACTGAGTTAAAATAAAGACAGGACTATGTAGTTAATAGTAATCTATGTAACAATGTTTGTCAGTCAAGTTCTTACAAGTCAATAAAATAAATTATCAAATTTATTTTATTAACTGCCCCGTGTGATGACAGCTTAAGAAGACAGGTCGAAATTCCTACCCTTGCCATAGGAGTAGTAAAAGCTATCTTATGAAACACTAGAAACTCGCCCTCGCTTCGATTCGGTTTCAGTCGCTTTACCTGCGTAGTTCCCATTCCCGTGGGAATACCAGGATAAAATATAGCCTATGTTACTCGGGGATAATGTAGAATTGTGAAAGAATTTTTAAAATCGGTCCATTATTTTTTGAGCCAATTCGTTACAAACATACAAACCTTTTCTCTTTATAATATTAGTATAGACTAGGGGAAGAGGAGGGTAATGTTAAGTAATGTGGTAAGGATTATACTCGATACAGCGATAGGCTGGCAGATGGTAGATGGATGGTATTTTATTAATTTAGCTATATTTTTCATTTTCTTGGTAAATCACTGTTGTGTTATTCTAATTGAAAGATTTGCAAGGCTGCGAGACTTTTGCTGCAAGAACAATACCAAGAACAAGACTCGAGTGCGCAAAACCAAGACAAGACGAATACCAAGACTAGTCCAAGTCTCGTCTTGGTCTTGCATTTGGGCAATACCAATTCACTTCTATCGGCGGTCTCTATAACTGCCAATTTTTTTTATAAGAGTTAAACTTAACGGACGAGTTTCCAGGACAACGTTACTACCTTCTCTTGTAATCCTTCCTTTAACCGCTTTTTACGACTCCTGTGGCAAAATAGAGGTAAAGACACATTGGGGCAACCTCTAGCATAGGGGTAAAGGTCATTACCCATCACAACACTGAGAACTCTGTCGGAATAATATACAAAAAATAAAATCCCGTAAAATCTGTAAACTTATTTTCGTATCAAACACACTAATATTTACTCTACTCGGCTATGCTGGCACTTCGATAGCAAGCTTACTCGACATACTAACAATGCAGTTAGAGCTATAATGAGGTGCAAACATTTGCACAGCAGTTAACAAACGTGTCTACAGCTAATATTTGAGGGTGTTAAGTGCCGCAAGCGAGCTCACTACTTTTTGTTCCTTAACACGATAAATCTTCGTCAATTTTTTATTACCCGACTACGGCAAAGCCAAAGGAGGGTTATGATTTTGAGAGGCTATGTATGTATGTTCATCTATTCCCTCATAGCTGATCAACTACTAATTAGACATGAACTAATGAGGTATCGTTAGAAGCGTTTTGATTGTCCACTGGTTATAGGCTATATCATGTGTTACTGAATCTAATGCAGCGCCCTCTAGCAGGCATAAAGTATTGCGTTAAAAAATAAATTTGAGATAAATATGGCGTGTTTAGTATCATTGGAAAGTGAGTCACTTGTACATTTCAAGAAAATATGTTATTAGTATTTGCACGTGGCTTTGGCCACATTTATTCGATAACTCGTTCTTTGTCATAGTCGGGGTTTAGTTTATTCCTTTTTTTTTAAATTAACTTATAGAATTCATTCAACTTTAAGATTTGTTCCATATGGTGTCGTAAAAGACGATTAAGGGATTACTGCTGATAATATTTATACAAAGAAGGAAAATTCGAAATAAAACCCTCGTACCAACTCGTTTGATCAGCGTGGTATAGTAGACTATAGTAGACTAAGATGTTTGACGTCCAACAAGTCATCGTTATTACAGATATCTTAAATCTCTAAACGAGCAATTCTTGTATATATATATATATATATATACATATATATATAAATCACGTGCCACCTTGTTTGTTCGCGATGGACTCCTAAACTACTTAACCGATTTTAATCAAATTTGCACACCGTGTGCAGTTTGATCCAACTTGAAAGATAGGATTTTCTTTTTTGTGTGACTTAGTTGTTAGCCTCAGATGGCTGTGACAACTTTACCCGGACTGGTGGGTGAGCGCTGAGGGCTCTCAACCCGAAAAGATAGGATAGCATCTTAATTTATAGTCGCAATATTATTTTATTGCAAATTATTTGACAGTCACAGACGATTTTAACAGATGGCGATATCTGTTGACTGGATTGAGTAATTAATTAATAGACGGCGCTGCTATGTCAAACCTACAAACGTGTCATATAAGAGTTTAACTTGCTTTTTTACATAGATGCCATTTGTAAAAAAATATGACGACCTCCATGACAGATGTTCTCCTACAGTTCTACTTAAATAGTTTAATAAAATGTAATATAACAAAAACATTAGCCACAGCAACGTGTGGCCGAGTCTGCTAGTATGTATATATACATATATATCAGGATCTCGGCAACGGCTCCAAAGATTTTAATGAAATTTGGCATCCTAGAGGTTTCGGGGCCAAAAAATCGATCTAGCTAGGTTTTATTTATAGAAAATGTTGTTTTGTCAGTGTTTTTAGTTAATTAATACAATGACATAAAATGTCAATAAAATATGGATTCAAATTTCGCTATTGACAACGTGAGTGACGATAGCTCAGTTAGGAAGTCATCCAGTTTTTTGTTTTGTTTTGGCATTCAAACAGCATGGGATCGAATCTCGGTGTTATTATTATTCTTTTTTTGTAATTTTTTATATATTTTTTTCATTATTTAATTTTTATTTTTTATTAATATATATCTAAATAAATTCGGCAAAAATACAACAAAAATATACCGAGCGAAGCTCGGTCAACCAGATATTTTATAATAATTATTAAATTTTAACCCACATTTTGCTACAAATTTATTGCCAATAGAAGTAGAAAATTATTAAGAAAATATATTTAAATAACTAATTATGTATTTAAGTTTGGAGGCGAATAAGAATATAATTATCACATGACCGTCAAAGTCATAAAAAATAGCTCAAAACTTACCACCAGAAGAATGAGTAACATCTCTCTCCTGGCGAATGCGATGCGGGCACTATATCTTCATTTGTGGGGGACGCTTACGTTGTACTTGTAGTACGTCGAAATGTTAGACTCGTACTAAAGTGTAAGCATTTCCTTTATATAGCGAAAAAAACAGCCCCTGTAAGGATGATAATGCTCGTCATAATTTATTTATCATACGTTTCTACATACACTAGCCTCATCATCATCATTACGGCTCATATACATCCCACTACTGGGCTCAAGCCTCCTCCACAATGGGAGGGAAATTGTACCACACTGTGGTGTGTCGCTGTGTTTTCCGTGTGGTGACGAAGTAAGAATACAATTCACCAACCCCTCTCATACCCGTGAGTGTCATAAAAGACGACTAAGGGATATATTATACATATGACATCCTAGCAAGAGATGGAAAACTCGAAACAAAACCCTGTCTGACCAGCATGGTATAGTAAGGTCAATTTCTCACCTATTATGGAGGAGGCTCGACCCAGCAGTGGTACGTATATGAGCCGAAATGATGATGAATGATGATACACATTGGTCAGACGTCTTGGTATAGGGTTTTATTCCAAGAACTTTGAAATCGGCACAGTAGTTTTTGAGTTTATTCATTACAAACATACACACACATAAAAGTACCAATTTTTCCTCTTCATAATATTAGTATAGATATATATAGTCCTATAGAATATGCCATATGGTGCAGGCAGGAACACAAGGTACCAAATAAATTCACAAAACATAATAAACTTAATACTAAAAACGTAAATAATACATCACCTGTTTTGCTCATAACTGAAATCTGTTATACGAAATACGAACGTTAACTACGCAATGTATAACTACATAATGTATAATATAGTACGCTGTTGAAACAATACCCCCATTGCTCGGTAATGGTGCCTGGCGCCTCGTTACGGCCGAGGTCGGACTGCACGCAAATAGCGAACAAGTCTCCTCAATTACACATTTAATTTGCTTGTGAAAACGGAGTGAATATTTTAAGATTTTTACTTTAATACTATTCTTAAACCTTAGCTTAAGTTTGTGATTTTATGCCAAGTGGATTTTCTTGTTCAACTATAAATAGTTTTCTTTCCAACATTTTTCTCGTGATATCGATATCCAGATATAACTTGAATAAAGTAGTGCCCTACTTAGTTGGGATTGATTTGAGTCAGTCTATTTTTATTGAATTATTAAAACCTATTTTCCCAAGTTGATTCTAGATGGATTAATTAATCATTGGATACTTTTATCGTTTTATATATAGTGTACTACAGTGGATTTCATTAATAACGACCTCGGTTGTAACGACTTTTCGGTTATAGCGACGTCGAACTTGCGTCCCTAGAATTTAAAGCATACTTTCGTAGGAAATTCATTTGGTTATAGCGACTCCGGATATAACGCCTAATTCGGATATACAGACTTGTTTTTATGAACTATTTGAGACAGATTCCTAGAAATTCCTTTCGAATGTTGCGACTGAGTCGACAAAGGCACAAAGTGTCATTCATAAGCGTTAACTATTAAGCTTTCTTATCCTTTGTTTACATTCGCAGATGGTCAAATGCTTTGTTTGTTTGTAGCGTTACTTAGCATGTGCGCGATTTTAAAATTATGAATCAGTTACGTAGCTATTTCCAATGAGTGAACAGTGTTTCTTAAACTTGTGAAAATCGCTCCTAGACCTGCATTTACTGTTAAAGAAAAACTGATTTCGGTTATAGAGACCTTCGGATATAGCGACGACATTAGAGTGGTCCCTTCGCCGTCGTTATAACCGAAATACACTGTATTTTTTTATTTTTTTATTGTTTATACAAAAAAAATATACAGATTTAGTTAATATTAGCAACTAAAAACCACTAAGGTTTAAACCCGTGCTATAAGTCTGTTTTACAAACATGTTTGTGTGATAATCAAGGAGAGTATTTATAGGTATACATATTTGAAATAGTGTGTCATACACACTTAATTTTTTTTTTACATATTCTTGAAACATAATTTACATATTCTATAAACTAAATTACTTTTTAAAAAATATTGTTTTAGTTTTACTTTAATATTTTGATGTGTTACACTATTTTACAAATTTGGAGGGTAGTCCGTTTAATAAGTCTTGGTACAATATAAGCGGTCGTGCGCTCACAATACATATTCCGGGTTGAGAGCCCTCAGCGCTCACCCATAGTCCGCGTCAAGCTGTCAAGGCCATCTGCGGCCAACAGCTGTATACACACAAAAAAAAAAAAAAAAAAAAAAAAAAAAAAAAAAAAAAAAAAAAAACAATACATATTATTTGCGCGCTGTGCACGGAGTCTATTCTTAGAAATGGGCCTAGTACATACAAGATGCTCAATACAATTTCTTAGAGATTCGTTAAAATATTTTTCTTTCAGTAGTAAATTAATGTGTGAATGTACGGGTAAAACTTTACAATATTCAAATAGGTCGTTAGCGTTGTTTTGAAATTGTTTTTTTTTTTTAATTTTAGGCGACACTATCGCTTTTAATATTTTAGTTTGAAGTTTGAAAATCTCATCGAGATAAGATTTATAAGTCCGCCCATAGCTACTGATGCCATATTGTATGTAGGAAAGATCCTAGGTATTTCCTAGGTATTTAGATCCTAGCTATTGTATGTAGCCCTAGCCGAGGCCGCGGGTGACGTGACCGGGGAGTTAGTCCGTCACCCGCCGAGAGGCCGACCGCGTGAGGAAAGACCCATGTCCTCCCAGAGTGGGGGACGTCGTTCAATGGGAGGGTACCCCAAGTAAGCCGACCACTGATGATAAGTAACCCTGCTCCGGTGGTCGGCCCAACGACGAAGGCGACGTGGTGTTCGGGTGGGTTGCGGATGTTGCGTGCTTAAGCCCCTCTGTCGCCCCGGACCGAGTAGTGCGAGGAGCGCACCGACCGCAGCCCACACCAAAAAAAAAAGATATTGTATGTAGGAAAGATTATGTTTTACGCATTTTTACTTTACGCTTTACGCATTATGCAATGCGTAAAGCATAATCTTTAACTTGAATGGTATACACTTATTAAGTATTTTGATATGTATAAGAAATAGCCTTAATATATTATAGACACGTTCAATATGGTGACTTCAGTTAAATTTACTATTTATGATTAAACCTAAATATGGTTGAGTTTTTAAAATTTCTATAGATGGATATTTACAATTAATGATACCATGTAAACAATTATGGTCATGGGCTACTAAGTTGCGTAGGGGTAATTGTTTGATATAAGGTGATTTGATGACTAATAGCTTGGTTTTGCTTGCATTGAGCACTAAGCCAGTATCATGGCACCACTTTATTAAACCATCTAGATCCATTTGCAAACGTTTGCTTTGATCGTGTAATAGGTTAAGAATACAAGGTGTACCACCTAGTATTCTAAATTCGTTTGATGAAACTTTACTTTGCCATGGAAATTGTAAAAAATGGTTAAGAACTCACTGGAATTATGGGGAGCAACACGTTTAGAAAAACTTATAACACCAAGTACTGCGTTTTGGCAGAAATATGTAGTATTCCTTCCGTGTGGTGACCGAGTAAGAATACAATTCACAGTATCTTACCCGTGGGTGATCGTACGAGACGACTAAGGGATATAAAACGTATATAACATCTATGTGAGAGAAGGAAAACTCGAAATAAAACCCTATACCAACATGTCTGACCAGCGTGGTGTAGTAGGTCAATTACCCTTTCATTATGGAGGAGGCCCGAGCCCAACAGTGGGACGTATATGGGCTGAGATGATGATGAGATGATGATGTAGTATTCTATTTTATTCAACATTTTAGTGTCTTAATGTGTTATATAATTCTGGGGTATAGTGAATGTGATGTAAAAATGCTTTACAATCGTTTTCATTTTCATAGTGTCATAGCACTGTTGAAGGCCACAATTACACTAATTAACGGACCAAGATTAATATGAATAACTTAAATATGTGAAGAAACTGATAATTTGTAAAGAAAATAGCAACTGGATACTGGCAAATAGCTGATTGCTAATACAAAAACAGAAGAAAAAGAAAATCAACTACGATCGTCAAACCACCTGCGAAGCGTAGTGATTTTGACCATAGCCCCATAGACATAGACCAGAGCATAGCGTTGATAGACTGACAAATTGATAAAAATATTCAGCATCATCATCACATATGTACCTATATGAGATACATACGTCCCAGTGAACCTCCTCCACAATAAAAGAGAAATTGACCAACTTTTTTTTTTTATTGCAAACGGTGGCAAACGAGCAAACAGTACACGTGATGGTAAGTGTTGCTGCCGCTCATGGACCTTTACAAGGCCGTTGCCTACCGCGAAGAAAGCGAAGGGAGTGTGAATGTCTGCATTGAGGCTCGGTGATACCAAGGGCACCACCAAAACCCTCCACACGCAATCACCCGCAGAAAGTTGGGCTTCCGGCTCTCTCGCTCACCGAACGAAGCGCAGTAATAAATTGCTACTACTCAGACGTCGATTTTCTGCGAGAGCATGGTACTGCCCCGGACGGACCGGCCCGCGGCTGTAGACAGATAACTGTCGACAGTGTGGTCCTACCACTCCTACTACTATACCGTGCGTGGTCAGACGAGGTGGTACAAGGTTTTCCTTCTCTTGCATAGGTATTGTATGCGTTTTATATCCCTTAACCGTATTTTACAACTCCCACGGGCATGTGAAGTATGTTATTCTTACTCCGATACCACACGGAAATATTATATTATTATTAAGTTATTTATTACAATGCATAATTAAAATACTTATGATGATTTTCATTGGAATACACATAAAATCATATATCAATCAATAACATATTGTATTATATAGAATACCTCAAATTGTCTAAAATGTAATTGTCAACAATTGTCAGGGCTGGTATTACTATCTCACAAGATTTGAATTATTTGTATTATCAGGCTCGAGTCCAATAATGGGACGTATTTAGGCTGAGATGATAATGATTAACACTTACCGTTTTATTGAAATATATCACAATATTTTATTTAAAACTCGCCAATCGCCGTCATTGTTACCAAGATTTTACACTAAAAATAATTAAGTTGAATGAGATTGCAATACATAAAACAATAATTATATTTCATCCTTGATAATAATGCGATCTTAATTAATTCGTGAAGATTCCATTACGGCTGAGTGCTTCGTGCAAATTTACTATGCACTGGAAGGCTTGTGCTTCTTCTGAATAGCTTCGTAACAAGTTGTATGGCTGAATGAGAAAATTTTCTAAAGTGGCACATTGTTATAAGTGACTTGTATATATTATTGTATAGCTTTTATTCGAGGAAACCTTACAGTGAACTATATCGCATAAAATAATTCATACGTAATTTTATTCTTAAATAAGTGGTTGAGTTTAAACGTGAATATTTAATACATATAGTCTGAGTAGTAACAATTTGTTACTGCGCTTCGCTCGGTGAGCGAGAGAGCCGGAAGCCCAACTTTCTGAGGGTGATTGCGTGTGGAGGGTTTTGGTGGTGCCCTTGGTATCACCGAGCCTCAATGCACGCATTCACACTCTCTTCGCTTTCTTCGCGGTAGGCAACGGCCTTGTAAAGGTCCATGAGCGGCAGCAACACTTACCATCAGGTGTACTGTTTGCTCGTTTGCCACCGTATGCAATAAAAAAAAAAAAATTCCGTGTGGTGATGGAGTAAGAATACAATTCACCACCCTCTCTCTTGCCCGTGGGTGTCGTAAAAGACGACTAAGGTATTATAATACGCATATAACATCTACGCAAGAGAAGGAAATTTCGAAATTAAAACCTATACCAACATATCTGACCAGCATGTAAAGTCAATTTTCCTCCTATTGTGGACGAGGCTCGGGCCCAACTGTGGGACGTATATGAGCTGAGATGATTCGCATTTAAATTGATATGTGATGGAGGCTGTGAATATTGCTAACCCTTACGGAACTTTAAGGAAATTTATGGGCTTTGTTTTCTTTGCCTGTCCGAATCTCCATGATTCATCATCTCAACTCATATACGTCCACTGCTGGGAAATTGACCTTACCATGTTAGTCCTATAGATTGTCACAGGGCTTTATTATGAGTTTTCATTCTCTTGCATAGATGTTATATGCGTATTATATCCCTTAGTCGTCTTTTACGACATCCACGGGAAGGACAGGGTGTGGTGATTTGTATTCTTACTCTGTCACCACACGGAAAACTAATAGAGATAAGAGTAGAATAATGATTTAAATGTTCGAAATCGATTTTATTATTCATAAAATTTTATGAAAATGCAATCAGAAAAACCCTACTTAAAAAAAAATAGTAAAAGCTTAAATTACTACAATGTTATTTTTAATGAGCCTTTGACTGTGATTATGAATAACCAGGTCACCAGCCCTGGGAATGAAGTTTGTAGGGTCAAACATAAGTTGGACGGCTTGCGGTTCAAGTCTGGTGCAGTTTGTGCGTTCAGGTGTTGTCGCTAAACTTAATATTGCAATCAATCTTACGGGTCACATATACTTCGCTTATTTGTGAATCGTAGATAACGTGCATGTCTTTTTTGATTTATCCGTCAATTTTAAAATGCTTCTCCTGATTTTCTTTTCTAATTAAATTTATTACGTTTCTAAAGACGATTAAAAGTATTTTTCATCACTCGTTGAAGGTCAAACATCGCTTACATATATGGCAAACACTGTGAATCCTAGCTTCGAGGCTTTACAGCAATAGGAATGTATAGCAGATTTATTCCCTTGACAACTCACTATAAGGAATTAATCCTTATATTTCTGAAGTCATCATTCAGCCTCCTTATATATATATTTCTGAAGTCAGCATATCATTTAGCCTCCTTATTCCACTGCTAGATGTAGGCCTCATCCACGAATGGGATAGTGACATAATCACCATGCTGAGTAGGCAGGTTCACTATCGCAGCGACTAGTTTAATATTTGCCCAAATAGAGCTGTTACCTACTCTACTTATGATACCGTTAGCCAATGCTTACAACTTCCAAGGACAAGTAAGAGGTGACAATTATATTTTTAATCCGTTGTCACATAATAATAATAGAAAATTATATTTAAAAAAATTATAGCACGCTTACAAGCTTTTTTCTTTTTTTTTTTTTTGGTGGCCCTCCTCGCATCACTCCGTGCGGGGCGACAGAGGGGCGTAAGCACGCACACCCGCAACCCACCCGAACACCACGTCGCCCTCGTCGTTGGGCCGACCGCCGGAGCAGGGTTACTTGTCATCAGTGGTCGGCCCGACGGAATACCCCCTATTTGGGGTACCCTCCCATCGACCAAGGTCCCCCCCCCTTCGGGGAGGACGTCGGTCTTTCCTCACGCGGTCAGCCTCTCGGCGGGTGACGAATTGATTCCCCGGTCACATCAACCGCGGCCTCGGCTAGGGCGGCATGACGCACAGCACGCACGCTTACAAGCTGACAGGCCGATTCATACACGTTTCGAATTTCGCGCATGCCTAGTTCGCACACTAACTCTCCCTTGCTCTTATGCTAAGGATACGATTAGAAATTTCTAAATCCTGGCGAATCTAATCAGGATATTTGCCTATTTTGATCGAATTATTGCATTGTCATGGACTTTTGACGAGCGTGCAAAGTTTAAATAAACTCGGTTCGTTCAAAGTGGGGCAAAATGTCGTTCAAAGATTCCGTTACATACATAGATACATACAGGTGAAACATATAAAAGCGCGTTAAAAACATAAAACGCACAATAAATGTATATTTTACGGGTACAAGTCTTAATAACAATTACTGAATCCTACAAAATATCATTTTTTTTTTTTTGTGGGTGGGCTGCGGTCGGCGCGCCTCCGCACCACTCCGTCCGCGGCGACAGAGGGGCTTAAGCACGCAACTCCCGCAACCCACCCGAAAACCACGTCGCCTTCGTCGTTGGGCCGACCACCGTAGCAGAGTTAACTTGTCGTCAGTGGTCGGCCCGACGGAATACCCCCTACTTGGGGTACCCTCCCATCGACCGAAGTCCCCCCCTCGGAGAGGACGTCGGTCTTTCCTCACGCGGTCGGCCTCTCGGCGGGTGACGGACTAATCCTCGGTCACGTCACAAAATATTATCCTAACCTAGAACGGAACATGCAACCCTCAAGATCTGTCTGAAAGAAAAGAGAAACATTTATATTAAGCATTTCTATCTAACATATCTAAAGCTAAGCATTAAATACAGAAATAACAATAAATATCTACCCTAGTTGACACTAGTCCAAATACTTAGGGTCGTAATAATGTGCAGTATAACAAAGTTATTGTAGCATTTACATACCTGTATATAGAAACTGCAGTATTTCTACACGCTGCTACAGAGTTCTACAGAAACTAAATATCTAGTGTAGCAGACTTCAACATATAACGTAAACTGAATCTCATTAGGAACCAGCTTAATTATCAGCCTTGTATGTGACCCTCGAGTATTCTATATTGTTACTAACTAAATTAAATAGGACTAAGTCTTGTTAACACATGATAATGTTCAAATTTGATTAGGCCATCTTGGGTTTAGGGTTTAATTAGTATAATTATAAAGCTTCGTTATACAAATATTGATAGTTTAATTTATTCATCCATAATTATTCAATCATTAATTATTTTGTTAATTAGATAGGATTCTAGTAACTAACATAAATTTAAAAGACTATAGAATACTTTTTCTAGTTATATTTGTAAATTCGGACGAGGCAAGCAGAATAAAGCCCTCAAAATTCTTCATATATTATTTAACATTTATTCATATTCAGTAAATTATTTATAGTCATCGTCCGTCAGTAAGTCAAGCTAAAGAAAACCAAATTAATGATGTCTCTGGGAGTTTTGGTGGAATATAAAATACAATCCGTGTGGTGACGGAATAAGAATACAATTCACCACTCCCTATCTGGCCCGTGGGTGTCGTAAAAGACAACTAAGGAATGTAACAAGCATTTAATCTAAACAAAACCCTATTTCAACACGTCTGACCAGCGTGGAATTGTGTGGTCATTTCCCCTGTCATTACGGAGGAGGCCGAAGCCTAACAGTGGGACGTCATTCCCTTACCTAAAATACCTAGTCCTTCTCTTCCTAAACACTATCGTCCAATTTCTATATTACCTTTCCTATCTAAAGTGCTCGAGGCCTGTGCTCATAAACAATTATCCCAATTTATTTACGCCAATAATATTTTAAGCCCATTGCAGTCTGGATTCAGACCTGGACATAGCACAGTCTCAGCACTCCTCAAAGTGACTGGCGATGTGAGGGCTGGCGTGGAGGATACCAGGGTCACTTTGTTGGTCCTGGTAGACTTCTCCAATGCTTTTAACGTAGTCAGTCATGACTTATTGTTGTCTCTCCTATCCCATCTCAAGATCTCATCGGATGCTCTGGAATGGTTTTCATCCTATCTTCAGGGTCGTCAACAGTCTATTCGTTCGACGACACGCTGTCTGATTGGTGCGATTTGGACTCTGGCGTCCCTCAAGGCGGAATACTTTCTCCTCTTCTTTTTTCTCTATTTATTAACTTCATTACCTCTAACCTTCAGTGTGCGTATCATTTGTATGCCGACGACCTGCAATTATATTCCCACGCCAAGTTAAACAATCTCCACTCAGCAATTGCTTCTATTAATAGCGATCTAGCGGCTATAAGCGCTTGGGCGGCGAGGTTTGGCATGGCAGTCAATGCAGATAAGTGCCAATGCATTATAACCGACAGTCCCCGCATTATCAGCAGAGTCAACGCACAGAATTTGCCAGCAATTACTTATAACGGTATCGTGATACCTTATAGTAATCACGTAAAGAATCTTGGCCTTTTCTTAGACTCTACGATGGAGTGGCAAACGCAGGTTACTAACATATCCAAGAAAGTCACAGGAATACTCCGTTCACTATACCGACTGAAAAACTTTCTCCCAGTCACGACCAAAACATCGCTGGTTCAAACCTTAGTTCTTCCTATCATCGATTATGCTGATGTGTGCTACCTCAACCTGAATGCAGATCTGCTCAATAAGCTGGACCGACTCCTCAACAATTGCATTCGATTCGTTTTTAACCTACGTAAATTCGATCATGTAACCATATTTCGCTCTCGCCTCAATTGGTTACCGATTAGGCAAAGACGTAGCCTGAGGACTCTTTCTTTGCTCTACTCTATTCTTAACTCTCCTAACGCTCCTTCCTACTTAAAACTGAACTTTCAATTTCTTTGCTCCACCCATGACCGAGCTCTTCGTTCCTCCAATAATCTTCTTCTTCACTGTCCCTCTCACTCTTCTAGTCTGGTGCACTCCTTCTTTGGGATCCAGGCCATTCTTCTCTGGAATGCATTGCCTCTGGACATCAGGATGGCTACCAGTTGCGACGTTTTTAAGGCCATGGTCAAACGATTATACTTGAATTTTCTGGCGGAGTCAACACATCTCTGACGGCTCACATCCACTCATTCAAATATCATTATCATTATTTATGTATGTATGTATATGTATTTATATATATTTATAGAGTATATATGTATTATGTAATAGTAATTATATATAATTGATTTACTACGCGACATCGTTAACCACCTTGTATTGCGGCTGCCTGACATTATTTCTGCTCCACCCTAGGTCGGCTGGTAGAGAATGCCTATGGCATTAAGTCCGCCTTGTGCGTTTGTTTGTGCAAAAGTTATAAATAAATA
This sequence comes from Lymantria dispar, assembly GCA_032191425.1. NCBI lineage: Eukaryota > Metazoa > Arthropoda > Insecta > Lepidoptera > Erebidae > Lymantria > Lymantria dispar. Next base: position 28,149,223 of record CM063459.1, read on the forward strand.
AATAAATAAATAAAGTACGCGGGAAAGGCGACTGAAACCGAAGCGAAGCGAGGGCGGGTTGCTAGTAAAACACTCTTCACACCACTCCGTCCGGGGCGACAGAGGGTCGTAAGCACGCACACCCGCAACCCACCCGAACACCACGTCACCTTCGTTGTTGGACCGACCACCGGAGCACGGTTACTTGTCGTCAGTGGTCGGCCCGAAATCGTTACATGCTCCTGGGTGTCGTAAAAGACGATTAAGAGCTTTATATTGACCTGGGTTAACTCCATATGATTCCGTCTATATAAAAACTATGTTCCCAAGAAGAATTGACATCAGGAGTACGGCCGGTTAAAAAATTATTGCCAAAACCTTTGAATATGTACGATGAAAATGGATATGGATCAGCGCTCATATTGCGTCGACAAATAATTGGTAGAATAAATACATGAAATAATTTTTGTTTCAGAGAAAGGCAATGCCCACTACCTTGGCACTCACTCACGGGAAAGTAATAGGTGACGTCACATTGTTTCAATCCGTCACCAAACGGAGAGTTATATTCATGGCGACTAGTGCGAGTATGATTTCCATATAGGAATAATATTATTTGTGTGACCCACAAATATTTGTTCCGAGTCTGATTATTACTTGTGTATGTACATTAATTGTATGTTTGTGAAGTCCCCCGTAACATAAAGATTTTCTAATGAGCATCTTTAAAAAAATCATAATGACGTTTAAAACAGAAATTATTAAAATGTTATTATTAATTATCTAGCGTACCCGGCAGACTTTGTCTTACCCAAATTGCTATTTTGGGTTGGGACACATTAAATATCATATTTTAAATTAAACATTTATATTTTTTTATTTTCTTGCGGTGCCAGAATAAGAATACCATTAGCCATCCTCTATTATACCCGTAGGTGCTGTAAGGGATACAATGTGTATAAAACAATGTAAATAAAACTATTTTACGGATAAAATGACATGAACGCTGTAAAGTGTTCGAAACGTCGATCAATCAAAAATCAAATACAAACACGGTAAAATCCATAAAAAGGTTTATCTACAATGTGTAATGCTCGTGTAAACGTCAGAAATCATAATGTATAAAATATCTACGTAAAAAAAGGAAAGTTCTAAATAAATTCTACTATTCTTTTAAATTTTATTTATTGTTCTATCTGTCTAAACTAATTAACAGCTAAACTAATTATGAATATATTATTACATAAATTATAGACTATGACTCGGCTTTATTATCCATGTAGACAGCAGAAGGTCATCGTTCTACTCCCCCATCTTATATATTCCTCTTTTAATCGGACTACCAGCATTATGGGGGTTTCTTTCGCGCTATGTAAACTTTTTTTAACAATCTTTGGTTTAGTCATAGCAAGTTCCAATTGCCCAAGGAGACAAAAGATTGAGGTGTAACCCCACAATTCATTGACTTCTGTCGCCAGCTTAGCGAGTGACTTCGCTTCTTCGAATATCAACCCCTGCCAACTTCCTAGTAACGAAATGATGGCGCTTTACTTTTAGGCGGTTAACCTGTCCACAGATGACGTTCTAATTCATGATGTGGCTATCCACGGCCTTAGCTACGTCCTATAACACTGACCTAACCCTAAAAGCAAGAAGAAGAGCAACCCTAGAAGCAACTTACACAAAAAAGAATTGTAGTAGTAAAAACCTGAATTTATTCAACAGACTTACTACCTTAACTGATTATTTATTTGTTACACTTTCACGCCTGAACTACTGGAACGATTTTGAAAATTATTACACCAATGGAAAGCTACACTATCAGTGAGTAACATAGGCTAAATTCTATGCACATATTGCCGCAGGAACAGGAACTACGCGGAAATTATGGGAACCTACTAGTACTTGTATAAGTAAAATAAGACTAGAAGACCGCCGCTTCGCACCGTGGAGGTTTTATGGCAAATATGACTATCATGGCGTCCGTCCGTTTGCACGAAAACATACGAATTAATAACTAAGACCCTTTGGCAAGTTCGACGACATTCGACGGCGTTGCGACTTTTGAATATTAAATTAGAAAATACACCACGGACCAGAGGAAGATTAAATTTTATTCATAACTTTGGTATTCTATAGATATTGAATAATTTTACTGGTATTTTATATCACATAATGAAGAGAAAATTCTGAAGTGTATTGAATATGATTTAATAGTGAATTGCATTCACATGTCCGCAAAATCCTCAAAGAAACCATGATTTGGTTGTCAGCACCCAATTAATGGTAGCGACTAGGACTAATATGAAAAGACTGAAGACGTATTAAGAAGCTTGACACTGGCAACAATAGCTCATATTATTGTAGCGTGCGAAATTAGTAAGGTCGAGACAAAATTCTTATATTCCATAGGCTACTGTGAGCTGTCGTATTTACACTCATTGCTTACTCTTTGTAAGTCCTCATTCACAAAATACATGCATAGCTTTTTCGATCTTTCACGAATCCACAATCATAATGATAGTACTCTTTGCCAAATGTCTTTCATCCCTCCTCATCACAGGTCCATACCAGGACTACCACTGGTGCCATTTTCAGATTTCCTCTACTCATTTCTTTTTTTATCTAATCTTGTAACTCTACATATACATCAGTTGCTGCAGTTGCGCACCATAAAATTCTAGAAGATTGGTGATTCAAAATGTGCGGTATAGTGGTGGAATCCGAAATGAATGAAGCGAGGACGAGTCGTAAGTGTAAAACAAGATATAAGTAAAAACTAAAACCCAACTATGATAAAAAACGAATTATCGGATAAATACGGGTGAAGTCACGAGCAAATACTAATATATATATATTTATCTCAAATTTATTTTTTAACACATTACTTTAAAACTAGGGGACGATCAAGGGCCTTCTAACGATACCTGATTTGTCTGGCTTTAATAAGTAGTTGAGAAGCTATAAGGGAGCAGATATACACACATAGCCTGTCAAAATCATAACGCTTCGTACTCGGGTAATAAATAAATAGTATGTATAAAATATAAATAAAAAGTGCAGATCAATTTCATTTTTACAAAAATATACCAAAAACAAATATATGTAAACGTATTCATTGCAATAAAAACCGCTGACTACATCAAATATCCTTTGAAAAGATAATAAAACATGCGTATCATAACTTATATATATACATAATGTTAAAGAGAGATAGCGTAATAAAACTGGAACGATAAAAAGAGACAGTGTAATCGGCTATAAACAATACCCCGAGCTATTTACATACAAAGGCAGTAACTATAAAATTTAAACGTTTAATATTACATACATTTAAATGTTCTTATTCATATTCATTGCAAAGGTTGCATAGTGGTTAAGATCTATCATGACAAGTATCGCGGATTCGATTCCCATATAGAACAATACTTTCTTACAAATAATTCCTCATCCACATTAGTAGGACAAGAGCTGGTGTACGGTTTTGTTTCGAGGTTTCCTTCTCTTGCACAGATGTTATATGTATTTTATATATCTTAGTCGTCTTTTATGTCCCACGGGCAGGACAGGGGGTGGTGAATTGTATTCTTACTCCGTCACCACACATAGTATTGAATGGAAGCCTAACTTATTATGATATTCAAATCATTTATCATGCATAAATTCTATACATATTTAGATACTGTCAGTTTCTATATTTATCTTAATTTAATCGAAAAACTATCACCGGATTGGAGTGCGACTGAATCGAGCATATCCGGCTTTAAACTCAAGTATATGTTTGTAAAGTCCCCGCAATACAAGAATTAATTCCATACTGCAAGGTATTGTCTATAAAAAAGCAGAAGCAAGAAGAACGCGAGAATGTTGAAATGGCAATAGATAAAGGTCACATGGCTCGTCGAGCCACCAACCGTTGCAGAGAAAAGTTCTTCAAATATCGACCACGAAAGAGCGACCCATTATAGAAAGATCCCCCTACCAGATGAACTGACAACATCTTAAAAATTTAAAGGACTCGTTTGGAAGGAGGACCGATATGTGCAGCATTCTCGTGGAGAGGCCAAGTTCAGCAGTTGGCGTCAACGGTCTGATGGATAAATGGACGTAAATAAATGACGTACATACATCATGTTATCATTTCAACACATATATATCCCACTACTGACCTGGAGTCTCCTCCACCGTTGAAAGTAAATTGACCTACTATACGAAATTTGGTCAGAGGGATTATTATAGGATTTTATTTCATACTAGCAACCCGCCCTTCTCTTCTTCCCGCGCTTCGGTTTTAGTCGTTTTACCCGCGTAGTTCCCATTCCCGTGGGAATACCGGGATAAAATATAGCCTAGTTTACGCCCTGATATTATAACTTTCCATTGGTGAAAGAATTTTTGAAATCGGTCCAGCTGTTTTGAAGATTACCCGGAACAAACAGACAGACAGATAGACAAAAATTTTTTAATCTGTATTTTAGGCATAGGTGTCGTGCAAATAACCGTGTGAGCATGAAAAAAGCCTATTATTTTGACATTACAAACAGACACTCCAATTTTATTTATTGGTATAGATTTTCCTTCCGTTCATAATTTTTATTCATATACGTCCCACTGTTGAGCTCGAACCTCCACAATAGGAGGGAAATTGACCTTCCATGCAGGCTGGTCCTGTACCAGCATCGGACAGGTTGGTATAGGCTTCTCTTGCACAGATATTATATGTATATTATATCCCTTACTCGTCTTTTACGACACCCACGAGCAAGATAGCTCAAGGTGAGTGATGAATTATATTCTTACATCGTCACCAAACAGAAAGTACTTCCCTTGCTATTGAATTACCTTAATCGTCACCATCATAACATCCTTATATTGCAAAATCAACAATTTATTAGCCACATAAATTTTATCAAAATATGCGTCAATAAAGAAAATTTCAGATAATCCTTCTAAATGGAAATTATAGTACGTTCACAATGTTCGTAATAATGGTAATTTATTTAAAGCGCTGAACATCAATACAGTATCTTAAGCCATGAGTGAGATAAGCACGACAAATTTTATATAATCATTTTCGTATATACCTTTCATAATTCCTCGTGAATATGCCAAGCTTAATACAATATCCGTTTACGTAATGATGTATTCGCTTATTGATTTATGGGACATTTTTGTTTTTATTTTCTTTTGTTATGCTATGGGCCTATAGCTTAAGTATGGAATAACATTAACACGTGAAGGAACTTAAACTAGATTTAGAATACAATATTTTACTATCTGTCTCCCCCTCCTCCTTCCGTCATTATACAGAGATTTCTAATTACTAGTAGTAAATAGGATTTTCTTTTTAAAGAAAGAAAGAAAGAAAAAAAAGAAAACATATTTATTCGATGCTAAGCCACAACCACAATATACACTCATTTGCAAAAAAAACGGGCACCTAAGCAATGAACCATTTCAAATGTTAATATTTCTTTGTTTGATAATTATAGGTAGTTTTATCCACACAATGTGCTAAATTAATAAGAAAATAATCGTTTTCATCAGTATTTCATAAAATTTAGATACAATTTATGGGAAATAATGCTAAACCTCGCTAGTAGTGTATATTCGCTAGTAGTGCATATGCTCATGAAGTAAAAATAAAAAAGTTTTTTTGTTTGTTTTTCTTTAATAAAGTAAAAGCAGATAAATGTTTAGTATCGAGTGTGACCCCCTCTAGCTAAAATCACAGCTTGAATTCGTCTGGGCATGCTAGCGAGTATATCCCGGATACTTGCTTGCGGAATACGTTCCCACTCCGCAGTAATCACATTCTTCAGCTCTCTGATGGTCTGCGGAGCCGGGTGTACTGATCTCACACGCCGTTTCAGAACGTCCCAGACATGCTCTATGGGATTGAGGTCGGGACTTCGAGCTGGCCAATCCAAACGACGAATGCCGACCTCTTGCACATACGCATTAACATCGCGGGATCGGTGGGCGCGAGCATTGTCGTCCATAAAAATCGAGTCTTCACCTAGAGCGGCCAATGCGGGTTGTGCATGAGAAATTAGAACTTCCGTTATGTATCGATGCCCAGTCAGTGAGCCGTTTTCAATGAAGACTAACTCTGTACGATCCATTGAATTTATTCCTGCCCAAAACATAACAGAGCCTCCACCATAAGGTGTGATTTCTTCGAAACATGCCTCTGCAAAGCGTTCTCCTTGTCTTCTTAGCACTCGCCGACGTCGATCTTCACCGAACAGAGATATCCTGGCTTCATCAGAGAACAAAACCCTATTCCAATCGTCTCGAGTCCATGATTCACAATTTCTAGCGAACCTAAGCCTGTGAACTCTGCGCTCACGGAGTAATTTGGGGCCGCGGGCCGGGCGGTGACTGCGTATATTGGCAGCGAGAAGCCTCCTCCTGACCGTCCATAGACTAATATGCACATTTCTTACTTCTTGGAGGTTGTTTTTAAGATCCACATACGAAGATTTGCGATTTCTCAATGCGCGACTCACAAGAAAACGATCATCCCGTGGTTGGGTACATGGTTTTCTTCCAGAACCAGGCCTTCTCTCGACGGAACCAGTCTCCTGATATCGCTGCCAGGTCCTTTGGACTGTCGAGCGACTAACATTTAGCCTCCTAGCCACGAAACATTGGCTGCAACCCTCTTCAAGCAGCGCGATAATTTTGGTACCTTTTACCACTTTATCTACCATTTTTGATACAGCCAAACAGCATTAAATAAAGCTTTGACAGTCAAGGATATGAAATTAATCGATAAAAATTGAATAAAAGTTATGAAAGTCGATGTTAACTTCTGGAACTTCGCGCCAAAAATGTAGGATAAAAAGGGGTTTTCTGTAAAAATGAACATCAAATGAAAAATTGAATTTAGAACGTACTTTTTTAAATACCACAGCATTTTTAAAACCGGCCAGTAACGTGTACAAACGATTGAAACCTTTTTGGTATTGTTTCTTTTTAAATATGAATGAAAATCAAAACCGCCCGTTTTTTTTGCAAATGAGTTTATATCATTATACATACGTGTGATAAACATAACTTAACAATTAAAAAAAGAAAAAAATAATAAAAAAAAAAATAAAAGGACAAATCAAAACAATAGGCAGATACTTAGGCGCTATTCCTAATGAGTTGAAGCGCGGCAATACTCGTGTACAAATGCGGCCGATACCACCCGTCCGCCTGCGGAACAGTTACTAGTCCGATTAGTTAGTCGGCTAGTGAACTGCGATAATAACAGTCGTTGTGTCGCGTTATAATATTATACTGCGTGAGGAATAAATCGTAAAAGTGATCGCCGCTCACACGCTAATATGATTAGAACATTGATGGTACATACAATTTACCAGAATAAAATAAAATATAGAAAGATATCTATTACTAAAATATATAGTTCATCAAACGGCGACAAACTTACACATAAGAGATACACAGTACACTTATACTCAGAACTCTTATTAGCAATGTCTGTCTATCGAACTCGCAGCACTTAACATAAAAGACCGATGCTCAAACCACTTTGATATTTCTGCAATCAGATTCTATTGTATTTGGAGAGTTAAATAAATACACTATCAGTTATTACCAAGTTATATAACTACATGAAGAATTCTCACAAGTTATTATTATAAACCTTCTCTCGATTGCTTCCCATTTTTATGGCCTCATTCAAATTGAGCCGTAAAATATAACACCTGCATTGCTACTCCTCGATACCCTGTGAATATTGATGCAACGCCTCCTGCTGAAATCGAAAATTTTATCCTGAACCGTGAAGTTATGCAAGCAAGCTTTAATCAATCGCGTTCTTGACAGAAATATGGCCGTAGTTCAACCAAAACTAACAAAAATAAACGTAGGTACTTTCATTGCTATAAATACAGTCTGTTATTATAGATGCCAATATTCTACCCAAACAGCTTAGAAAAGATGCGGTACTTCAGGTTATGGGGTTGCAACCTATCCACTGTGTGTGCGTGCGGTGTAACTGGACCCAAATAGGGTATAAAAGACAATACTACTCCCCATTCATAATTTTTTGTTGCTTTTTACAACATCCACTGAACAGTAAAAGGTAATGACGAATTTTATTTCCAACTATTCGCCTCGCAATAAATTGATTTACATAATAATTTCTGATGTTTACGCGAGTATTACACATTTTAAATAAAACTACTTTACGGATTTTATCGCGTTTGTATTTGATTTATAATTGTCTACCCGATACAGAAATTTCTGTAAATTTGTTCTGTACACAATTATAAATTTTCTGTAGTAACTATGACTTGTTGGACGTGAGACATCTTAGTCCGCCCGTGACCATGAACGCTGCAAAGTGTTTGAAACTTCGGGTAATCAAAAATCAAATACAAACGCGATAAAATCCGTAAAGTAGTTTTATTTAAAACTAGCAACCCGCCCTCGCTTCGGTTTTAGTCGTCTTTCCTGCGTAGTGCCCGTTCCCGTGGGAATACCGAGATAAAATGTAGCCTAGGTTACGCCCTGATATTATAGCTTTCCATTGGTGAAAGAATTTTTGAAAGCGGTCCACCCGTTTTGAAGATTACCCGGAACAAACAGACAGACAGACAAAAAAATATAAAGTGTATTTTAGGCATATGTATAGTGCAAATAACCGTGTGAGCATGAAGAAAGCCTATTATTTTGACATTACAAACAGACACTCCAATTTTATTTATTGGTATAGATATAGATAGATTGATTAATATTATGCCTATGAAACTCACACAATAATAACAACAGTTGAAACTCTTAATAATACCTTTTTCGTTGTAGATATTAACGTTAAAAGCCTACACGGTAAGTGCTACGCTATTAGTGGTACATAAGTAAAACCTATTGTATTGTTGATTTACAGTTACGGGCAAATTGTTTCGTGTACAAAATAAAAGGCATGGCGGGTAATTACGGCGGACCTTTAGACGGCGATTAAGGAAGCGATACAGACGATGCTGAAATTTGTCTAGTTTGGCTGTAGTGAAAATTTATCTAGTAATATAGCTAGTTGGTATTTTTTTTGTCTGTAGCTATAAATGTATTGATTCGTTAGTACCATGTTATCAGGATCATTTCAGCTTATATACATCTCACTGCTAGATTTGAGCCTCCAACATAATGGAAGGCTTACTATATAACTAGACTGGTCAGATGGGTTGGAATAAGGTTTTATTACCAGTTTGCCATTTTTTTAATAGATTTTATTTGCATATTACCTATATCTTTTAGTCGACTTTTACGAGACTCACAGGTGAGGAATGGGGTGATGAACTGTATTCTTACTCTTAAAATAATACGACAATATCACACAAAATTGATGTCTCAGTAATAGCAGTTTGCTACTAAACTTCGATGGACAAACGAGAGGAAGGGGCCCAAATCCCACCTAACGGCAGCGTTGGCATTGCTTTAGATATTCTAAAGTTATATTAGATGGTGTCGTCAAGGTTGGCTGCTAACTCATCTACCATAAAGTACAAGAAAAATATATTGTTTTATTGGTCGCCTAACTCCATATATTCTGCTGAATGAGTATGTTGATGAGTATCGGCTAATGTGAATGTTGATCGCATACTGTCGCCAAATTATACAAATTATGAGAAGTCACAGAGAAATGATGATGAAGGCATACATGCTATGTAGGACAGATGAATGGAATAATACGAGTTGACTAAAAAAATAAGACATTTTCCTTACAGCGTGATGTATGCATGATTTTTCTTTTTTTTTTGTTAGACTATAGTCTCGTCACTCTTCAAAAAGCGTCGGTTTGCAGTTCTGTAGCCTATTGTATTACTTCTCTAAATAACCTTCGGTACGAACTTCTAGTCCTCGACATTGCTTTTTTTTTGTGTGCAGGTTACAGTATTCATTCCAGTCATGGTGACGAACGGGCATACGGCGGCGCGCAGCCCATAACCTACAGCATGCCCTACCTATCACGGCCGGCCTCTAATACCGAATTCTTGTGGTCCGTGGCTAGCCCGGCGGAATACCATTTCGGTAGCGTGGAGAAAGTGCAGTAATAAATTACTACTATTCACACGTCGATATTCTGCTCAGTGTAGTATACTATCTACTACGGACGGACCGGCACGCGGCTGTAAACAGAAGACTATCGACAGGATGCTCCTACCACATGTAGATACTGGTGGTAAAGTAATATTTCGAAGGGCATCACACTGTAGCTTATACCATATATGTTGTACGAAGTATAAAATTATGTATATTTAAGAGATTAAAGAAAAAAATGACTGGCCGCTGAGTTTCTTGCCGGATCTTCTCAGCTTGTGGCCACGTTCCGATCCGGTGGTAGATTATTGTATTGTATTCAAACGTTGCCGTTGTGTAAATTCGACAATATGTAAGTGCCCTTAAGGGGCCTATACAGAAAAAAAATAATTACTGGAATTTAGTATTTGACACTTAAAAAAATTATATGCGAGCGAAAAAAAAATTGAAAGACAGCATGTAAAATATCTTCCGTAAAGACAATAGTGAGAGTCACGATTGGAATACCATACGTACGTGGCCCACACTAGCCTAATCGGTGAGACAGTTGGAAAGTATGTCCAATAGATGCAAATTCATGTTGCCCAAATAATTTTCGTCTGTAAAGGTTTGTTTAGTGATAGTTGTTTTTTTTGTGTAACCATAACTCACGACCCTATACCAACATGTCTGACCAGCATGGTATAGTACGTAAAATTTTCTCCCATTGTAGAGGAAGCCCGAGCCCAACACTGCGGCGTTTATGGGATGCGATGATGATGATGATAACTCACGATACCTTACAGTTCATAAACGTCTTACTTCTCGGCTCGAGCTCTTTCCACAAGGGAAGGGAAATTGACCTAATATACTACGCCGGTCAGGCGGATTGGCATAAGATTTTATCTTAGTTTTCTGTTCTCTTGCATGGATTTTACCTTTCCCTTTGTCGACTTTACGACATCCTCGGGCAAGAAAGAGGGTGGTGAATTGTATTGTTATATATTGTTCTATGTTGTTCTGTGTGTGTCTAAATATTGTTCTATGACGGCATAGAAGAACCATAAAAATATATAGAATTGTATGAATATGGTTCTATAGAGGTGGATTTCAATATGGATGAGAATCGTGTAATATTTACATTCCGCTTGCCAACCAGCGGCGTGTTATTACATGCTTCGTAAACATAGCGCGTTGTTATATGATTAGCATTTTATTGCTTATCTTATGTATGTTACGTTATAAAATATATCTCGGTGATTTATTTTTTTAAAAGAAACATAAGTAGATTTTTTCGGGTTATATATAACTAGGTCTTTCTTTGCTCTTCCTTAGCAAAGTTTGCGAGTGATTGGGTAGGATTGTCCCACAATCAACAAGGAGGCGGATTGCATGACGGTTACGTGCCGGCGCTTTGATGCTGGGATGCTTCGATGGAGATATGTACCCGACAGGGCACTAGGTGGTCCAAGGAATCCTTTCCCGTGGCTCAATCAATTTGTAGGTCAACACACCACTTTGCTTGCGCCCCACATGATTTGGGCGAGACATGACCAATCCATAACATGCCAATAAACAGAAATTTTATCTGTAAATGCAATTTTACATTTTACTGAAATAAAAACTTCTATAGTTTGACAGCATGGTATAGTAGATCAGTTTCCCTCTCACAGTGAAGGAGGCTCAACCCCAACAGTGGGACGTGTATGGGCTGAGATGATGATGATCAATTTGACTAAACCAAATGTAAGCGTAAAATCTGTTGCATATCTATGTACCATTTCTATTGCAGGTTACTTTACCTCGCCGGTTTGTTTCGGCGGGTGCCGGGGGTGCGAGCGGAGGGCGATGTGCTCTCTCTGAGGGAGCTCACCGCCTGGCGCGTCGACGCCCGCCGAGACGTAATTACCCGTTTGGCAGTCCGGCTAGAGAGGCCTCGGTTCGGGGTGCGGACCGTGGAGGCCTTCCGACCGGTACTGATGCAGTGGTTGAAACGGCGGCATGGGGTGCTCTCCTTCCGACTGGTACAGGTGTTGACGGGAAAGCGTACATACGGCGCAGCGTACGCTCGAGGTCTGCGCCGCTTGGGCAGAGCAGCGTCGTGAACTCGTCGCAATCATCAGTGCCGACCTGACGCTGCCGACCATCGCTAGGGCAATGCTCGACAGCGTCAGGAACTGGGACGCGGTCGCAGCCTTCTGCGAGGCAGTAGTCTCGCGGAAGGAGGTGGCGGATCACGCGCGCAAGGAATGCAGCCTCGACGAGGCGATCCGCCGCCGGCGACTGAGGCGGCGTGGGCGCGAATACCTGCGCCTCATGCCGCCCTAGTCGAGGCCGCGGGTGACGCGACCGGGGAACTAGTCCGTCACCCGCCGAGAGGCTGACCACGTGAGGAAAGACCGACGTCCTCCCCGAGGGGGGAGTTGGTCGATGGAAGAGTACCCAAAATAGGGGGTATTCCGTCGGGCCGACCACTACCGTCAAGTCACCCTGCTCCGGTGGTCGGCCCAACGACGAAGGCGACGTGCATCGCGGGTGGGTTGCGGGTGTGCGTGCTTACGCCCCTCTGTCGCTGGACGGAGTGGTGCGAGGATTGCGCCGACCGCAATCCACCCCCCAAAAAAAAAATGTACCATTTTTCCAGACATATTATTATGAATAAGTTTGAGCTGTTTTTTTAATCTATGCAAACAAATAAAACTTAAGTGTCTGTTTGTTAAAATAGTAGGATTTTCTATGCTTAAAACCTAGTTTAAACATTTTTTGACTGTTTTTTTGCTTGGTCCTCCTGTCCTGTCAGGTCATCTATGTATCTATATAAGGAGTGACTTGGACAATTTTCACTCTCTCAGAGAAACCTTATAAAATTTTGTCGAATTAAACCTGAGGTCTCATGGAGTTCAGTTGCATACCGTAATATCTTAAAAATAATGGAGATTTCCGTGTGAAGGCGGAGTAAAAATAAAATTAACCACTCCCTCACACCAGTGGATGTCGTAAAAGACGACTAAGGGATATGATACACATATAACATCTATGCAAGAAAAGAAAATCTCGAAATAAAACCCTAAACCAACCTGTCTGACTAGCATAGTATAGTAAGATCAATTTCCCCCCTGTTGTTTGATTTGATTTGATTCGGCGCAAAGCGACTGAAACCATAGCAAATAGCAAAAGTTCCAAAATTCAAGTCATCACATTTTTTTTGTCATTAAATCAATATTTTAATATCATCTAGAAATTTTGATCAAGTCCTCCAACATTCTAGTTCATTTCAAATGATGGCACGTTTTGATTAGCACCAACTTTTCCCATTTCATCCACCACGAACAACACTAAGATAACGGATCTAATCTATAATTCCTTAATAACAACCGTCTGTAGCCGGTGACGCCGCGGACCGGAAAATTGCCTCCAACATTTGCTTCGAATGAGTTCGTGAATGAAATGCATTGATCTTTTATTTTTGACGACTTTTCGACTTGTCACAGTTGCGACATCATTAAAATTGCAGGAGACGTTTCCTACTGCAATATACTTGATGAGAAACATTATTTATAAGGATTATTTATTTTAAAATTGAAGAAAGGTAGGGAGACTTTAATCAATATACCGCACACCACAATAGAATGAAAGGAATACGGGATAAGAACAAGCTGCATTAGGATATACGGAAAAGTTAGTGCTTCAAATACGCGTTTGAAGCCGAACCTTCCTGAGGATGCTTCATTTAGAGGCGAAACACGTACTGAATAAATATTCGAAGTTCTCTTCTAAGCGAAAAATTGCAAATTGACTTTCTTTTTTTTTACGGTCGGCGCACTCCTCGTACCTAGCCGTCTGGGGCGACAGAGGGGCGTAAGCACGCACACCCGTAACCCACCCGCGATGCACGTCGCCTTCGTCGTTGGGCCGACTAGTGGAGCAGGGTGATTTGACGTCAGTAGTCGGCCCGACGGAATACCCCATTGAGAGGTACCCTCCCATCGACCGATGTCCCCCCCTCGGGGAGGACCGATTAGTGAATGAGTGAAATAAAAGCAGTAACTGGAATGTATGAGAATTATGAGCGAATGAGAGAGATACCTATAGATGCATGAGAGGGAAAGAAATAGGCTAGAAGGGCAGTTAAGGTGAAAGCAAAAAGAGTATGAGAAGGACGTTGGAAGGACAGCCGGGACTAAGACGTATCATAGGACGGACCAAAATAAATTTAATCCAAACTGAATCGTTTAAATGTAAATTAAATATTTATTAAATAGTGTATAAGATATTCTAATTTCAAACTTTTATTAAAAATATTATTCGCAATCTACATATGAAATACTACATATGAAATATATCTATTCTATTCTATTCGCTTTCTATTCGCTTTGTGTGTCTCATAGCTACAGCGGATATGTTGCGTACGGTGGTAGTGCCTATAGTAAAAAACAAATCTGGCGATTTAGCAGATAAATCAAACTATAGGCCTATATCCTTAGCTACAATTATCGCGAAGGTATTTGATGGCATGCTTAATGCGCAGTTGAATAAACACGTGCACCTGTGTAATAATCAATTCGGTTTTCGGCCTGGATTATCAACAGAAAGTGCTATATTGTGCCTTAAGCATGCTGTCAACTATTATACTAAGCGTAAGACACATGTGTACTGCTGCTTTCTAGATCTCTCCAAAGCTTTCGACCTGGTTCCTACGACATCCTATGGTTGAAGCTGCAGCAGGCTCATGTACCTGTTGCAGTTATAAACATACTAAAATACTGGTAAGGAGGCCAGCAGAATAATGTGAGATGGGCAGGAGCTCTATCACAGTCGTATAGATTGGATTGTGGGGTGAGGCAGGGGGGGTTGACCTCACCTACTCTTTTCAATCTGTATATCAATGATTTAATTGGCGAGCTCAGTAGCACCAGGGCTGGATGTTATATTGATGGAACATGTGTTAACAACATCACTTATGCCGATGACATGGCGCTACTGAGTGCATCACCTTGTGGACTGCGACAACTTGTCACTATTTGTGAGAGTTATGCTGCAAGTCACGGGTTAATATACAACACGAACAAGAGTGAGCTTATGATTTTTGAGACCGGGGGTAAAAGTCCTCAATGTATGCCGCCAATACTCCTCAAAGGTGAACACCTGAAAAGAGTTTATAAATTTAAGTATTTGGGGCATATATTGACTCCTGATCTGAAGGACAACGATGACCTGGAAAGGGAGCGGAGGGCGCTGTCAGTGAGAGCGAACATGATAGCTCGCAGGTTTGCACGATGTACAACACAGGTGAAAATTACACTGTTTAGAGCCTATTGTACATCGTTCTACACTTGCAGCCTGTGGGCTAGATATACTCAAAAATCTTACAGTGCTCTCCGCATCCAATATAACAACGCATTCAGGGTGTTGTTGGGGCTGCCCCGCTTCTGCAGCGCTTCGGGGATGTTCGCTGAAGCTCGTATAGATTGCTTTTACACCACAATGCGCAAAAGGTGTACATCCTTAGTGCGTAGGGTGCGGGCTAGCTCAAACAGCATCCTGGCCATGGTTGCAAGTCGGCTGGACTGCATATATGTAAATCACTGCTGTGCGATCTCTCATGGGGTGAAGCAACAGTGATTTATATTAGCAGATAATATTTTGTTTTATTTTAATTTATTTTATTTTAATGTATTCGCATATTGTTTTGTAATTATAATTGATTTTTCGAATATTTCATATGTTTACTAACAACCGTAGATTAAGTATTACTAACAAAAATGAGTCCTTGTTACTTAAATAAATGAAATTATTATTATTATATTATAGAGGTAACAGACTCATCTTTACCAAATACTTAAGGATTCTTAAATTTGAAATTCTTAATCTTTTTCTTGAAAAATGTCTGTCTCTCCGTGTGATGATGTAATAAGAATACAATTCACCACTGCCTCTCTTGCCCGTGGATGTCGTAATAGACAACTAAGGGATATAATACGCAGATAACATCGATTCTAGAGAAGGAAACCTTGAAATCCAACCCTATCATATCCGACTAGCGTGGTATCGCGTCGCGGCCCACATACCTCCTACTGTTGTGCTGAAACCCTTTCTTCCACAATGGGAGGGAATTTGATCTACTATACAATGCTAATCAGATATGTTGGTTTAGGGTATCGTTTCGAGTTTTCCTTCTCTTGAACAAATATTATGTGCATATTATACCACTTAGTCGTCTTTTACGACATCCACGGAGAAGATAGGGAGTGATGGATTGTATTTTTACTCCGTCACCACACAGAAATAGTAAGTTAAATTTCTTTCATAATAGAGGAAGCCCGAGCTCAACGGGGGGCTGCGATGATGATAATGATAATAAAAAATGTATTTACTCATGCCGTCCGTTAATAATATCAGAGGATTATATGGAACTCGACAGCAGCTAACCAACTGGAATACCCACTGAAAACCCTTAATGCCTTCACTTGTCCGTCATTTGTGGAGAGTGAGAGCATCGCCTTAGAGTATTTAAATTAAACGCCTTAACAGGCCTCGCCCCAGCTTGATGCTATGAATAAAGAAAATGCGCATAGTGCCCACAACGCCTACCTGATGGTCGCCTACGTAGCGGGTCAGCGATGACATCTGCCTGTGTTTTTCCAGTTCCTCTGCGACAGCTTATATAAGGAAGTTATAGCCGTTATCAGCATGCGCTGCTATCCGAGCAGTTTCAGTGACATTTCGAAACACCATCGGAGAATTAAGACCTTATTAGTATCGCCCACCTTCTCTCCAACAATTGGAGCATCCCGCCTTGCATCACGGCGCGGATTTAGTGGTCCGAAGCTTTGCCTGCAGCTCTCGAGTTATTCCCTAGCATCGTGGCTTGCGTTCATTATACTATTTAATAGCCTCTAATAGTTCTCGCCGCCACTGCACCTTTGTAGAATTCACAGAAAGGCACTTTGTAGAGCTGTCTACCTCATACATAGCACCGTAGACATCAAAATTCGCACATGTTTTCGCCGCTAAGATGACACTGATCTTACTTGATTAAGCAAAAATCGCGATCATCATCAAGTCATCATCATGTCAGCCCATATACATCCCACCGTAGGGTTCGGGCCTCTTTCATTATGGAAGGGAAATTTACCTACTATACCACGCTGGTTAGACGTGTTGTTATAGGGTTTTGTTTCGAGTTTTCCTTCTCTTGCATAGATATTATATGCATATTACTATACCTTTGCGGTGGTGAATTGTTTTCTTCCTCTATTTGAGGATTGCAATCATCAGTCACTTAATAATACTTGTTCACCTAACCCGACATCGCAAAGAAAATTTTTGATAGAAATTACCAAATTTCTCTAATGGATATCATTCCGAACCTAATATTTTTTTATTTAATTTCACCATTAACCATATGACTCACAAAGGAAACACAGTGCCATGATTAGCGTGGTAAATATTCCCTTCGTCAAGACGTCTTATATTTTATGAACGGTAAAGTGGATTACTACACGTAGCTGTCACGATTACTAAATCAGTTGAAATGGATTTTTAATACGTGTGAGTTCGACTGTGAGTTATATGTAAATATTATAACTATTTTTAATACGTGTGAGTTCGACTGTGAGTTATATGTAAATATTATAACTATTTTTAATACGTGTGAGTTCGACTGTGAGTTATATGTAAATATTATAACTATTTTTAATACGTGTGAGTTCGACTGTGAGTTATATGTAAATATTATAACTATTTTTAATACGTGTGAGTTCGACTGTGAGTTATATGTAAATATTATAACTATTTTTAATACGTGTGAGTTCGACTGTGAGTTATATGTAAATATTATAACTATTTTTAATACGTGTGAGTTCGACTGTGAGTTATATGTAAATATTATAACTATTTTTAATACGTGTGAGTTCGACTGTGAGTTATATGTAAATATTATAACTATTTTTAATACGTGTGAGTTCGACTGTGAGTTATATGTAAATATTGTAACTATTTTTAATACGTGTGAGTTCGACTGTGAGTTATATGTAAATATTATAACTATTTTCCTCGTCACAAATAAATATCTTATTAATATGAATAACTTTTCTACATATAATAAATATTAATATATATTCTATGTAAAAGAGAATTGATACTAAATATATCTCAAACTATAAATAAAACTTTTTTGCGGATTTTATCGCGTTTGTATTTGGCTTTTTAATTACTCGACATTTTGAACATTGCTCAGCGTTCATAGTCACCGATGGACTAAAATTTATTTATAATGTATAATATTTTTTGTTCAGAAGGTGCCACTACCAGTTGACTGTCCGTTAACTGATTAGTGTCACTACGGGCACGCGATCTCGGACTGCTCCAGCTGCTCCTGTCATACTCCTACCCCATATCTAATGGCAGTAGTGTCCCCTAACCCAGTTTCCACCATATATGTACATCCGCCATATCCCCGTCCCTTTCCCATTAACGAAAATTCCTGAGGAGGGTTGACGTCAGGCGGGCGGCCGGTCATAAAATAAATAGCCGAAACTGTAGACAACTTGAACTTAAGAAAGGTAAGTTCATATTGTGTCGACCCCACTTAGCGTGGGATAAGGGCAGGCAAATGATGATGAAAATGATGATTTGCGTAAACATCAGTAATCTTTATTTCAAACTTCTTAGTACTTCAAAAAGACTCACCTTGAAAGTAATTATTAGTTAATTAACATTTTCATTAAGACGACTAGTCTTTGTGTTAATAAGGATAGTTCAGAAAGTAAAATTTTTAGCGAGAAATACAGATCGCTTGTTGAATTTATATAAATTAAGTCCGAAAATTTTCATTGAATAGTAAAACTTTAGGAAATTCAATATTATAAAGTCTTCTTCAAGAAAGTTTCGTTAACTACGCTCCTCTTTGGGATAATTCTCGTGCATTTCGCAAATTGGGATCGGATTTTGGGCCAAACTTTATATTTTTTACTTTATATTCTGTTGTGAACCGAAGGCCGCGTAAACTAATCTAAAGACTGGTTTACTGTATCAAAGAGTTCGAATAAGCTCTCCGATGGAATATAAAGATGGACATTATTAAGGTCACAGCCAGATGCCAACAACTTTTGGTATGAGTATAAGATGCTTTTATATTAACTATTATATATTTGTTTCACAGTAGATATTATCGTCATCATCAGCTCAGCTCATATACCTACGCCCCGCTGCTTGAGTCATCTCCATTGGGTGTCGTTAAAGATAGACTTAAGACTAAGGGATAGGAAGAAAGACTCATCATCATCGCAGCCAACATACATCCCACTGTTGGGCTCAGGCCTCCTCCACAATGGAAGGGAATTTGACCTACTATACCATGCTGGTCAAACATGTTCGTATAGGGTTTCATTTTGAGTTTTCCTTCTCTTACACAGATATTATATGCATATGATATCCCATAGTCGTCTTATACGACATCCACGGGCAAGATAGGGAGTGGTGAATTGTATTCTTACTCAATCACCACTCGGAAAATATGTCTACGTTCACATGGTTTATATAAAATTTTTGTGCAGTGTCGTTTCTACAGCAAGAAACCAAGCTAACATAAGCTGATGTAATGAAGAATATAGAGCACAATAAAAAAGATGAAGGAACAAAGAAGGGAAATCTAAAAACTATGAACATATAGTTGCTACTTTTGGATCTTCAATTAAAATTATCGAAACATTGTTATTGAAAATAATGATCGATTGATCAATCAATCGAATGTCTGTCTCCCTTAAGTCATGTGCTCTCAAAGATGCCAAAAGCATTTATTTGTCAAGTTGTGATCCACAAAAAATACACACGGAGTTATATCTATGTGCATATATACACATTATACAAAGAAGCGTGCGTTGACGATGACGTGAGGTTCACGTTTTTTGTTCACGCAACGATGATGCAAGCTCCATTATTTTTGTTCACACAAAAAAAACGCTCAAACAAAGAAGTAGTTTTCTCTTCAAAAATAATGATTATAATAAAGATAGGAATATAGGAAACTTTGAATAATCCCCGACACAAACTAAAATAATAGAAAAAATATTACGTTCTCTTCAACAGGAATTATCAATTTTATCATTTAACGATTATACTGGCACGCTTGAAGCACTTAATCGAGTAATCATACGTCATTACATCATTTTGGAAAAGAACTGGTATTCTTACACTCTTGGAGCGATATTAACCAAACATAGCTAAGAACTACCGCAAGGAAACTGGCTTTCAAATGCAAAGAGCCGCATCGAAATCGGTTCATCCGTTTGAAAACTACGATGCCACAAACATTCATATACACACACGGACAGACAGACATCGACGTCCAACTTATAACATCCTTCTTTTCGAGTCGGGTGATAAAAAGAATGTTCCCTGTGTATTTATTTCCGATAGTCTTAGTGGCTCGAAATAGGATTCCGAGGCGCTAATGCGAAATTCGAATGAAAATGGATTCAATGATGAATGCCTTGTTTTCTTAGCGCCAAATGTTTCATATTCGACGATCGATATGATCCTAGTGACTTGAAATATTTGCTTACGGCATCCATTTCCTATTTATTTGAAATAAGAGGCATTATAACTGAAATGTTTCAGTGATAGGTTTTTTGAGGATAATCGTTTGAAATCAACGTTTGTTTCGATTTGAAACGTTCACTTTTGAATTTATTAATGAAGACTCACTGTGCCTTTTCTTGTCGAAATTACATGCAGATTTTTTTTAAATATGTAAATAGTGCGTACCTTTCCGTATGATGACAGAGTAAGAATATAATTCACCAGCCTCTCTCTTCTCAATGGTGTCGTAAAAGACGACTAAGTGATGCAATATGCATGACATTTGTGCAATAGAAGGAAAACTTGAAATGAAACCCTATACCAAGATCTCTGACCAGCGTGATATAGTAGATCAATTTCCCTTCTATTATGAAGAAGACTCGAGCCCAACAGTGGCACGTACATATATGGATTGGGGTGATGATGAATGAAATTGCACGTGCGTGCTAGCGTGCTTGCCTGAGTAAAGAGAAAGTAAGTTAAGCGATGATCAAATATATACACTGTCCCAGACTATAAGGGCAAAATATTTTTTTACAGATTGAGACACGTATACCTTCTTATTTTATTCCATTTGACCTTAATAACTGAAATAATAAATATTATTGAAATCAGATAGCGATAACCCGTGACGAGTTGATGTCAAACTATGAATATAAAAGTTTGTATGGAAACTATTTTTTTTTTTTTATGGGTGGGCTATGGTAAGCGCACGCGCGGTCCAGTCCGTCCGGGGCGACGAAAGGACGGCGCGCGGGCCCATAACCCACCTGTACCCACGTCACCTCGTTGTTGGGCCGACCACCGGAGCAGATGTGACTTGTCGTCAGTGGTCGACCTGACGGAATACCCTTTCGGGTAACCTCACCTCTCGACGTCCTGGGACGTCGGTCGCCGTCGCGCGGTCAGCCTCTCTGCGGGTGACGGACAATTCCCCGGTCCGATCACCCGCGGCCTCGGCTAGGGCGGCATTAGGCGCAGATACTCGCGCCTGCGCCGCCCGAGTCACCGGCGGCGGAACGTGTCGCCGAATAGGAGCTCAACTCGCACACGATCCGCCGCCTCCTTCCGTGAGATTACGGCCTCACAGAAGGCGGCGACCGTGTCCCAGTTCCTGACGCTGACGAGCATCTCCCTGGCGATGGTCGGCAGCGCCAGGTCGGCACCGATAATTGCGACGAGTCCTCGAGCGTGTGCTGCGCCGTGTCCTCGTCGCAACTGCAGTGGTGGCAGGACGGTTTGCTCTCCCTCCTGACAATCTTGTGCAGGTACTTTTTTTTTTTTTAATTGCAAACGGTGGCAAACGAGCAAACAGTACACCTGATGGTAAGTGTTGCTGCCGCTCATGGACCTTTACAAGGCCGTTGCTTGCCGCGAAGAAAGCGAAGAGCGTGTGAATGCGTGCATTGAGGCTCGGTGATACCAAGGGTACCACCAAAACCCTCCACACGCAATCACCCTCAGAAAGTTGACCTTCCGGCTCTCTCGCTCACCGAACGAAGTGCAGTAACAAATTGCTACTACTCAGACGTCGATTTTCTGCGAGAGCATGGTACTGCCCCGGACGGACCGGCCCGCGGCTGTAGACAGATAACTCCCCGAAGCAACCGTGCCCCGTCAGCACCTGCACCAGTCAGAAGGAAAGCACCCCGTGTGTCCGCTCCAACCACTCCATCAGCACCGGCCGGAAGGCCTCGACGGTCCTGACACCGTACTGAGGACTCTCCAGCCGGACTGCCCAATGGGCAATGACTTCTCGGCGGGCGTCGACCCGCCAGGCGGTGATCTCTTTGATGGAGACCATGCCGCGGCGGGCGCACGTCTCCGATGGAAACTCGTATGAAAACTATAGGGGAATATTTTAACTTTATATTTATTTTGTAAATAAAACAATGGTACTTTGATTATATTATATTTATTATTTATTACGCATATTCATTATTTAAAGGACATTATTCATTAAATTTTCTTTTTAATGTTTGTTTGTTACAGTCAGGATATACCTTTCTGTGTTCTTGTACGCAACGTAATAAATATTGTTTTTGTTCTTCGTCCACTGTGATTAAGCCATGAAAGTCTTGCATCAACTAAACAGCTTTTTCAGCCGTATCATTAACTGCTTTCAGTAACTGTACCTTTATTTTAGCGTGTTGAAATGAAGCATTAACAGGCCACGAAGTAGGACACTGCATGAGAAAACTCATCGATTTTGAGTCGCCTGAAAAAAGATCTGCTGTTTATGGAGACAAAGTCATCAAT
Organism: Lymantria dispar; assembly: GCA_032191425.1. Taxonomy (NCBI): domain Eukaryota; kingdom Metazoa; phylum Arthropoda; class Insecta; order Lepidoptera; family Erebidae; genus Lymantria; species Lymantria dispar. The sequence continues at coordinate 28,172,074 of CM063459.1, forward strand.
GTTTTTTTTCAAATAGAGGCCCGCTAAGTTCTTCTCTCGATGGAATGTAGCGTTTATTGTGGATCGATGGATTTTCTTTGGTCAAATTAGCAACTATTTTCACCTTACTTTCTTGGTTAATATCATCGTCAAATAGAGACAAGATAGACACTTCGTCTGCCAAATACCACAAATGCTGGCAAAACTTCTCTATAGCCGCTTTTGATATAGTTTTGTCGACCATTTCGTAAGCCTTCACAGCCTTCAAAAAGCACAGGTCCTGGTAGGGCGCTTTTACCGCTAAAGTGCATTGCAGCCAAGGCTTGACATAGCATGTCGCGATAAAGAGGCAGACGTCTAATAGAGCTGTTTTGTCCTTATTTGACATTTTGAATTGAGAGCTAAATAACGATATTTTTAATGAATAAATAGCTCTCGCCATCCATCTTGCTTGGTGCATGGCGCCTGGAGGTCGAATTTTAAATTTATTAACTGTATCGCCGCCAAGAAATATTATGCAGAGCTCTCGATAGTCATCTCTTACAATTTCTTTGGTCAATTCTGTTCTGTAATACTCCAAAAGTTCATCAATTTTGTAATCGTTCAGGCGTAATAGTATTTCTTTGTGGCTTTGTATCTTCTCTACATTGATATTTTTCCAATTTGATCGAAAATTTTTAAATAAAGGTATATTGGGACTTATAATGACTTGGCTGATTTTGGCCTCGAACACAGCTTTTAGTACCAGTTCGTAGATGTGATGGCGACAAGCAAAAATCAACATTTCTCTGTTCAATTTCTGTTCGAGAAGCACACATGCACCATTAATTCGGCCTGTGTTAGAAGTAGTAGTATCAGAACAGAGGATCTGTGCTCTATCTTCAAGATTCCAGTCAACAATAGCATTCCAAACTGCTTGTGCCTGTTCGCTTCCCGATGAGTTTTCTAGTTTTGGCACAGCAATAAGTTGTTCTTTACTATCATATGAAATAACGATTGGTAGACGTTCCTCTTTACATTTGCGTACATCTAAAGCCGGCAACAGTTTTCTATCCCAGTGGATAGTTACAGTATCTGGTACATCGTTTTGAAAGTTAAGTTTTATAGCTTCTGCGCGCTGTTTTCGTTTTTCTGTACGAATTCTTTGGATGGAGGACTTGCTTATAGGAAATTCGTCAGTGTTGTGGCCAAGTGCTTCAATAGTTGCTTCAATAATAAAGACAGAATCTCTCACACTTAACCGACACCTGTCTAATGCCACCACCAGTTTCGCAGTAACGAAATTTTTCTTCATAGAAGTTTTAATAGTATCGGGCTGTTTCCTCTTAATTGGAATGGACAAATCTTCTTGTAAGTCCGTTACTTCAGAATCAGAAGATGAAGTTTCTTATAATGCCTCATGAGAAGACGTAAAGGGTGTAATGGATGCCAGACCAGCCGCTTTTGCTCCTGGATATTTCTAAGAATCGCCTTTTCCTCTTTTTCTGTCAATTTTTTGTCCACTCCAGCTAAATGACCTGGTCGTCCTGGCTCTCTCTGCTTTTGTAAGAAAATTTTATCCTCATCTATCTTTATTAATTGAAGCGCATCAGTATGTGCAATATCAAACAATTTTTTTATATTTGTAACAAACTCTTGTCAACGCTGCTCAAACACATCATGAGTTTTGTTTGCATCTTTTTGCAATTTTCTTCAATCTTGGTATAAGGCTACAAGTTTCTTAACACAGTTAGGTAAAGATTTAGTCGGTATACGTGCCTTTTCCCAATAAATAATGCACTCACGAATAGTAAGATTTGCACTTTCAATGACACTTAAATTGACTTTGCGAATATTATAAAATAAAACCGCCAGCACTTGTCCATTAGAGGGCAGTTTAGAACCTGTAATTTGATGTTTTATATCCTCGACCAAAAATATTTCCTTATTAGAACTGCGTAATTGCACAGACATGTTGATACAATGAAAACAATGCATTCACTAATAAAAACAAACACGATATAACAAGCACATAACACTTAGTGCGTGCGCACCGTACTATGCAAGTTATGACAAGTTTCGATGCAAGTCGGCACGGGTTGCCGTGATTCAATTTACGTGAAATTTTATTTATAAGTGTTTTGACATCGTGATTTGACATTGTGCAATGAGCTTCAGTAAAACCAAAGGCTTCACCAAAACCCACCACACGCAAACAACCTCAAAATTTCCGGCTCACTCGGTCACCGAACGAAGCGCAGTAATAAATTCCTACTCGTCGACGTCGATTTTCTGCTCAGTGTGATACTACCCCGGACAGACCGGCCCGCGGTTGTAGACACTATAAATAATGGATTGTATGACGATGGAGTAACATTATATTTCACAACTAATTTTCTAGTCCGTGGGTGTTGGAAAAAACGAGTAAGGGATATACAGATAACATGGCTAAATATCCCTCAGTCGTCTTTAACGAGCCCCACGGGCTAGAGCCCTTTCGTCGGGTGCGAATTGTATTCTTACTCGTCACCACACAGAAAACTGGTATTACCATCCCACCCGTTAAGAATGGTGATAACGGCATCACTACTTAGAGAAACCTACATATAGATGACGAAAGACTGATTGATGATGATGATGATAAAAATGATGGTCACAATATACATGAACATTTATTTTAACTAAATGTTCATGTTTTCAGTATGGCGACGAGGAAATAAAACAATTCACTACTATCTTGCATATGGGAGAATGTTGTGAAAACTACTAAGGGAAATATGTAAGTAACGTTTATACACGGGGAGGAAAAGTCAAAGTAAAACCCTTTACCAATGTATCTAACCAGCGCGGTGTAGTAGGTCATTTTCCTATTGAGGAGGAGACTCGGGCCCAACACTGAAACGTATATCAACTGAGATTAAGTTCTCCCAACGGTAATGGCTTTAAAATATAATGTGTCACCACTGTTTACTTACATGTGGAAGACTTAAAAACTGGTTAAGGGATCACCAATAGATTGAATAAGTCTCCTGGAAAACGTATTACACCCCACTACGATCGTCAACCCATGATTTTGGTATTATTCTTTGAAGCCCAAATAGCAATGATGTTTAAAAAATCAAACAATCTCTGCCAGCTTAGACAGTTCAGTCCCAGATCTATTGCTAAACTTCTCCAATGAATGAAGTGATAATCGCTACGCTTAGATAGATGAATACTCTACAAGAGTATTACAACATCAGAAATCACAGTGTGTAAATTTTGTTCGATAGATAGCGCATGACTCCCATAAAGACAACAATTACGAGTGACAATTTGTTATGAACCAGTCTATCCATTGGGGATAGGACGATTGGATCGGATATTCATAAGATACAGATACAAATAATTTTTCAGTATTAAAACAAGTTTTTATAAATAACTTAATATCAATCCTCATCCCAGTTCATACACAATTCACTGCTAGACACAAACCTTCTCCACAATAGGGAGGAAATTGATCAATTATTTCACCCTAATCAGACGACTTAATTATATTTTAGGCAGGCTATGGTGCGGACGAACGCCGTGCGTCTCACCCACGGTAACAAAAGGACGGCGCATGACCGCATAATCCGCTATGATTTCCCCCTTCGCCATTGGGCCGACCGCTGGTACCAAATGCTTGCCGTACATGACCAGCCCAGTGGGGTACCTATTCGTGTACCTTCCCTCATTGACACGCATAAGCAATTTCGTAACTATTGTCCGATTCCACACACAAACACACACACCCACGGCTTCAGCTAGGGAGACAAATTGGTATAGGGTATTATTTCGAATTTTCCTTTTCTTGCATTGATTTTGGATATTATATTTCATAGTCTTCTTTTACGACACCCATGCTCAAGATGTTGAATTGTATTCTTATTCCATCACCACACAGAATGTGTATGTAGCCTAAATCTCAATTAAATGCTATAAGACTATCGGTCTTATACTTAAACTACAATACCTTCGGACAAACTTCATTTATATGACGGGGCGGCGAGCAGTGGAGAGGTTAACTCCAAAGGCGGGACGTCAGTATGGTGACTTTGATCCTCCATTATGGGCGTGCATATGTCGGAGACGTTTAAATGACAATGCAACAGTCTCAATAACACAGTACTTTAACATTACATTAACACTGAATAGTAATATTCAAACAGCACAACGATTTTAACGCGGTTAAGAGCAAATGGGTTTGCATGTGCGCACAGCTTGATCGTGTCCTGACAACTGCCAGTTGATTGCCGCTATAGCACTTACGAGCCCATTCGGGGTTACCCGCTCTTACCATTAAAATGCCGATAATACCAGACTCAATTATAAAATTTACCAAGACAGTAACTATTTGACACAATTTAGTTGAAATAATTGTTTGTTTAGTTAAAAATCTTTCCACGCCGTTACGGCCATCCTGCATCATCGCACGTCCTCGTGCGTATCCTAGTCCTCCTCATCTGTGAGCAAATAATATTGCAGTTTGTTACAGTGTTGACGCCATTAACACTCGGTCATTCTGACATACTAAGAAAACGAATAGACAATCAATTTTAAATATTGTCTATTACACCCAAATAACATTCAATACGTATACACATAGCCACACAACTCCCATGCCAGGCGAGGGAAGTCACGATATTTGCGTGTATCAGGTGATTATCAGACTGATATATGGTACACAAACTGATGCCACACATCTGTCTGTATACCATACAGACATGTCATAGACTCATGCTATACGAACGAGTGTCACACAGGCAGTTGCTTGCCACACAGGCGGTTGCCACACAGGCGGTTGCCACACAGGCGGTTGCCACACAGGCGGTTGCCACACAGGCGGTTGCCACACAGGCGGCTGCCACACAGGCGGCTGCCACACAGGCGGTTGCCACACAGGCGGTTGCCACACAGGCGGTTGCCACACGGGCGGTTGCCACACGGGCGGTTGCCACACGGGCGGTTGCCACACGGGCGGTTGCCACACGGGCGGTTGCCACACGGGCGGTTGCCACACGGGCGGTTGCCACACGGGCGGTTGCCACACAGGCGGTTGTGTTAAAACTTGCCAACGCCGTTAGCGGTATATCCTGACTCAAACGATGATGAAGAAGAGCCTAGTCCGACATTCAACTCTATAGGGATGCAGCGCTCAGGTATAGGTCTTAAGCAATCATGCGCATACTTTACGTCCGGTCAGAGTTAATTGCCTTCAGCAGGCACCTATCGCCATCAAGTAGCTTTATAACCTGGTACAGCCCCTTAAATTTAGGATCCAACCCGGCCCCATTTCGCTCCTGACCCTCTAACAAAACAGTCACCTGATTTAAAGTTATTACCTGTCCACGCGTGACCGGTGGGGACAACCTTAAAGAAATTATTAGAGTAGCCTCTCAATATTGTCACTATATGGTCCCAATGACTGGTTGATATATCAGTATCGATATTGATAAAATCATTAACCTTAGCCCCTATCTCGCATACAGAAACTATTTGTCCCGTTTTACAAAACATTTTGTTTGCTGATATTTCAACAGAAAACCCTAACGATAACAAATCCCTACCTACCATTATGGCTTCGTATAGATAATTGTCAGGGACAACGTGAAACAATAGTTGCACTGCATATTCCTGGATAAAATATAAAATTTGCATGTAATTGTGTCATATCATCGTTTATAACTACTGGCGCATAAGTTGAACAATGACGTGAGATGCTCAGTAACAATATTTTGGGTCTCAACTGAAGTGTGGTATGAGGTCTCATGCGGGGAGGGCGTCCCCAACCCCGCGCGCAAGCCCTTATTCGCTTTTCGTCCCTCGACGCCCGCGCACACGCTCCTTGCGCCCGACAATACACTCGCGTACGAAAGTTTTCCTCTCTAGTTTGTTTATAAACGAATATAAAATGCCACGACAACACTTTAAGGAGAGAAGAGACAAGAAATTTTCCTACTTCTCAAAGGAAAGTAATATAATCGAAACAAAAAATATTTCATCACCAACCTAGGATAGCCCACTGCTGGGCATTGATTTCCCTTTGAGTATAACATTCACCTCTGTCCCATACCAATCGCGTCCATTTTGATACTACCGTTCTTATAATGTCATCAGATCATCTCTTTCTCGGTCGGCTGGGATTCCGGCAACCTAGTCTGGGCCACCACTCTGTTATAGCAGTAGCCTACCTGGCATCATCAAGTCTGCAGCATTACCAATTGATTCAGAAGTACTTTTTAAATTTCGCGGACTCCCGCAACCTAACACGTCACTACTATGGTACCTGCGCAGTCGTGGGCCATTTTTATTCAACCTACGTGCCGGGCAACATACACCGTAACTTCAGAGCAATACTTTGTCGAACAAGAAAACATTCGGCACCGAAATCAAAACAGAATGAAAACTTCTCATCAGTCTTCGTTAAGTGCTGGCTAAATCGTGCAGAGATCCACTCTACATACGTTCGACATGACCATCACTTGCAGCCTTCTCCTTCTTTTGACATTACGTAGAGATGTTGCCTGGTTCACCACAATAGAAGCACGTTACTGTACTATTCTTGTACGGTTCGCTCTCCTTTTTCAATGACAAAGTAGTTGTGGTGGTCCCCGATGATTGAAAGCGTGACTTGAAGGTGATTTCGCTGGAATCTCGAAACGTGCATTCGTTAGCAAAATGACCTAATTTACCGCAGCTAAAATCGCGTATTAATTTCTCTAGCCTTGGTTTCTTTATTTCATTAGAGCTGATTTTATCAAATGAAGGTAGGCCCCCCTTTCCTAAACGTATATGCCATCAACTTAATATTTATTTATGTAGTAAAAGCCAATCTAATAATCTCGCCATGACTTGGAAGAGAATTTAAAAATCGGCTACAATGTGAAGACAAACACTCTTAGTCTCTTAGATTTTCATTGAAAATTCTCCATAAAGTTGCGGCTGGTGTTTCCGCGTAATAAAACCGAGCAAGAAAACGATCTATCAACTGAGACCAGGTTATTCCTGCTGAACTGAACTGTTCTGAGACAGCCACGAGGCTGCAGAAACCTTCATTGCTTTGCTTAGTGCAATTATCAAGTTGCTGTCTGATATTTGCTTCTCTTGTATGCACAAATCGACAGTATTTTGCCAAGCATGAGCATCACTATGTTTAGAATTAGGGTTGAACTCCGGGAGACATAACTTAACATCACTTTGACTCGAGTCCTTAATGGCTCGAATTAATTCAATCATTTGACGTTGTTTAATTTCAAATTATGTCTTCTAGTGTTCAAATTTATTATTTGTATGTAGCATCATTAACAATACTCTGACCTGCTAAATGTGGCTCCTTTGATCCCACCTCTGATGACGGGGCGGCGAGCAGTGGAGAGGTTAACTCCAAAGGCGGGACGTCAGTGTGGTGACTTTGATCCTCCATTATGGGCGTGCGTATGTCGGAGATGTTTAAATGACAATGCAACAGTCTCAATAACACAGTACTTTAACATTACATTAACACTGAATAGTAATATTCATACAGCACAACAATTTTAACGCGGTTAAGAGCAAATGGGTTTGCATGTGCGCACAGCTTGATCGTGTCCTGACAACTGCCAGTTGATTGCCGCTATAGCACTTACGAGCCCATTCGGGGTTACCCGCTCTTACCATTAAAATGCCGATAATACCAGACTCAATTATAAAATTTACCAAGACAGTAACTATTTGACACAATTTAGTTGAAATAATTGTTTGTTTAGTTAAAAATCTTTCCACGCCGTTATATATATAATAAGCATTTTAAATAAATATCATGGCAATTCAAACGCGTAATTCTCTTCAAACAAGCCGAATTACATAAAAGGTTACGTTCACCACCTGTGAAAATTAACTGTGTTCCCACTCCATTAGACTTACTTATTCATGGCAAGTCAACTTAATGCTTGCTTTCGTCTTCTTATTATTTTATTAGTTACCAGTCATAGTAACGATGCCTACAGCTTATAGAAGTGACATAGTTAAAAAAAAGTATGTTGAGGATCTTCTCGTCCAACATATCTCAGTGTCTGAAAACACAGGTCTACGACCGGTGTGTGTTACCAGTGATGACTTACGGCACGGACACGTGGTCCCTAAATGTAGGCCTCATAACAAGGTTCAAAGTCGCTCAGGGTCCTATGGAGCAGGCTATGCTAGGGAGGCCTACGTCCAGCAATGGATAGCGATAGGCTAAAATGATGATGATGATGATGTTGAGGTTTGGATATGTAAAACGAATGAGTGAATGAAGAGGGCATGACGAAGCAAGTGTACAAAGCAGGTGTGAGTGGGACGGTTATAAAAGGAAGACCACGCCGTACGTTTCTGGATCAAATTGGAGACGTGCTAGTGAAAGGTCATATTAAGAAAGAAAGGAAGAAATATACGCTCGTATACGTCCTACTATCGGAAATGGGTCTTTTAAGATGACACTCCCATACCAAAAGGGTTAACATGGTTTCTTCTGTGGTGATGGTGTAGGAATACAATTCATTACCACCTATCTTGTCCGTGTCTGTCGTAAAGGATGACTAAAAGATATGATATGCACATAACATCTAAGTAAGAAAAGGCAAACTCGAAATAAAATCCTATATTAACACGTCTGACCAACGTGATATAGTAGGTCAAATTCCCTCCTATTGAGAACGAAGTCCGAGCCCAGAAGTGGGACATGTATAAAATGTGACGAGATATATTTTTCCTACTTCTTGTTCTTTTTATCAACTGAAATAATCGCATCGTATTGATTTCTTACTCAGCTGTGGTTGTATTTCTCCTTACTCCTCCTCACCTCCACCTTACAGCTGATATACGTCCCCCTACTGGGCTTAAGCCTCTTACACCATGGGAAAAAATTGCTGGTCTGGTGGGTTAATATAGGGTTGTATTTCAAGTTTTCCTTCTTTTTCATAAATGTTATTTGCTTATTGTAATCCCTAAACTAGGATAGTGAATGGTATTCTTACTCCATCACTACACGGTAGACTGTTGCTACCATAGGAAGTTATTTCACTTTATGAAAAAGGATCGTGCCCAAGTGTGGGACGTATATTTATGTCACAATAATAGCACCATGGAGCCATTTCACGAGTTTTCACAACAATCGCATTGTTCGAGGCTTGCCTCTTTTTTTTATTTAGCTTACATACGACAAAATCAAATCACGATGAATTCAAACTTATCTTTACAAAAATAAGCCTCATTTTACATTGGACGAATGTATTTTAACTTTTTTCTGTGTGGCTGGGCTCTGCTATTGAAAGTATGCGCTCGATGGAAAAATAAACGCAGTTGAAAACAATGATTCTTCCGCATTTTTAACTTCGTTAGAGCTTGGTTTTCCTTGAATTTTCAATAGCAGTTGTTAATGAGTTGCGTATAAATATATTCAGAAATGGAATTATTTCTATTATTTTGCATATTTCTTTATATATGATTATAAATTCCACAAATACGAAAGTACTGTTACATTAAAAATGCAATTTCTTCTAAAAGGTCCAGTATCCATCTATCTATAACCCTATTGGTGATTTCCATGTGGTTACAATATATATAATATTTTACTACCAAATAGCTGTCTATATAAAGATTAACTTAGGCTATTTTTTCTCTCAGAAATACCCTATAAAATTTTGCCCAGTGCGGGTCTTGAAACCAAGGTAAGCAAATATATTGCAGGTTTCAAATGCAAAGGCAAAGTGAACCGAATCACAATGTGGACGAGTCGGTAGTATCTATCCATACTAATATTATAAATGCGAAAGTAAGGATGTTTGTTTGTTTGTTTGTTTGTAACGCTTTCACGCTTAAACCACTGAACCGATTTCAAAAATTCTTTCACCAATGGAAAGCTATAATATCAGGGAGTAACATAGGCTATATTTTATCCCGATATTCCCACAGGAACGGGAACTACGCCGTGGGTAAAGCGACTGAAACCGAAGCGAAGCGAGGGCGGGTTGCTAGTATAATATAATATAACATCATCATCTTGCTCTTATCCCAATTACTTGGGGTCGACGCAATATGTCATCTGTTTTGACATATTGCAAAAAGTTTCGGCAATGATTTTTATGACCGGCCGCCTGCCTGACGTCAACCCTCCTTGGGAATGTAATCGTTGACCCAAATGGTACCAGATGGAGTTGGTCCGGGTCAATCTAGGGCTCTTAGTCGTCTTTTACGACACCCACGAGCAAAGCAAGGGTTGGTAGTATTCGAAGCCGCTACCACACAGCACTATAACATAATATAACAATATAATACTGGACCGATTTCAAAAATTCTTTCACCAATGGAAAGCTATAACATCAGGGCGTAAACTAGGCTATATTTTATCCCGGTATTCCCACGGGAACGGGAACTACGCGGGTAAAACGACTATAACCTATAACCGAAGCGAAGCGAGGGCGGGTTGCTACTATAATATAAAATCTAAATTTATCTTTTCTATTCTATAACAGAAATCTTCTCCCTTTCATTGTTGGATTGATCAATTTGATGTAAAACAATGTCAGGCAGTTGATAGGCCGCAGTAACAGATGTTCTCCCTCTCAATGTAATTAACTAATTGTGTTCAAACAACCAACGTCTTATTCAGATAACGATATCTGAACAAAATTTAATTGAAGTATCTTCAGCGCGATTCATTGAACTACATGAAAAAAAAATGTGTATGGTGACTGAGTAAGAATACAATTCACCACTCCATATCTTGCCCGTGGATGTAGTAAAAGATAACTAAGGGATATAATATGCATATAACATCTATGCAAGAGAAAAAAACTCGTAATAAAACCCTACACCAATCCCTCCGATATCATTACTGGTAGGACCACAGTGTTGACAGTTGTCTGTCTACAGTAGGGATGTGAAAAAATAATCGATTATAACAATTAATAATGGATTTTACAATCGATTATCAAAATAATAAAAATCGATTATTAATCGATTTTTTTGAATAATAAAAATCGATTATTAATCGATTTTTTATTATTCGAAATTCGATCGAAATTAATAGATTATTCACTGCCAGATTTCCTAAAAAAAAAGGTCATTTCATACTATATTAGAAAATAAAGCTCACATTCCCTAAAAAAAAAGTCATCATAATCCTGTTGGGAGAAAAAAATCGATTATTTTATAATCGATTATTTAATGATTTCTGATGTTTACGCGAGTATTATACATTTTAAATAAAACTACTTTACGGATTTTATCGCGTTTGTATTTGATTTTTGATTACCCGACGTTTCGAACACTTAACAGCGTTCATGATCACGGATGGACTAAGATGTCTCACGTCCAACAAGTCATCGTTACTGCAGAAAATTTATAATTATCTACCCGATACAGAAATTAGTTATTAAATATTGACCCATATTTTGATACAAAATTTATTGCCAGTGTAAGAAGAAAATGATTCTATATGAAAAAATTATATTGTTTATGGTTAGTAATAATTAAACATTAAAATTAATAGTAATTATATTTAAAAACTAAGTAGTAATCTAGTATACTACCACCGGATCGGAACACGGTCACACTGAGAAAGATCCGGCAAGAAAACTCAGGTAACATGATGCTAAATTAAAGTTAATTTTGGAGGCGGCTTACTTTATGTTACTAAAAGGTTTTAATTTATAAAATTATCTTTAGTTATTATTATTGTGGGTCAAATCTAAATTTTAATAGCTTAATCTCAATAGCTAATAATAATAAACTTGACTGTGACTGTGGTCTCTCTTACATTGGACAAACAAAGAGATCCATAAGAACTCGGATCAAAGAACACATAGCCGATGTGAAGCACCGCCGGGACACTAGGTCTGCAGTCTGTGAACATAGTCAGGACCGCGCCCACCATAACATCAGGTTTGATAAACCACAAATCCTCGCAAAAGAACACCGATACCTGCCTAGAATGGTACGCGAGGCTATTGAGATTAAAAAACACAAAAATTTCAATAGAGAGGATGGCTGGGTGTTACCATCAAGCTGGGATCCTGTTATAAACATTATTAAAAAGAAATCCAAAAAGACCACCACAAGACTGCAAGACACCGTGAGCTCATATTGTATAGATTTGACCCACAATAATAATAACTAAAGATAATTTTATAAATTAAAACCTTTTTAGTAACATAAAGTAAGCCGCCTTCAAAATTAACTTTAATTTAGCATCATGTTACCTGAGTTTTCTTGCCGGATCTTTCTCAGTGTAACCGTGTTCCGATCCGGTGGTAGTATACTAGATTATTAGTTAGTTTTTTAAATATAATTACTATTAATTTTAATGTTTAATTATTACTAACCATAAACAATATAATTTTTTCATATAGAATCATTTTCTTCTTACACTGGCAATAAATTTTGTATCAAAATGTGGGTCAATATTTAATAACTAATTTCTGTATCGGGTAGATAATTATAAATTTTGTGCAGTAAGGATGACTTGTTGGACGTGAGACATCTTAGTCCACCCGTGATCATGAACGCTGTAAAGTGTTCGAAACGTCGGGTAATCAAAAATCAAATACAAACGCGATAAAATGCGTAAAGTAATTTTATTTAAAATCGATTATTTATTTTGAATTAACCGATTATTTTATAATCGATTTATTTTAAAGAACAAATAATCGATTATTTAAAAAATCTATTGTTTTCCCTCAAGTCACATCCCTAGTCTACAGCCGCAGGCCGGTCCGAGTAGCAGCAATTTGTTACTGCGCTTCGTTCAGTGAGCGAGAGAGCCGGAAGCCTATCTTTCTGAGGGTGTTTGCACACACTCCTTTCACTTTATTCACGGCAGGCAGCGGCCTAGTAAAAGTCCATGAGCGACAGCAACACTTACTATCAGAAGTACTGATAGCTAGTTTGCCACCGTTCGCAATAAAAAAAAGTGTAGTACAGTAGATTTTTCTTTTTTTTTATTGCCAACGGTGGCAAACGAGCAAGCAGCACACCTGATGGTAAGTGAAACTGCTGCACATGGACCTTTGCAATACCAGGGGCACAGCCAGGCCGCTGCCTACCGTGAAGGAAATACTCTTCTTAAACCTCGTTTAAAGAAGGACATGTCATAGCGCTCGGGAAACACAGCAGCAGGTAGTTCATTCCAGAGCTTGCACGTACGTGGGAGAAATGATCGCTGGAAACGTACAGTTGAAGACCATAACGTTTCCAGGTGAAATGGATGAACCTTGCTACGATGTCGAGTGGTACGTTGGTAGAATGGTGACGGTGGTACCAAGTCAAACAGTTCAATCAGATCAATTTTCCTTCCTATTATGGAGGAGCCTTGAGCCCAGCAGTGGGACGTATATGATGCATGATATGAATGTGCAGGTGGCGTAATGATCTAAGTTACTACTTAAATCTCTACGCCATCTGCACGAGTGCTATGGACGCTACGTCATATCGATTTTTATACGTTTTATTCGTTTTTTATACAATCCAGTAAAGATAACACCCAAACGAATCTGGGTATCAATTGTGTCCTACCGCCGTTAAATGTTGTATTTTTAGTCCGCAATATTGTTTTTTATTAACAGAATAAAACTAAATATTTAATGTTAATTTGGGAAAAACCACAAATCATCTCGGCCCATATAAGTGCAACTGCTGGGCTCAGCCCTTCTTCACATTGGGAGGGCAATCGACCTACTATACCGCGCTGGTCAGATTGGTGAATATAGAGTTTTATGTCGCGTTTTCCTTCTCTTGCATAGATGTTACGTGCATAGCATATCCCTCACGAAAACCACGGGTAAAAGTCAGGGTAGTGAATTGTATTCTTACCGTACACTGTATTATTAACCACACGCATATGTAAACCTACTTAATCCTTATAAATATTATAAATGCGAATGTGAGTTTGTTTGTTTGTTACGCTTTCACGCTTAAACCACTGAACCGATATCAAAAATTCTTTCACCAATGGAAAGCTATAATATCAGGAAATAACATAGGCTATATCATCATCATCTTGCTCTTATCCCAATTACTTGGGGTCGACGCAATATGTCATCGTCGTTTTGACATATTGCAAAAAGTTTCGGCATTGACTTTTATGACCGGCCGCCTGCCTGACGTCAACCCTCCTTGGGAATGTAATCGTTGACCCAAATGGTACCAGATGGAGTTGGTCCGGGTCAATCTAGGGCTCTTAGTCGTCTTTTACGACACCCACGAGCAAAGCAAGGGTTGATAGTATTCGAAGCCACACACACACAGCAGCTATAGCCTATGTTATTTCCTGATTTATACACCGGTAGCCTTATACACCGGTACTACGCGATTAAGAGGACTGAAACCGAAGCAAAACGAGGGCTAGTTCTAAGTAAAACACAAATGATTCTTATTTAAATAAATAATTTATTAACCAAACAAAATGGTCCCTTCTACAAAGACTTATATTTTCCTTCATGATTTCGTCATTAGTACTTCTTTATTTCCAGTTAACGAAACAGTTTCTATGTTAATTTATTTTATTTCGTTTTATAGCTATTATTTGTTCCGACATAATTACTGAAGCGTTTCTTTACGGTCTAAATATCACAGTCAGCTAAAATTAATACTACAATATATAAAGACGAATATATTTACGACAAAGTAATAAAAAAAGTATATAATGTTATACAAAGCTAATTTATCTCTTGGAAGTTTCTTTTTTTTTAAATAATATCGACAAGTACATTAACTATGTCGCTTTACATAATTCTCATATTCAATACTTTGTAAATAAATATGTACATAACGAGCCAAACGAAGTTATAAAACATTTGTTTTTGTACCGCAAGCTTTTTATATATTATCTATTTGTGAAATGAAAACTTCTGTAAGCTCGCTCGTATTTTTTTTTATTAATATTGAATGAAAGTCTTTGTGTGGCGACGGGATAAGAATACAATTACCGTCTCCCTTTTTTTTGGGTGGGCTACGGTCATCACACCTGCCGCCCGGCTCCGTCCGGGGCGACAGAGGGGCGGCGCACGGCCACGTAACCCTGGGTGGGTTACGTGACCGTGCGCTTACGCTTTCACGCTTAAACCACCGAACTGATCTCAAAAATTCATTCACCAATGGTAGAACGGGAACTACTCGGGTAAGGCGACTTGAAACTGAAGCGAAGCGAGGGCGGGTCGCTAGTACAAAATACAAAAGAGACTAACTGATACTTCACGTTATTAGATGGCTGGTTTATATTTTGGACATAAGTTTAGAATCGCCATTCAACATAGTAATGCTGGCAGCTTTCTGAGCAAATTATTATTTTAACGATGAGGAATTTTTGTTATTTGATACAGCCCTCAATCTCTTCCTCTTTTGTGAATATGATGACAATAAAATAAATAAGAAATTTTTGCGTCTGTCGTATGCCCGCAGCAGTCGATAGTGAGATCACTGTACTCTCACTCACTACCAGATAAAAAAGAGAATTGAAAAAAAAACATTATAGGGAATTCAGTAAAAATTCTTTCTCTAATATCTAATCTATGCCTTAAATAGCGCAAAGAAAAATAAAGAACCTGCGAAAGTTACTGTTTATATACGAAAAGAAAAAAGAAACAAAGATCACCTTGTCTAATCTATAAGTCCATTGCACTAACATAAGTTCAACAAAACTTATAATGGTGCTATTAAGCACTGCTTACTTTAGAAAGTTCTAAGTTGTCTAGTTATAAGTTATTATAGATTTATATAATATTATCAAAAAGTATAATTCAATGGTCTTAAAATAAAAACTTAATCGAAAATTGTAATAGCGCAAATATTCATTGAGACTGACATTTCAGTAACTTACGAACAACAAATAAAGAATTATTAACGCTTATTCTATTATCAAACATTGCTAAAGAATTTGAAAATTGATACTGTACTAGCTGACCCAAAAAACGTTATTCTGTTCAAATAGAAAAAGATAGTAAAAGGAATCCTTGGAATCTATCGTAGCGTCATCTACCGAATCCAACTGTGAATCTAAACCATTCTCGAATCTCCTTAAACACACACAAAAAATTTCATCAATATCGGTCCAGCCATTTAGGAGGCGTTCAGTAACATACACACGTATACTAAAAATATATATACAGGTTGTATCAAGTTATGGGGCAACTGGTTAAACTGGAGAGAGGCAATGGTGGTAGGAGCCCATCAAAAGAATTTGTAATAAAAATATGGATTCGTTAATAAATTAGAGACATGTAAACTTTTCAATTTTGTTATCGATTTTCCGTGTAAATCTGACTGAAATATATACAGTGAGTGATACCGTTTAAAGCATAGACTCTTAGACACACATTTTTGTAATCACTATACATTTATGTTATATTGTTTTTTGTGTAATATACATTCTAAATACGATCTATGACCGTTAAACTACAACATACTCAAACAGTTGCACCATAACCTGACACACTCTGTATAAAGACTAGCTGACCTACGTTGTTCTTTTCAAACCTAAAAAACAGTAAAAGGAATTCTCCTTGAAATCGATCGCAGGGTCACGTACCGGTTCCAATTATTAATCGAAACCATTCTAATAGTTATCGGAACAGCCACAAAAAAAACATCACAATTGGTCCAGCCGTTTAGAAGGAGTTTAATTACAAACACATGAACAGAAGATTTATTTATATAAAGATAAGTGTTATAATTCTATATTATCTTCTCAGCCTATTATATCCTACTTTATTGTATAAGTTTTATGTAGATATTAATCTGATATTCGACAATCGCCAGTATGGTTGGCAAAACGTTTTCCAATATCTGCTAGGAGTGAACGGGTGGCAACGTGACACGAGGTTCTTTTTTTATTGGGGTGGGCTGTGTTCAGCGCACCCATCATTCGCTCCGTCCGGGGCGACGAAGGGGCGGTGCGCGACCCCATAACCCACAACGTCTTCTCTCTTTTGGCATTGAGCCGACCACCGATACCGAATTCCTTGTCCTCTGTGGCCGGCCCGACAGGATACTCTATGGCGTACCCTCCCCTTTAATTGTCCACGAGACGTTCAGCCTCTCTACGGGTGACGGACTAATCCCGCGACAACCCCTCTACCGAGCACTTATAAGCACATATTATTAATTGTACCCACATTTACTTTTATGCCACACTGATGATGACTTAGACCTTTACTTCGAGTTTTCCTTCTCTTACAGATGTTATATCTTCATTACATCTCATAATTGTCTAATGGTAAGGATGTGTACCGTGGTACTAAGCGCTCAATACCTTTATGAGACACACATGACCTTGTTGTTATAGACCCATAGATACTTGTATTAAAACAATATTTAACTATTTCATCATATACATTTTTAAACCATTCCACTGCTGGGCTCGAGCCATCTCCACAATAGGAAGGAAATTGACCTACTTAACCACCCTGGTCAGATGTGTTGGCGTTAGAGAGTACCAACAAGATGAAGTCGGAGCAGAGCCGTCGAAGACTACTCTAATTGTAGTCGACTCGCTGTTTTGCTTAAATACAGCTCTCGTAATCAAAAAGTAAGAAGGATTTGGAATTGAAATATTTGACACTAAAAGTTGTCTCAGTTTTGAATGTTCACGTATGAATTTAATATATTGTGATTTGAACGTCGATTTTTATTTTAAATATTTTTTCGAGATTTAGGAATCGCCTTTTGGCTTGAATGTATGAATTGCCAAGACAGTCTGGGGAGGCCTTTAGTGGCAACCTGGCGCAGAATCTGCCGTTACTCAACTGAATTGTGTTATGTATTTAGAAAATGTTATTTCGTTGAGACTGAGGACTTCTTTTTGGGGAAGACACTCAAGTTCCCAGAATTTATGAATCACCTAGATAGTCTGGGGAGACTTATAGTGGCAACCTGGCGCAGAATCTGCTGTTAGTCAATCGAATTGTGTTATTTAGAAAATGTTATTTCGTTGGGACTGAGGACATTTCTTTGGGGAAGAATTTCTCTCAAATTCCCAGAATTTAGTGAGCATATTATCTAAACTATTATTTGATCATCCTTCATCATTTTGGCTCAAACACATCCCACTGCTGAGCTCGAGCCTTCTCCGTAATAGGAATCAAATTGACCTTACTATACCATGCCAGTCAGACAGGCCGATGCCAACCTGTCTGACCGGCATGAGGGCTATTAGTGGCTAACGTACTGTGTCCTGGACTGCGTCAACACGGCTGGCGGGCGACCCGTTTTGGGCACTGCTGGCGGAAGCGTTGGCAGAAATATACCGGTTCCGCGCTACAGCGTGAGTCAACGGCGAGTAAGTCTCCACAAGGGGATTGGGCAGAGTTCAGGAAGTGGCCCGAAGGGAAGTCATCGGGCGGTGGAGTGAGGATCTAGAATCCCCCGTAGCAGGGCGGAGGACTGTGGAAGCGGTTGCGCCGCATCTCCACCGCTGGCTCAGGAGAAGGCACGGCAGCCTTACATTTAAGATGGTGCAGGTGCTTACCGGACATGGGGTCTTCGGTAAGTACCTGCACAAAATTGGTAGAGAAGAGGCCCCAGGATGCCATGAGTGTGGCGCGCTAATCGACGATTCGCGCCACACACTGGAAGTATACCCCGCCTGAGGGCCTCAGCGCCACGTCCTATCAACGGACATGGGAGCAACGGACCTGTCGTTGCTGACCATCATCTCCAAGATGCTCGGCAGTGACAGCTGTTGGTCGTCGATGGCCTCCTTCTGCGAGGCTGTCATGACAAGGAAGAAGGCCGTGGAGCGGGCACGCGAGGCGCTTGCGTCTGCTGACTCACTCCGCCGACGACGGCCAGGGAGGAGGAGATGCCGCTACGCGCTGCTCCTCCCACCGACCTGATTGATGATACGACGTGGCCAGACGGCCAAGCGTTGGGGTGTCGGGGATAGAATGTCAGGAGACGATCTCTCCGGCATCTCGTAAAAGCGCGGAAGAGGCCGCTGTGGTTTTAGTAGGTATTTCGGTCACTTTTGTGGCCAGCGAGTCCCACACAAATTCCCCCGTCTGTAACCGTTGGGGGATAGTGCGTAAATGCATTTCCACAAGGTGAAAAAAAAAAGACAGGTTGGCATAAGGTTTTGTTTCGAGTTACCTTCTCTTGCAAAGATGTCATATGCGTATTATATCCCTTAGTCATCTTTTACGAGACCCACGGGTAAGAGAGGGGGTGGTGAATTGTATTCTTACTCCGTCACCATACGGAAATTATTTGATACTACATCATAATTGCAGTGAATATTTTGCGTATTATGTTTATGAGGACGATTTGATTCGTTGTTAAATTTGTTGTAATTAGACTGAGGTGAAACTAATCATTGTGAATAACGGGTATTTGCTTGGTATTTGATATTATTATCATATTATCATACCGTTTGCTAATTAGATGCCAAACTCCTTTATAGTTAGCTGAAGATACTTCAAGATTAGATATTACACGCGCAGCAAGTATGAAACCAAATAATGAAACTTATGTATGTCTTAAATGTGTTGATTTTTGTGAACCAAGCTGACGTAAGTGTCTCTAAACTCTAATGCCCCGTCCACATGTTGGCCGAGCGTAGGCGAGCGATGGCCAACGTGTGTACACACGATTTGCCTTAGTTGGCCAACGCTCGTCGTCGCTCGCCTAGTTGGCCGTGTGAATACAAGCGCCAACGTGTGGACAGCTGATTTGTCTTCACTCGCCGTCACTCGCCGTCGCTCGTGATCACTTGCCTAACTTTGCCTCGGTGTCGGTTTTTGTGCACAAATCAAAGGCACTCGTCTGCGCTCGGGCAATGCCGTCCACACGTTGGCCTGCTCGCCATTACACGGTTGACATCCATCGCTGTTAGACGCGTTTAACGTCGCTCAACACAAATGATTATATTTTCAAATATATAATTATATATAATAATAAATATAATTTCATAGGGCTTTATTTCGAGTTTTCCAGAAAGAAGAGAAGAGAATCTTGCATAGGTAGTATATGCGTATTATGGCTTAACCAAAAGAAATGTGAACCATCAATTTTTGAAATTTAAATTTCAGGTAGTCGAAAACCAATGCTTTGTTTTATTATTATAGACTGACGTCGCTTAACATCATCCTCACAGCTGTATTTTTGCAATTCAGTCTTAGCTACAGCTCTACACTTTACAATTAATTGTTCAATGCGTTCTCGTTTATCAAGCTCTGACACCATGTTTAAAGCGTTTAAAACCTCAATCTCTGTCTGAATATCATCAAACCTTGTCGATAATCTTTGAAATTTATCTAATTTTAAATCTAATTCGGCAAGTTTTATGTTAGAAAGTTCAGATACCTTACATATTTTACCTGAATAATTCTTAAATTTAATTATTTGGCCTCTAGTGCAGGTGCGTTTTGCTCTTGTTTTGCGTAGGGATGATAAACGAACTGATTTCTCACTATCATTGGCCATCACGAATAATATATAACCTTATGTAAAAATCTATGAAACTTTAAAATACCTTTAAATTATGTAGGTAGGTACTAACGGAATTCGACAAAGTTAAAATAAGTAAGAAAAGAAATAAAAATATGCAATTCTCACGTAAATCTCTTAGCGAAATCTTCTAGGAAGCTGGTCTCAGCTGCAAACAACGCTGGTTTAGCTGCTGGCCAGTCACCATTCAATGACAATGATACCCAGAGTGCCTCCTGAAAACGTTCAGCAAATCTATTTAAATATCGTGAAATGATTATGTTGATTTTTGTTTATTGTAGATTGTCTACTAGGAACCGGAAAATCACACTGAAGACGAAAATGAAACTTGTCCGCTCCTTGGTGTTCTCGATTTTCCTCTACGCGGCGGACACTGAGAGCAGCTGACCAAAACCGCATTGACGCCTTTGAGATGTGGTGCTGGAGGAAAATGTTGCGTATACCTTGGACTGCACATAGGACCAACGCATCAATTCTCGAACAGATTAAAATCAAGTCCAGGCTATCAACAACTTGCCTTAAGAGGATACTCGAGTACTTTGACCATATAGCAAGAAAGGAAGATGCATATCTGGAAAAGCTAATGGTCACAGGAAAGATAGAAGGAAAGAGGCCCCGTGGTCGTAGCCCGATGCGTTGGTCAGACCAGATCCGCACCGCTCTTAAGACTCCAATGCATGAGGCTTTACGGATAGCTACCAACAGGTCCAAATAGCGCTCCATCGTACAAGATCGCATCCTGAAGGACAGGGGTCATGACCCCCAGTAATGGGGAAAACGAATCAAGGAGGAGGAGATTGTCTACTTAGAAGGAAATTAATTAGCATAAAACGCTCTCAACTTTAGAAAATAGGTAAATCGAATAGATTTTATATGAGGTACATGTAGGTAATCGTTAATTTCTAACTTATTCGGCATGAAAAAAAACTATAAAACTAAGAAAAATAGCACAAATAGAGGTTAGTTACTATAATAGGCGTAATTAAGAATGGATAAATAGGTATGGAATTTCGAAATATGTATAATTCGGGTAATATAGTGGAAAGAATGGATGGCACTTAACTTGCTACTGAGGTTGAAGAATATCGATGTTTCGGTGCAATCTTTGGCTGATTCGCTGGCCAGAAAGGCTATCCTTATCTTCAATAGCGAATATCCTCCAATGTCAGTACTTCGGTAACCCTTTGTATGGTCAAATTGTATGACGCAATTCTTGTAGTATTTACCAACTGTAAATTCTTCAAATTGTCCTGTCACGGTCGCCAAAATTACTTATTTAGGCACAAGTAAAGAAGATTTGAAACTCTGATATTTTGATTATTACGTATATTGAATTGATAGAACTAATTACATGTAGCTGCGATGAGGAAAGACTAATTATAATTTTTATATTAAAAGTTAGGTCTACCGTACATTTGAAGACGCCTTATGAATAAGTAGTGCAAAACATAAACTTATGTATGGAAACAATTTAGATCGGCGCTTGAACATTATTATGGATGAAATTTAGATCGGTGCTTGAATAATTTATATACTCTATATATATTTGTATATATATTTTCAGGCTCTCGGAAACGGTTTGAACGATTTTAATGAAATTTTGCATACTAGCGGTTTCAGGGTCAAAAAATCTATCTAGCTAGGTTTTATTAATAGGAAATGTTATTTTGTCAATGTTTTTAGCTAATCAATAATAGATAATAATAATACAATGACATAAAATGTCAATAGAATGTGTATACAAATTTCGCTGTCGCCGTCAAGAGTGACAATAGTTCAATTGGGAAGTTGTCCAGTCGCATTCAAACATCGTGAAATCGAGCTCGGTGTTATTATTATTCTGTTTTTGTAATTTTTGATATTTTTGTCATTATTTCATCTTTTTTATTGTTTATTAATATATATCTAAATAAGTTCCGCAAAAATACAAAACAAAATATACCGAGCAAAGCTCCGTCAACCAGATATTATGGTTTATACATAATAAATTATTTAATTTGATGCTGCTACTCACTCTTCTCGTACTTCTTCTGTAGTTAATTTCTACTTACAAAAATTAGTTACGACTCGCAAGTCACCTAAGCGTAGCGATAATAATATTATCCAAATGTGCCAATATTATTCCATTATAATGATGATAATAGAACTTTCACTAGGCTCTTGCCTCCTCTAATATAAAAGATAAATTGGCATATTATAATACGCTTAACAGACGGGGGCGGATGGGTATAGGGTTTACTTTATCCTCTCTTGCGTGTGGTAACAGAGTAAGAATACAATTCACCACTCCCTATCTTGCCTGTGGATGTTGTAAAAGACGATTAAGGGATAATATCCCTTTATAATTTGCACATAACATCTGTTCAAGAGAAGGGAAACTCGAAATGAAACCCAAGGTCGTAGGTCCGTAGGTCGAATTCCCTCCTATTGTGGAGAAGGCTTGAGCCCAACAGTGGTATCTATGTGGGCTGCGATGATGATGATTGTCTTCTCTTGCATATATGTTGACTGCATTTCGTATCCCTTAGTCATCTCTTACGTCACCTACGGGCAATCATGAGGATCATCTCAGCCTATATATGTACGTCCCACTGTTGGGCTCAGACGTCCTCCATAATGGGAGGGAAAGGTAGGATTTATGTAGTATTTAAGAGTGGTAGGACCACACTGTCGACAGTTATCTGTCTACAGCCGCGGGCCGGTCCGTCCGAGGCAGTACCATGCTCTCGCAGAAAATCGACGTCTGAGTAGTAGCAATTTGTTACTGCGCTTCGTTCGGTGAGCGAGAGAGCCGGAAGCCCAACTTCCTGAGGGTGATTGCGTGTGGAGGGTTTTGGTGGTGCCCTTGGTATCACCGAGCCTCAATGCACGCATTCACACTCCCTTCGCTTTCTTCGCGGTAGGCAACGGCCTTGTAAAGGTCCATGAGCGGCAGCAACACTTACCATCAGGTGTACTGTTTGCTCGTTTGCCACCGTTTGCAATAAAAAAAAAATGGGATTGAAATTTACCTATCATTCCACACTGGTCAGAGTTGTTGGAATAGGATTATGTTTCGAGTTTTCCCTCTGTTTCATAGATGTTATATGCTTATTAAATCCCTTAGTCGTCTTTCACGACATCCACGATCAATATAGGGAGTGGTACCACAAGGATAGAGAATTATATATTTTTTTCGTCATTACATTGACTAGATTATAAAATATAAAAAAATAATTATGAATAAACTAAAATTAAATATGAATTACAAAAAAAAATTATAACACTTTCACAAAAAAAGGAATACAGTTTCACAGAAATAATAACAGTACCTATTATATTTAAGGTCAATCTTATTGCCAATCAACAAACAAAGGACCATTCCTAAACAATAATAGGCCTCATTCCCCCATAGATCAGAGGGCACGCAAACATTACTTGCGTTCATTGATCTCGGTCGAAGTTACTAGAAGGTGTTTGTGGAACAAAAAGGAGCAATATTTCATCCATTATCTCCGGGGAATGACCAAACGTAAGCATAGAACTAAGCTTCTTCATTAATATAAGTTATAATGTTATTATGATTAATAAATTAATCTATATAAGTAAAACACAAAAACTGTTTCCATTTCCGCTATAGACTTCCAAATAATACCAATAATTCACTGTTCGCGAGTGTGGTACACATCTAAGAGCATTTCTTTGATCAGGACTAACTCGATCTGATGTCCTCTAGTCAATTCTATTCCCAAGGGAGGTTGACGACAAACAGGGGACCATTCATAAACTGTTACTGTCAAAATTTTTCCAATATATAGGTAGAGTCAAAGACGAGTTCTAATTACGGCGATCGCAAATAATTGAGATAATAGTATAAGGATGATGGTTTTTAGACCACTTAATCTGAACCCTAAAATGCTAACGCAATGGCAGATCTTGCATGCATTGAAAAAGATTTTTTAAAAAGTCTTCAAATTTAGCACATAGATTTATTCAAACTAGTGGTCGCCGAGTGGTCGAAATTCGGCCATAATTCATTTAAATTTATTTTTTCTGATACACAATTTTCTTTTCATTTTATTTATTTGAAATTGTATATTGAGCAAGCTGTATTTCACTAATAACTAATATATAAGTATAAATGTCTACATTCTCATCATAATTATGATTGTTTAAGATTCAGTTCGGCCAGAGATTTTAATCATAAACAAAAGTCTATAAGCGTTGGTGTGTGTGTGTGTGTGTGTATGTAGCGATTGCATGGTAGTGTGCGTAATGCCTTTTTAATGAATTTAATGTATTTCTAATTCATTATTATATGAAATTTCATTTGTATGCATTATATACTTTAACTGTGCCAAATTTCATATTTGTTCATCCACATTATTTTCGTAAAAAGGGGTACAAAATTTTTGCTTCACGTATTAATGTATAGATTAACTAGCAGACCCGGCCACGCGTTGCTGTGGCTAATGTTTTTATTATATTCTATTTTATTAAACTATTTAAGTGGAACTGTCGTCATATTTTTTTACAAACGGCATCTATGTAAAAAAGCAAGTTAAAATCGTATATGACACGTTTGTAGGTTTGACATAGCAGCGCCATCTATTAATTAATTACTCAATCCAGTCAACAGATATCGCCATCTGTTAAAATCGTTTGGAGTTAACAGATAATTGTGAATGTCAAATAATAGACGAACAATTTGCAATAAAATAATACCTATTGCGACTATAAATTAAGATGTAAACTATCCTATCTTTCAGGTTGGATCAAACTGCACACGGTGTGCAAATTTCATTAAAATCGGCTAAGTAGTTTAGGAGTCCATCGCGGACAAACAACGTGACACGTAATTTATATATATTAAGATAAATACATTTGTCAATATTCATCCTCTGGAGCTATAAACTAAGAGATTATTTTCGTAATGATACTTATACTTGATTTCATCATCATCATTTCAGCCCATATACGTCCCACTGTTGGGCTCGGGCCTCCTCCATAATGGAAGGGTAATTGACCTACTATACCACGCTGGTCAGACGTGTTGGTATAGGGTTTTATTTCGAGTTTTCCTTCTCTCGCATAGATGTTATATGCATTTCATATCCCTTAGTCGTCTCGTACGATCACCCACGGGTAAGATAGGGGGTGGTGAATTGTATTCTTACTCCGTCACCACACGGACTACCACTACCACACCACCTACCACCACACTTGATTTCATATTGAATTAAAAATAAATTCTGAATATTGCTTTTATATTATCGCTTTACACCTTCATTATCAGTTCAGCTCGTTTATGTCCCACTGCTGAGCTCGAGCTTACTCCACTATAGGAGTGAATTACCTACTATACCACGTTGGTCAGACGTATCGCTACATGGTGCCATTACAAATTTTCCTTTTCTTGGACATATGTTATATATGCATATTATATCCCTTGGTCATCTTTTACGACACCTGCGGGCAAGAAAAAAGTTGGTGTATTATATTCTAACTCCATTACCACACGGATACCTTAAATAATTAAAATTATATTTAAAGGTAATGAATGTGATATAAACTTTGATATAAATAACATCTGGTACATGGACGAACCATTAAATTTAAATACGATGACACTCATAAAAATTAGTTTTAAGGGTAGACGCTTAGAATAATAACGTATAGAAGGATAGCATCCATACGTAAGCCATAAAAAATATGAAGCAAACAATACTACATGCGTCCAAGCGATTACACACGTACACACGCACACCACTATACAAATTATAAAATCAAATTTTGTTTTTATTAACATAAATCGTTGAAATACTTTTAAAAGTAATGTTAAAAACCTTTTTAAGTTTTTCAAATGTGTTGTGACACCATTTGAACGCACAAGCCGTCATAATTTACTATTATTACCTATTTATTTTTTAAGACTTACGTATGTGCAGTACAGTGACCTTGTACATTACGGAACGGTTCCGATGTAAGCTCTATTAGGCTCCAGTTGAATTGCTTCACTTTTTGTGCGCGAACATACCTTCTATACGTTATTATTCTAAGGTATTGACATTATTTTTAGCAAATAATAATATGACATACCAGCCCCGGGTTGGAAGCCCTCAGCGCTTACGTATAGTCCGGGCAAGGCTGTGAAAGCTATCTCAGGCCAACAGACAAAAAAAATACATTAGACTTTCAATACTTAAAACTTCCTGATCATTAATATATTATAGTATCTCAAATATTCCGTGTGGTGACGAAGTAAGAATACCTTTGCCCAGTCCCTATCCTGCCCTTGGATATCGTAAAAGACAACTAAGAGATATAATAAGCAAATATCATCTGTGCAAGAGCAGGAAAACTCGAAACAAAACCCTATTCCAATACGTCTGACCAGTGTGGAATAGTAGGTCAATTCCCTTCCCAATATGGAGGAGGCCTTAGCCCAACAGTGGGATTTATATAAGCTGAGGTGATGATGATCTCAAATGACAGAAAGCTTCAATTAATTTTATTATGACTGCACAAATAGCGAAGTGGTTTATATATCGACCTTTTCAATACTAAGAGTCGTGGGTTTGGTCTCAAAGCAGTACAATTCTCTGTAAGATTCGCAAATGAATAATGGCGATCGCGATAAAAAATCCTTGGTGTGGTTTATTGCCTTTTATTAGCACTGCAGCGTCGAGTTGAGGACATCGTACCAATAGTTTATTTGTAGAAAGGTATTACAAACGGTTCCTTCACTAAGGGCGGTTTGGACAGGGTGTGACCACAGCAGCCTCTCCCCAAATTGTCTTATTAAAAAAATAAAAACATCACCATCACAGTTCACATACGTCCCACTATTGGGCTGGAGCCTCCTCCACAATGAGAGGGAAATTAATCTACTGTACCACTCTGGTCAGACGTGTCGGTATAAGGTTTTATTCCGAGTTGTTCTTCTCTTACATAGATGTTATCTGGATAATATATGTATACCTTAGACGTCTTTTACGACATCCACAGGCAGGATGAATTGTATTCTTAGTCCGTCACCACACGGAAAGTGAGTTAAAAAAATTCAATATTCGAATCGACGTTAATAATGTTAACTTGTATTTGTAGTCAATGTTAAAATATATAATGTATTATTGTTTATATATAGTCAATAGCCTACAATATTATTATAACAAATATACATCAGAGTGTTTACACGAGCGCTCCAATTGTCAAATAAATACGACAGTTACAGCCATCGGACAAACGATACACAATATTTTGCGTTTATACCGAGTACAGGATGATACAAAATTTTTATTGTTCTTTCTTGTAAAAATGCGGCTAATTACAAATTTTCGTGTGGTAAGGAAGTAAGAATACAATTCACCACTCCTTCTTGGCCAAGGATGTCGCAAGAGACGATTGGAGGATATAATATGCATATAACATTTTTAGTATTGAAATTATCGTAAGACTGATCCATTTTATAATATCTATAACGGCAAAAACACTCACGTGCTGAGATCGATTACGTCGACCCGGCTTTCGAGCATATTCGATGCTCATCATCAGGGCGAGTGCGCAGCGGCAACTGTGAGGCCCCGGCGTGCACTGCGCGACGCATATCGAGCAGCGCGCCGTGACACAGTCATGCGGGGTGCGGGGGAGGTGTTTGCCTCTTGATCGTCTTCAGCGGAATTATCGGACGAAACTTCACAACCGGAGTTAAGCGATGGTGTTGCTATGTCACTCCGTGTGTCGTCACCATCACATACCACGCTAGCCACGTCACTCTCCACGCACACCACCACCTTACGACTCGAGGTAGCATTAAGAGCCGGTATCCATGCTGATGGCAGCTTCCATCCACCGTCTCTGTTGAAGTACCATTACGGTGACGACATACGGAGTGACATACCAACAACATCGCTTAACTCCGATTGTGAAGTTTTGTCCGATGATTCCGCTGAAGACGATCAAGAGGCAAACACCTCCCTCGCACCCCTCATGACTGTGTCGCGGCACGCTGCTCGATATACATCGCGCAGTGCATGCCGGGGCCTCGCAGACGCCGCTGCGCACTCGCCCTGATGATGAGCATCGAATATGCTCGAAACCCGGGTCGACGTAATCGATCTCAGCACGTGAGTGTTTTTGCCGTTATAGATATTATAATATGTATATAACATCTATGTAAGAGAAGGAAATCTCGAAATAAAACCCTATAATAACCCGCCTGACCAGCGTAGTATAGTAGGTCAATTTCCTTTCTATTGCGGAGGAAACTCGAGCTCAACAGTGGAATTATTATGAGACTGAGACGACGAGGCGACAAATAAAAACTTTTATAATACCCACGGACAAGATAGGGAGTGGTGAATTGTAACCTTACTCCCTCACTACATAGAAGATTGTAAATAATTGCAATTATTTTTATAAATGTTTGGCATACGTAACTAAACACAAACAAAACGACGAAGTAAATAAGATGAAAATTCTAAATGTTAATCTGACAAAGTGTAATCATAAGATAGAAAAGAAAGACGAAGTAATACCAACAAAATTGGCAATTATTTTAACACTAATTCCTTTTCTACAACGGACTCTCAACTCTAGGTAACATTTAAACAATGGTTATATAATGGTTATATGTACCAATTGTATTGTTTTAAGTGCTATTTAAAATTTAGGAAATCGATACTTTGAGACTAATCCAAGTACTGTAGTTCTATTGAGTTGAATTTACACATACATATATATACAGTTTAGCTAAAAATAGCAAAAAATCAAAAATTTGAACTTCGAAGCTGTATAACAAATCAAATACTTTCAGTATTTGATTTGTTATACAGATACAATAGAACATTTTGTATTAAATTTAATACTAAAGAAGGTATTTAACTTTGACCTTGAATAACCTTGAATGAGTTGATTCATCGAAAAATGCTATCAGAACTTTTTTGTAGAGCGTTTAATTTTCTATAAATATATGTTATGGGAATTGTAGAACAATGTATGGTTCATTAGTTACAAAGCTCAGAATAAAAAATAAAAATTTTCCTATGTAATTCTTATGGAAAATCGAAAAGTGCGATGCGGACATCCTTAACATTAACATTAAGGGCTCATATTTTCAGAGGCGTATTTTGGCATCTAAACAAAACTTTTGAGCCCGAGTTCCGAGAGAAACAAAAAAGTTTTTTTTTTATAAACGCCCTAATGTATATATATAAATCTACTGATCGTGTTTGTATTTGAACTCCTTCTAAACGGCGGGATCGATTTTGGTGAAAATACACAATAAATAAATTTGAATTTGAATTACAAACTTTTTGAGAGTTCAAGTGGGTTCGAGAATGATTTCAATGAGTTTTCGGACCCGGTAGGTGGCACTGCGATCGATTTCAAAGGGAATGCCTTTTTTTAATTTGAACAGAACAGCGTCTGTTGGATCAGCTAGTTAATATAAGTATATAATATAATTGACTACACAGATGGCGTAGTGGTTACCGACAAGATACGAGATTCCAATCTACCGCTGGTGATGGTATGGCAATGTCATGCGTTATATTCTCGGACAAAACAATACTTTGTGCGATCCACAAATTGTTGGTCTGAGTGTGGGAGTATTTTGTGTGCTTTAAATTTTATATTTGTAAAGTCCCCCGCAATACAACGGTTACTTTTTAGTACATTTAAAAAAAATATGCATATAATATCTACGCAAGGGCCTTCCGTTGCGAAAAAGGGAGCCCTCTCCCTAAAGATCGACATAAAACCCTACTCGAACCCGTCGCATCAGTGCTGTATATTTAATCAAAAAGCCTGAGCCATAACAACGGTACATATGTGGGCTGAAAAGAAGAAAAAGAAAACTTTTTGAAGTTAAATAGTCCTGTTTAGTTTTAATAGTAGACAAGCTATAATATTGGTGGATACCTTCGTTTCCGTCCCTTTCGTTTGCTCAGCAGCAAAAGCAGTGTTGTCGGGGCGTCACCCTCACGCGGTCGGCCTCTTCGCGGGTGATCTTTTTACTATTACACAAAATATGAGTTCTTTAAAATCATATCATCATCATCATCATCATTATTTCAGGTCATATACTTAGGCTTACTGTCAGACTCGAGCCTCTTCTACAATAAGATGGAAATTGACCTAATATACTACGCTGATCAGACGTGTTGGTATATATTTTTGTTTCGAGTTTTCCTACTCTTACATAGATGGTATATGCATATTTAAGCCCTTAGTCATCTTTTACGACACTCTCGGGCAAGAGAGGATGTTGTGTACTGTATTTTTACTCCGTTACCGTACGGATCTTTATCACGGATCAATTATAGCATATTAAAATTTATTTAATAAAAGTTCTAATTTTAAAATTTTCTTCTCTGGCAGATCAGCCAACGCCGATCAGACCAACGGCGTTTGAAAATAACTATAACTGCGAAGACAGACTGTAAATATTTCAACTTGTTTAATCAGCATAGTATTATAGACTATACTAGCAACCCGCCCTCGCTTCGCTTCGGTTTTAGTCGTTTTACCCGCGTAGTACCCGTCCCCGTTGGAATATCGGGATAAAATATAGCCTAGTTTACGCCCTGATATTATAGCTTTCCATTGGTGAAAGAATTTTTGAAATCGGTCCAGCCGTTTTGAAGATTACCCGGAACAAACAGACAGACAGACAGACAAAATTTTTTTTATCTGTATTTTAGGCATAGGTGTCGTGCAAATAACCGTGTGAGCATGAAAAAAGCCTATTATTTTGACATTACAAACAGATAATCCAATTTTATTTATTGGTATAGATTAGTCTAGACTACTATATTTGTATCTATACAATATAGTCATCATTATTCAGCCTTTGCCTTCCAGTATTGAACGTAAGTCACCCCTAAAGAATGTCACACCGTATCTTAACATTATCACCAAGCTTGGCAAGCGAAATAAAACGTTGAATATATCCCAGAAGAGCACTACCATAGGGGAATCCCTAGCGATCCCGCAGCCGATTGTGGTAACGGCAACCGTATATATATTCCATTGTCATACGAGGGTCATAGCTAAAGCATTTACTACAATTATAACATACAGACACCATTTTGATCATCATTTCGACCCACATAAAATTCAATGTTGGATTCGAGCGAACCTCCACAATGGGAAGGAAATTGACCTAGTATACCGTTCTACCCAAATTTAGCTCTCCTTATGAAGGACGTTCCGGTTTAATAGTGGAATATATATAGGACTAGCAACCCGCCCTCGCTTCGCTTTGGTTTCAGTCGCTTTACCCGCGTAGTTCCCGTTCCCGTGGGAATATCAGGATAAAATATAGCTTATGTTACTCCCTGATATTATAGCTTTTCAATGGTGAAAGAATTTTTGAAATCGGTCCAGTGGTTTAAGCGTGAAAGCGTAACAAACAAACAAATAAAACATTCTTACTTTCGCATTTATAATATTAGTCCTTTTTGTCCTAT
This sequence comes from Lymantria dispar, assembly GCA_032191425.1. Taxonomy (NCBI): domain Eukaryota; kingdom Metazoa; phylum Arthropoda; class Insecta; order Lepidoptera; family Erebidae; genus Lymantria; species Lymantria dispar. The sequence continues at coordinate 28,203,957 of CM063459.1, forward strand.
TGTTAGTTTTCACATAAAGTTAATTTTGCCTTCGTACTCTCTTACCTGAAATTAATATTAGGGGGTCCTAAACGTCATATATCATTTTCAAATCAGCCTGTATATCCGGATATTGTATTACTTTCTATTCCGGGGCGTAAACGCGTCACAGCCGCAAATACGTTCTGATAAATCACAAAATATTGGTAAGTTCACCTTTCATATTCAATATTTAGTATATAGTAGTCAATTTTGGACCTTATTTAAAGTACATTGAAGTTTATTTTTAGTTTTTGTATTTACCTCATGTATTACTGTCTTATGTCAATGTTAGGTAGTGTGAATATGGTAGGTGTTACAGTAATATCTGTTAGAAGAGATAGGAGTTATCTACGAGTAGTTCAGAGATCTCAATGTTTGTTTACGAGTATAGTATCTTCTATACCAATAAATAAAATTGGAGTGTCTGTTTGTAATATCAAAATAATAGACTTTTTATTTGAATTTGTACGACACCTATGCCTAAAACACAGATTAAAAATTTTTTGTCTGTTTGTCTGTCTGTCTGTTTGTTCCGGGTAATCTTCAAAACGGCTGGACCGATTTCAAAAATTCTTTCACCAATGGAAAGCTATAATATCAGGGCGTAAACTAGGCTATATTTTATCCCGGTATTCCCACGGGAACGGGAACTACACGGCTAAAACGACTAAAACCGAAGCGATGCGAGGGCGGGTTGCTAGTCTATACCAATAAATAAAATTGGAGTGTCTATTTGTAATGTCAAAATAATATGCTTTTTTCATGCTCACACGGTTATTTGGACGACACCTATGCCTAAAATAGCAATTAAAAAATTTTTGTCTGTCTGTCTGTCTGTTTGTTCCGGGTAATCTTCAAAACGGCTGGACCGATTTCAAAAATTCTTTCACCAATGGAAAGCTATAATATCAGGGCGTAAACTAGGCTATATTTTATCCCGGTATTTCCACGGGAACGGGAACTACGCGGGTAAAACGACTAAAACCGAAGCGAAGCGAGGGCGGGTTGCTAGTTTTAAATAGA